>OY720028.1:17915355-17946534 GCA_963082485.1 Eudonia mercurella
TCTACGGACATAGACTACAAACAAATATCTGGGTGCTTAGTGTGAGAGTTTCATTCGCCTTTCGATCACGTTTACGAAACCGATAATTTATATGGCATTGAAACGACGATTGACGCCTTCTTGTGGAAAACGAGGAGAGTTAAAACTTTGCCTTACAAATTCTCGTTTTCGTTTATTTATTAGAAATTATTTGGACATTATTATATTGTTACAAAATAAAATTTTCTCACACTAGGTACCCTGTGGCTACAAAGCTGCCCAGCTGTGGGATTGGGTGGGTCGAGTTAGCTGCATACGTTCATCCCGCCCGCTGGGCTAAGGACAATAATTATGTGTAGGTATATAGGTTCTTGGAGATGAACGACGCCAGCGCCGCCGAAGTCAGCTCAGGAAGAGGTGGCAGATGACTTGGATGCACACCTGGCTGACTGGCAGCTTGGAAAAGAGATGCATGGAAGGACTTGGGGGAAGCCTTTGCACAGCAGGAAAGCATATGCTTAAGTAAAAAAACTTGTCTCGGTTTTGCTTTCCTACACTATCAGGCTCTTTAGAGAAACCATTTTGAGCCTATGAATGTAGGTAGGTATGTAAACAGGTATCTTTTCGGAAAAGGCTTATTTAAGTCCTTTAATAATTTAATAATATGATAATTATTTCTATAATAATATAAAAGTTATTCACAAATTCCTATAAAGACTGACACCCGAACTAAGCTAAAATGCCAGTATCTCAGGAATCAGCGACTTCTCCCAATTTTTGCAACAAGAGTGTCAAGAAAGCTTAATAAAAAGTTAACAAAGCACTTTACATAGATATTAAATGGATTCATATGTATACATACATAATGTATCAATAAATAAATGCTATATTAAAAATAGATTCATATTTAAAATATATAAATATAAGGTGTCGTTAGTGTACCTACCATGTACTCGTAGTACCTACCTAGTCTGCTTGGTTCGTAGACTTAAATTACATCGTCAACGATCAACGAAATGATCATCATCATTAATGATGGGACAAGGGCAGAAAAGTTGACAATAAATGCGCCTTCTCATAAGCCTTAGCAAATACGTAATAAATAGATATGAATGATACGTAAACGCGTATCAACACCTAAGAATTACTTCAACCGCCTTTTGTTATCAGAGGTCTCGCGGGTTCGATTCCCAGCGGCGTATGTATGCCTATATCAAATACTAGTTGTGCCACGCGGTTTCACCCGCTTTAATTAGCGAACAATTTATAGCCTATAGCCTTTCTCAATAAATAGACTATTCAACACAAAAATATGTGCTCTCGGCAATGTTGGTATTTGCGTTCTTGTCAGGCGAAAGGGTTTTGTCAGAATAACTGCTAATTGTTTCAAGTAATCTCGACGAATAATTTTGGAATGCGTATTGTGCTTATAAACAATCAAAGATTTTATAGCCGTCACATTGAACAAATGATAAAAAAATGCAAAAAAAATTGTATGAAATGGATAAATACTTATTTTTTTCAAATAAATCAAAGATTTATTGGTATTCAAGTCTATAATGTGATAATAATGCATAAACATGGAAAATATACTATATTAAAAAATGTAAATAATCAAGTGTTGTGAACAAAGAGTAAGTAGGTAAATGTCTTTGGTTTCGAAATAAAAAAGTAAGAAAAAACTTACATATACGCTCGCGTGGGGTCAGGATGACTCCAGCACCATCACAGAGACGCAACCACTCGCCGTGGCTGCTTGCCGGCAACCGACATTTAAGGCGCCGCCGGCCGGTGAGTTAGGAAGCTAACTGGACTGATTCGTTTATAACATCACAGCCTTAAAACTTCTACGCTTTTTAATGCGCTCTGGGGTCAGATTGACCCCACGCGAGTGATTAAAGGATAGTCACCAGTTCAAAAGCCGCCTCCCTGTACTGTACTAGGTCATCATCATCATCATCAGCTCATTTAAGTCCCCACTGGGGCACGAGCCTTGCCTATGGACGGATAGGGAGAGCGGGCCATAAACCACCACGCGGGCCCAATGCGGATTGGTGGTTGTTAACGACTGCTAATGCAGCCGGGAGGAGATGAATAATTTTTTTTGGTCACTGGCTTTTGCAAAAGTTGCTTAACCTCAGCACTCGCAGACCGGGCGCGTTAACCACTGCGCCATCGAGCTCCTCTACTGTACTAGGTATTACTTAATATTCTATGGTTTTGGTCCCGAACTCCTGACCGGAACAGTCGAGGTTCATCCTCGGCCTTATCTTCACTAACCATCGTGAGATAGAGGCCACGCGCTGCTCCTTTGTTGTATAACTCACCCAGATTGGTCCCAGGGGTGACGTAATAGTAAAATAGCTAAAATCTTCCGGCCGCCGCCGCTAGGTACCTACTTGGTCCGAAATAGTAGTTTCCATTCTCCTTTCTCTAGGGAAAAAGACATGACGATCTGATATTGCTCCATTTCAAGGTGACGATGCGGTAGCGATCTGACAAAGGAACAAAATTGAGACGAACTTGTATTTGTTACACTATTTTTTATTTGTTAATTATCATCATCGTCATCAGCTCATTTTATGTCCCCATTTTATGTGCTATGGCTCGAGCTTTTCATATGGATTGATAGGAAGCACCGACCATAAACTACCACGCGGATCCAGTGCGGATTGTGCTAATGCAGCCGGAACCAACGGCTTTACGTGCCTTCCGAAGCAAGGAGGAGCTCAAGATGATACATTTTCGGTCACCCATCCGATGACCGGCCTTTGCGAAAGTTGCTTAACAGCAGTCGCAGAACTTCTTGCATTTTAATTTTTACCCCTTTTTACGAAAATTGCGCAGACGGAAGAGTATGAAATTTCGCACACTTATAGTTTATTATAGACAAGAAGTGGAGACTGTTAATTATATTTTTAATTATTCAAAAAAAATACATTAAATCAATAAAACAAACATTACACACACTACCGTGTATTTGACACACACGCGTATAAGTAAACTCTTTTCAAAAAATTCAAAATGGAAGAGAAGCGGCCTCAGTTTCAATGCCAATCCAAACTCACATTCTACTTTTTTAATTTTTCATTGCTTAGGATACAATCCGTGCAGCCTTAATAAAATTATGGTCGAATTTCGACCCTGACTGGGCGACCATTAGTTAATATTAATGCGCATTTGGAATAGTCCTGATAACTCATCCTGAAATAATACTACAGCTTGTTTAATAAGTATGGGTTCACGTCAGTAGTCTAACGAACCTATGGGATTGAACCACGGTTTCTCCCATTCAACCCGAGCATCTATCCGTTTGGCTATAGACGCTGTTTTTACTGCTGAGCTGATATTTTCCAGCTTCTATCCATTGTGTACCGTCATCGCTGACACAAGCGCTTCGCTTGAAGACCAGCGTGTGCCACCATCTTTCTACTTGAATGTCCAACCGCGATAAAGAAATTATGGAAAAGCAACCTGTTTAAAACAAGGCAGTCCCGTATAGATTTTTGTGTGTTCTTCTTTTGTGCCTTTGGTCGAACTTCCCCCAGTAAGAAAGGCACAAGGTGGTCTTAAGACCTCTTAGCACACGTGCCACCAATTAATCCTCAATATTATGCACAAAAGGACCTCTGACATGCCATCTGACACCTACCTACTCGTTACTGCACAACTATTGCATTAATAATTATAGTAGGTACATCAAACTGCGCGCTGGATATTAAGTAACAGCCGATTAATAGTCACAGACGTGCTGACTACCAATTATCATCCATCACAACCGCTTAAACACAAAATACAGCTAATAATACCTAACTTTTAGAAAGGCGCAATTGCTGTATCTATTATTATGTACTATCTTTTAAGTTTATTTATATTTTAAATAATAATAAATACTTACCTACCAAATAAAATTGTTTAATTATCATGCATTCTATTAAAAATGGAAACTCGCCAATTTTAAAATAACCTGCTTATCTTAGTGCCTATCTACATAGTAAAAATGTAACTGGCTGCAGTTTAAAATTACCGCCACACTGAGTCCTACTGCGTGACATGAAGCCTTATCTGCCGACCTATCAAACGAAAAATCACTTTGCCATTTTAATAAATCAACAGCTGGTTTCTCAGTCTTACTTTTAGATTTCATTTCATTGTATTTTTTCTTGAGCGTTAAAATCATTAATTTATTTGTCAGTAAAGTTTCAGAACGAAGAACTTAACGTCAATTTCTAAAACGATTACCTCTAGTGATGCGAACTTGCACATTGTTTAAATCAAGATCGTCATTAAATCTGTTTAAGATTTTTAGATGTCATTTTATGGATAAAGGTCTTTAGCAACAATTGAATATAGACCACCTGCTTCCTAGCTGTTATCACGTAAAATTTCATTGATAATATATTTTATTTTTTACCCGTCTGCGTCAGAAGAAGGGTTAACTTATTGTAGGCTCCGTCGTCAAATTGTCATTTAAAAACCTTTTTATATGACATGTATGTATTTATTTATGCACGATTTTATGTAGAGTATGTATACCTGTAATAACTTTATTTTAATGTGTACTGTCGTACAAACTTCGAATAGCAATTATATGAAACTGATTTCATATAGAAACTTTTTCATTTTTAATAGTAAACTCTATAATAATAAATATTTTTATGTTAACTGAGTTAAAACACTAATTTTATAATATAGCCCATAGTCCTATTTGTTTAAAATTGAAAGTTATGAAGAATGATAGAAAACTATGTAAAATATCATAAATCTTTAGAAATGAACTAAAACAATTTTCTTTGCGTTATTAAAAATCTGCCATACAGAAGCTCAACATTGGTAAGCTATTAAGTAAATCGATTAAAAGATCCATATAATCGTAAAATTTACAAGATCAAATCACGACTCATGGCAACACTAAACTTCCACGTTTCTGAAATCCACCAATAAGAATCAAGTATTTGCAAATGTCACGAGTCACGTGGTGGGGCGATGATGAACAAAGAATTTCCGAACGGAACGATTCAAATGTACATTCGTATTTCATTCGTCCGTGCTGTCAACAAATAACTCGTCTCGTGGCGCGCGCGACCGGTCGGCTTGCGTAAAAAGTTTACCCCCGTGAATGTGAAGTGTTTTGTGAAAAATACAATGCATATTGATTACTAGTCCTTAATAAACTGTGTCTTGTGGATTATTTGAACACTAATTGGGAATTGGGTAAGTACAACAATAAAATATTTTAGATTACCTTTGTTTCACCTGAATTTTATTAAGAATATCTCCAGCTTATCAGAGGCCCTAGTGTAGCGCTTAGTCACATAGGTAATTTATGAATGTAAAACTCATATCACTATTTGTAGACGTTTCTTATTTATTGTATTTTTTTACAATGAGTTGATAAAAGTTCTGGATTAAATTATTAAGTATTTTTACTTATTAAAACATTATTAGAATATTATAAAATATAGACTGAACAGCACATGTTGGATAAAATAACATTTGTAAATTGCACTATTAATAAAAACTTTTTAGAGGATCGGGCGAAACTTTTTAGATGCCCTAATGAAGTGACAAAACTTTACTTATATGTAATTTTATTTCAATATTTGCTTTACCATCAAGAATCTACTTTGGATACCTACATTATCTTGTAAAGTTTATGGGGTGACTTCACTTTATAAACTCGCATTTATTATTTACATAATATATGTAATTGTGTGTTTACGCTTCGAGCTCTTTTTACGGGCCGTCAGTCTCCATGAATCCCCTGCCCTGACCCTACAAAGAGTTAAAAACGGCAGGATTAAATAATATTTAAAACAGGCTAATGAATTAGATTTCATTTTACTGAATGAAGTACAAAAGTATTAAACTTCCCATAAACTTTGATGTAGGTAGATGTAAATAACTTATAACTGTCCCACTGGGCAAAGGCCTCCATCATTGAAGTCGAGTCATCACTACCATGGATAGGTAATGGCTTGATCACCACGCTTGCTAAATGCAGGATGGTGATCACAAACCAAGGCTATGCACCAATTAAATCTGAAACATACTTTGCCCAACCTGGGAATTGAACTCGGGACCTTCGGATATTGTAATGTGTGTATGTGTGTAGTGTATTGTAACTTTACCAGTCAAGGCGTTTTAACTTTAAAAAACAAAGAGTGTTTATTAGTGCACATAGTGGCCGTTACAATTATAGGTTACGTATTGATAGTATTTGTTGATCATAGTATATGATGGTGTCCCATGTGGTGCCGGGGGTAAAGAATTGCACCACCGCATCTCTTCCCGTGGGTGTCGTAGAAGGCGACTATGGGACCATTCCAGAGGGTGGGCAGCAGGGTCTCTCTGTAATTATTCTCACCTTACTGCGATCGCCAACCCGCCTGCCAAGCGTGGCGATTATGGCAAATTCCCCTCAAAATTATTTATCCTTGAGGGAGGCCATTGTCCAGCAGTGGACGTCTTTTTGGCTGAGATGATGAGATGAGTATATGATGTAACCGTACCTCACTTGTTTTTGTTTATCAACCTTTGATTATCCTGGTTAAAAAAACCTATGTTTATACCATTGTTTTAGTTATATAGTCCTTAACTCCTTGATTACACCAGTCAACAGAAATGTTGTTTACGGTCTATAGTACTTACACACTCCCAATTCTCCCTAGTCCAAGTCCCAATTCTCAGCAGATCTTACGATTATAGCTATGTTTGTCTAGATAGGTATTGGTGATTAGAATTGTGATCTTGGACAAATAAATACCTATTTGTTATTAAGTTTTGTTAATTACAAATACAGCCAGTAGCAACCATCTATATAACATTTTAACAATTTAAAAAAACTTATTAACTTTACAAACATAATAATAACTGAACACATGAAGCTGTAGTTTCTTTTTAAGCATGATAATACATTAATTAGGAGATTCTGCTTTTCTATAACATCTTTATGAAGCAGAAGTTCCTGAGTAAGTTTGTGTACAAGTCAAGAAGGTACTGTAACTATTAAAAAGCATGTCCCTTACATAACAATTTATTACTGTAAATTATAGAATTTTATATGGTGATTAATCTATCTCAATAGCTAAGATAAATTTTCAAAAAGCAATGTTGCATGGTACCTATTTGTTTCCAAAAAACAAATGGGATTATTTGGGCTGGCAGTAGGATTTTTCCCAAAATTGGGCTGTATCACGATAACCCTATGTCTGCCACCAAGCATCACTGTTTCGGATTGCTGTGTACTGGCTTCAAGGGTACCAGAACCAGTGAAGTTACAGCTAGGGCATAGAACTTCTTAACTTCAGCTTTGGCAATGTGCACAAGCGTTTTACGCTTACTTTAGGGGTGGTCGTTTTCCATCAAGAAAACCGCATGATCATTTACCTGCTAAAAACGTTGGCATTTATCTGTTTACTGGTTCAAGTAATTGCGAAATACAAAAGTTCCAGAATTCCATTATTGTTGCACATTTTTGCACTAATTAGCTTTAGAGAATGCCGGCAAGCACCCAGTTATCAGTGCAAGATTGTTCCGACGATCATATCAGTGATTTAATCAGCCGAACCTGTGATAGTTGTGCCTTTGTTCGCAACAATCTGCCGGTACACCATTGTGTTTCGGCACACAATAAAGCACAATAAAAATTGCATATCTGTGCCGCGAAACAAGGCTGTTCTGTGTTACAATGCACAACCAATTGGCCATTTCAATAAACGAGTTATGGTACTGTTTCATACTTAACTATTGTCTTTTAAGAAACTACTTCGAAAATAATATGACACTTTATTAAAGTGACTGCCGCCAATGGGCAACAACCCACGCCCTTCATTAATCCAGCTCGAAGGACCATGAACAATCTATACCCTAGAGTAGGAACCAATAAAAAACAGATTACTATTGAGCTTGTATAATGAAAATATTGGATAACGATATTGATTACAGTCTTGTTGGGGAGGTAAAGAATTTTTCCGTGTTGAGTTATTATAACCGTCACATCAATAGTATCACGTAAAAGCCTGAAGATACCTACATGATTTTCGAAACATTATTGAAGAAGAACCAGATGCCTCAGTATGTGCCGCACCACATGTAACGTAATATTGAGCATTCTCTCTTTCTATAGTAGGGCATCGAGAGGTACCTACCTACCTAAATTGTTGTGATGAATCACCACAACATCAAGAATCCTATTTATTTTACGATTGCTATAAAATACTGCCGATTCTTTACGCACTCAGTATAGGTACCTATAATCACTATATTTGTAATCTACCAGAATAATTTTACAAAAAAGGAATGAATAATCATTTATGCTTAATATCTACTTCAATTATAATTATAAAGGAAATAATCCGTGTTTTGTTCTATCAATAATCTCTTTATCTTATCGTCAATATATATATAAAATAAAATAGGTACCTACGGTTCCCTGGAATTCTCTAGAATACGTAATATTGCAACTTCAATATGTAAACAATATAATAAAATTTATGGAATTCAATATTCTCGCATAGTATCCATATACCTTTTACTCGTACCTACCTATATGCTAAAATATACGATTAGATTCTTGGGTGAAACACAATTTATTTGCATTCTTATGAAGAAACGCCACTACCAATGACTTTATAGCCTGCTGCTACGAGGCAATAATAAGCAATCATTTATACTACAGATAATACAAAACGATAAATTCCAATATACGTTCAAGGAAAATCCGATAATCACGCTATCAAAAGTATTGTGTTACTGATACTACAAGAGTGCTTATCACTAGAAGCTCAGTGGTTACGTGTCTGTATACCTGTCAACACACAACATGGCCGAATATCGTGCAGGCAAAGCTGGCATCAACGCGGACGCCCAGACCCGCATCAATAGCAAGTACAACGACGACATCGGCCACGAGATCCTGGAATGGGTCAAGAAGCTGACTGGAGAACCCGCTGATACCTCCGGGAGTGCTGACAATATCTACGAAGTACTCAAGGATGGTACCCTTCTCTGTAAACTCGTTAACGCGATTCAAGAAGGGTCGGTGAAGAAAGTCAATCAGTCCACAATGGCATTTAAATGTATGGAGAATATAAGCGCTTTCTTGGAAGCCGCGAAGAAGTTGGGCGTGCCTCCACAAGAAACCTTCCAAACTATCGACCTTTGGGAGAAACAGAACCTGTATTCTGTGCTGATCTGCCTGCAGTCTTTAGGCAGAAAAGCTGGAAACTATGGCAAACCATCTATAGGTCCCAAGGAATCCGAAAAGAATGTTCGAGAATTCACGGAAGAACAATTGAAATCTGGACAGAATGTCATACCCCTGCAATACGGAACCAACAAAGGCCAGCAGTCCGGCATTTCCTTTGGCAACCGACGCCAAATGTGATATTATTTTAATGTTAACGTGTTGCTGTACTCTTAATTAGTAATTACACATTTTAAAGTTATCTAATAAATACTTTTTCAGTTTTCTAAAAGCCGTTCTTATTTCCATTTCTTGTGGTATGGTCAGTTTCGCAACGAATGAAGTATATAAAAATATGTACAATAAATAAATGTATTATGAATGATTAGATAGCATTGTTACATTTTTTACCCTCATACAGTCTTTACCTTTATTAGATACTAGTGTGATACTGTTACTAGGTGATTTCGATTACTGATTAGACTTGATAATTGTTTTTATTTTGTTGTATCGCCCTCAGACCAATAACTAAAGCTAATATCACCCTTGTCCAGCGTCGTTGATAATTCAATGAAACCTTCACGCAATGTCATGGGAACTAAATGGCACCGGAGAGACCTTCGAAGCGAAAGGCTACGTCACTAGGGCTTATTGATCCAACGAATACCCCATTACGTTTCTAAGCAATAGTTGCTTGCTTCCACCTTTAATCATATCGAAGAACGTATCCAGTATTTCAGTACCGTAGCTTGTTTCAACGCAGTCAGTTAGATAGGAGTACCACCTCAATTATTCCGAGAAACAGTATCGTGCTTTATTGATCAGAATAACATTTAATTACCCTGTTAGTTCTGGTATCCATTACAAAATCAATTGTCCATTGCTAAATGCCCAGTTGAAGTGGCGAAGTGAAGTAGTCTATAAAATTGATTGCTGTTAGCAGGCGAAGTGTTCTGTTGAAGCCTTTTGTGACGTCATCGAGTTAAAACAAACCAGGTAATATGTCAGCACCCTATAATAAAGCGGAAGGCGTAGTCACGCGCTGGTAGTCAACGGAAACACGGATATCCGAACCCTAGCCTACACATTGTACCTACACCTACATCTGTTCCACTTACTCTCATTACAATTTTACTAGTTGAAAAGAGAAAGAAACGTCTGTTAAAGCACATTCCCTCGTTGCGCATACACAACTGACTGTGACTAGGGGCCTCTTATCAGCTTTATCATTGACAAAATTTCCAATGTGAAATGAACTTCTGATATTTCGCATTCCGAACTTTTACAACTGTAAGCCTAACTATTTTTGAATGCAATATTTTTCTCTTTATGCGTTTGTTTCTTTCTTTTGTTCATTTCTTTCATTCTTGTTGTTTAACCTGTGCGGTGTAATGTTATAATTTTTTTGTGGTGTATTGTGTTATGAGTTAGTAAATTGTTGTTTATCAAGATTAAAAAAGTACTTATGATAGCTAAGTGATAGTCTACCTACCTACAGTCTGCTAAATCCATCAGATTTTTAATAACGACGTATAATTTTCTAGCTATACATTAATTACTTTGCTATCAATGCTCTACGTTCTTGAGGGAAATTGTATATGCAACGATATAATCATGTTGATACATATTTTTATCTAAGTTTAGAAATTTTAAACTTTCCCTACAATTTCATGTAAATGCCTACAAATTATCAATGTACAGAGAAAGTGAATCTAAACTCATGACTCCACACAACGCCACATTATGATTGGCATTGAATTGAGTTGTGATTAAGCAACTTATCAATACGTCTAGATTGAATTTGGAAAGCATTCAGCAAAATGTAACGTGTAAATGTATGTGTGGCTTACCTATTTCATTATAAACATAGCTTTTAAAGTAATTCCGCTACTATTCAGTAGAAGTTAACTGACAACAAAAAAGGTATCAGCGTAAGTGGGATGCAGGCTGCATCCCAATTACGATGCAGGACATCTATGTATAAATACGTGAAGCAAAAACTTTGTACCCCTTTTTACGAAAATTGCGCGGACGGAGGAGTATGAAATTTCGTGCACTTATAGTTTATATAGAGAAAGATAGCAGAATGTTAATTTTTTTTAAATTATGCATTAACAATAAAACAAACATTACACACACTACCATGTATTTGACACACACACGCATACTCTTTTCAAAAATTTCAATAATGGAAGAGGAGCGGCCGAAATCTGTCAATGCCAATCCAAACTCACATTCTATCTTTTTTAATTTTTCATTGCTTAGTAATCCGTGTAGCCTTAATAAAATTACGATCGAATTTCGACCACTGGGCGACCACTAGTAATTGGGTCATTCCATTTCGTACGCGAAAATATAATATATTTAAAAGTACCGATTATCTACTTAATTAATGGCTTAAATTAATCAACAAACATCAAAGAATCTGAATTAGACTAAAATCTTGCTTAAAAAACTTTATTTCATCATTATTTCTAAAAGTGAAGTGACATCAAAACGCATTGCCTCAATGGTAATTTTTTCCGCTACATTGGTAACACTGCAAATTGCCTAAAAAATTTGAAATTGATAGCTAACGACTAACTATCGTAAGGAGAGATCTTTCAACTGTTGTGAACTGCGAAAATAAAAGGTAATTGCTGCTTTTTACTTGTTTGTTTTTAAGATTGATTGTGAGACATTACACTGTAACACCCGTTACAGAAAAGGCAAATAAGTTTGCATTGCTCCTTATTTATAGTGATGATTATAATATAACTCTAGGAAAGTAAGCTTATGATTGCAAACTAACAACTTTAAACTCTTGTTTGCTGCTAATCTTTATAAGTTAAGATATTTTAGCGAATACATATCTGTAACACCCGTTACTGTAACGGGTGTTACCTATTTATCGTAACTTATCTGGGCTTATCTGGGCTATAGAGGAGCTCGATGGCGCAGTGGTTACCGCGCCCGATCTGCGAGTGCTGAGGTTAAGCAACATTCGCAAAGGCCGGTCATCGGATGGGTGACCAAAAACTTATCATCTTGAGCTCCTCCGTGCTTTGGAAGACATGTAAAGCCGTTGATCCCGGCTGCATTAGCAGTCGTTAACAACCACCAACCCGCACTGGGCCCGCGTGGTGGTTTATGTTTTGGTCTAAAGGTACACAATGGCGCCTGCTAAGGAACGTATGAAAAAATATCGGAAAAATATCAAAAATAATCATGAAAAGCACGCTGAACATCTAACAAAGGAGAGGAAAAGAGATCGAAAACGAAGAGAAGAAATGAAGAATAAACATGAATCGAATCCAAAACTGAAAGAGATATCACGCGAAAATACAAGAAATCGAGACAAACTATTTTGAGCATATTACCGGACCCAACTCTTAAAAATAGAGGTGATCGCACCTATTATAGTTGTATCAATAAAATTGATATTTTAGAAAAGTAAGCGTAACTAGGTACTCTATGTATGTATTTAGTAATAAAGATTAAAAGATATTCTCTAAATTATTTAAAAATAAAGTAATTTTCCATAGATATTGCTTTCATTTTGTACTCGTAACGCTCGTTACAAATGCTTGTAACACCCGTTACACGCTAAAATTAACGTTAAAATTTATATGTACTTTGAAACTTCCCAATCAATGGCGTAACAGACGATCCTTTTCATCATTTATCGTATAATGTGGCTAAAAATATATTATTTTGGCTAAATTCGCAGAGTTTTGCATTTACGCAAACCTATCAATAAACTACAAGCAAAATTAGGTAACACCCGTTACACCCACTTAAGCTTGACTTTTCCAAACTTTTAATTTATATATTACGTTTTGGTTAAGTTTTTATGAAAATATATTCTGAAAGGTGGGTGTTGCAACATTAAAAAACGTATGTTTTCCTTCGAATGCTAAATTATCTCTTAAAAGTGTACGAACTGTAACACCCGTTACATGGAATGACCCAATTTTATAAACACGTACACAACAACGTTTGTGCAACTGCAATATTTTCTATGAATTCACTTTCTAAGAATATTTCCACAAGATTAGCAGCAATACTTCTTTCTCGTAGGTAATTTTTTAAGAATAATATCTAACGGTCTCATACTATCCAAGGTCTGCCTAAACACTTTTCTAGTTCTATTCCCACGTTATATGATATCGATCGTGCTTGCAAGGCTTCTGTTGACGGACACGCTACGCCGCCTCCGCTTGCTTGCTCAGTTCTTGACCGAAGGCCCGGTACCGTTACTCAATCGCTCCGAACTGATTATCTGCCACTAACGGGATGATATCCGCTTTGAGCGCAATGTCTTGAATCGCCATTGCAATATGTTGCAGTCTCGTGGACGCCTTTCGCGAACACGTTGGGAAAAGCTTCATTTATCATCATGTCTTTACAATATTGTAGAGTCATACACGATTAAGATTAGAGAAAGTTTTAATGCAAGTTCTGCCCGTTCTGCAAGATGATAAAACAGACAGTGGGATATAAATATTACCCATTTTGTTATAATGACTCTGAAATTAACTGAATCTGATCAGCCATTATGATCTCATGAATTTTAATGTCTGAATCATTTAGGTGTTGCGAATGTTAATGTTTCCCCAGTGTCTGTTGCGTTTGCGTCTAAGTAAAATAGCTGGGATGCCGCTACTGATCTGTGCAGTTTGTCTGCTTCATGTTTGCGTCATGACAAACAAACGACACAAAGCCATCACACTCTACTTGCTATCGTTAAATAACTTGACCAAGTATTTCGCAAATCATACTTTTCAATTCGAAACAATTTGATGTTTTTGTTGTCTGTATTTTTGCAGACTTTACAAAATAAAAGATCTGACTGAATGACTGAATCCTATTATTTTTTTCTGATATCTGCAATGACTTTGCTTTTTCAAACATTGGTAAATCAACAAGTGAAATCCGTAGTTTTGGTTAATCTTAGACTGCTAACTCATTCATGTCTGTGAGAGTAAATTTGCATAACTACACAATACATAATATTTCGGTTTAATTATGGGTTGCTTGCTCTTGGCACTTGAATATGGTATTGTACCGCGAGTTATTGAAGATCCTTTTTTCCACTGTTGTGCGCAGTTTATCATCGTGTATGTACGTCACCATTTCCATTTCAGCGAAGGGGGGCAGCGCTAAGAGCTTCAATTGATATGGCCCTGTGTGCCCCAGCGATGATTTATTCGTTAGCCTCCACGTATTGATACGGATTGACCTAATTGATGCTTGACATCTTTAATTGCCAATTGTCTAAGATGCGCCATCGACAGCGTATAATTAATAATCTCAACTCAATGATTTCAGAGAACGTCAAATAAAATACCCTTGCTAATAAGGTACCGTGTCTTTTTTCTTTAATCCCTTTGTTGGAATGACACAGAGTAAAGCGTATTGAGTGACTCACTAATTCACTTAATCTCCTTTAGGAAATCCAGTTGAATCTCTATAAAAAGTAGCGAATGAGCAGTTTACCTAAATACTAAAATTAAGTATTTTTGGAAGGACATAATATTTTTTATATTGAAGGTTGAGTAACTGTTAGATGACTCTTACTGCTTTCCGATTCTCTCTTTATAATCTGCAAGCTTTCTAATTGAGTACGAAGAGACTGAAATATGCCGTATATAATCTAAGACCTTTACTCACAGGGAAATGTAACAACATGTACTTTAGATTTAACTACATATTAAGAAAACAATGATCACAGTTGAGCTGATAATTTTTTGTCTTTAATTAGGTATATAAAATATTTCTCGCGTACTTTAACGAATAATTAATGGTTTACCGTTACAACGATTAACCGAATTGCATTGCAATGGACTTATTTTACTCAGCAAGTCATACAGCTTTTAGAATAAGATTGATTGAAAACAGTATTTTTGCGGAAATGCCAAATCCGTTCCGTGTCGGCGGTCGTCAGGCCTGTTGTATTTATGTATCAGAGCACGGTATCTTGTATCGCTTACGTTACATCAGTAACAATGTAATTATGCAGTTTTTTTCTCTTCTATCATAAATTGTTACTTTAACTTTCACTGAAGAGCGATGAGTGATGGATGACTCTTGACTAATGTTGATCATATCATCGCGTTGGTATCATGTTTATGTTATGTTCATAATTATGATGGTTTCCTTTTTTACATAAAAAAATATGTGATACTATTCATTACCGAAAAGCTAAAATGACATTTGAAACGGCTCCATGTACCTACTTGCATTTGCATATTGGTTAAAATCATGTTCATTATTAGATGCAAAGCGAATAGCTCTCAATTCAATCATAAGAGATTAAACGTTTACAATACCAAATTTTGGACACGCTTCCATTCTATTTGCATTTGAATTAAATTCAGTTTTCTTGGTCAGTAGGCAGCTGCCTTCGGATTTGCATCTTGCGATTACGAGCACCGTTGAAACGGGGCAAATGCATTTAAATATTAACTGTTTAATGCAATCGCCTTGGTCGACCGCGAGAAACGTCGCTTTGGATTAGCGGAGCAAATTTAACGGTCGCACCGATGCCGTTGCCGGAATAGTAGGCCCAACGGTGACCGACTTACAACCGAAACCAGTTTGGCTAAGCACAGCCGAATGAGGCGGCGCCGGCAGCGTCAGACCTTGGCATTGAGGGAACACGATGACTAATAACTCGCTCTTTCCTCTCTAAACCATAAGATATTACGTAACGCATTCACACGCGTGACAGGAATCTTATTATTTATCGTCAGCAATGGAGGCGAACCTTTTTGTACACGCTTCGCGTTTGTCTGTATTCAAACTGTTTGTTATTTTTTGTTACATTCGCAGTCTCTGTCTCCAATGGCATGTACTCGTTCTACTTACTCACTGTATTAGAATATGTTTTGTTTCTTTACACATGAATAATGCAATCCTTTAATTTCTCACAAATTTTAATCTGAAGTAGATACTGGTAATTTCTTTGTATATATGCATCTTCCATGCATAAGTAAAGTATTCCAGGAATAACTCGCTCGTGTAATTACAGAATGCATCTCGAATGAATCTGTCTGCGTCATGCATTACTTGCGCTCTTGGGCGTACTTACAAGGATTATTACATCTAGAACAGGATTCGTTAAAATAGTATACATGAAGGCAGGTGTTCTAACGCTGCCGTCGCCTACACCGGACAACTGGTTAAGTTATGCGTAATCAGTGCGTTCATCGCTCCTAGCCTCTAGTTTACTTGTCCGATGTTATCGCTTTTAGCAAACATCATATTTTAGTGTTTTACCACAGAATAATATACGTTTTACCGCGTTCTGTGTGTGAAAGTAAGCGCGACGCGAAGTTTTTATCTAGTGTGTATTTTTTTTTGTATCCTTTAAAAGGTCGAAATCTTTAGAATATCTTTCGATATATCTACTATCTGTAAACGACATTATGGCACACTTTTGTGTAATTTGCGTGTGATATGTTTCCTTTCACCTGTAATAAGCTCCCCGAAATCCAAAATACCAAGTAAATAGTAAGTGCTCTACTTTCACAGCAGATTCTATTACAAAAGTTGTTGTTTGTGACATGGTATTGTCAGACGTTGTACAAATCGTTTCAAACCCTTTGCAGGGTCCGTGGTTATAGACGACAGTCAGTCAAACGCGAATGGATCCGTTTAAAGTGGTTAAATTCAATATTATTTGCATGGTTAATCAAAGGCATATTTCCAAATTGATTTTGTAATTTAACTCAAATCTCACACGACACAGTGCATATCTCTATAATTATCATGGTAAGTATTAACTGTGAAGTTATTTATTTCATTCTGAATATATTTAGCCCCTATTGTTTCCAAGTAAAGTGACTAATAACGTGGAAATTCATATCTGTTAGTTTTCATTGTCTCTAAACCTTGAGATAAGATAATGGAGCGGGTAATGGCAGAGTCTGGTATTTATCGTTAAAATTAAATCTTTAATACCTATGCTGTGTGAATGTCACTGATGTCGAATACACTTAACTTGAAATTGACCGCTGACGACTTTTACAGCGTATCCGGAAGAGTTTCTTAGATTGTACTATTTCTTGTGTTATATAACATTGTCTATGAACGTTACGTTTTACTGAAAATGTATGTATGTAATTATATAATTTATATCGTGACAAGCACAGAATACGTGACATGCATAACGCAAGAAATAAGTGATATAAGCAAGATGGTATACTGTATTGTAATTTAAAAGTTTCGAGTCCAATGATAAACTGAAGACCGATTCGTGAATACGACTACCTACAAGCTACTAACAGTGGTTAGCGAAAAGAAAATATTATTTACTTTAATGACTTATGTACCTATGACTAACAGTGCCAGTAAGTCTCTCTTTGTACTTGATTATTTATGTTTACAATACAATAGTTTTTGCTTTTTACACATTCACAAAATTGTAACATGAAATGATCAACATTACGTCTTTATTTTTTTATCAGGCAGATAAGGTCTGTTTGCATAAATAGTTAGCCATATTTCCGACGACCGACAATGTCATATAAGCTAAATTTTCGAAACCCAAAAATGTATCCCAAAACTTGCCATTTCTTGACCATCTGTATAATGCGATGTGAAACGCACAAATCGCTGCCTGACCCCGGCTGCTGGGTTAATAGCAATTTAGCGATGCTGAGGCCCCGTGAGCCATGACCGATGAGTCATGGGGGACAGTGACAGTTTCATCGAAAACAAATGCTTTTTGTGGTTATGACGTGCTGTGTATACGAGTATATACTGGGTTTATTGTTACATACTGTCGTACAGAGTTTGCCATGATATTATATCCTAACTTGTTTGTAATTTGTTATAGGTATATCTTATTTAAGGGTGTGTTTTATATTTTTGTATATACATATAATATACACACTGATATGAGGTACAAGTAGTTTTGTTACAACGACCTTTTTATTGTTTATATTTAATTTTACGCAAATATTGTTGCGAACAAATTACAATTTGAAAAAAGACAAATTGTTGAAAAATTCCACGAGCGGGATTCGAACTCGCACCCCATGACATGCCGGGTCAGGTGCACTACCAACTATGCTATCGTGGTTCAATCCAACTCGCCGAAATTAATCAACACTATCTACTTTTACTAAATTTATTGAGCGATATACGAACTGACAGCATTTATATTTATATTTTATATTCCCTTATAGCACCCAAACTCTTCACATACATAGGTACAGTAAATTTGGTACAACTGTACCACAACATTACAGAATCACAACATCACCGTGAATATGATTTTTATTTACAATCTACATTTGTCGTCATGATGCGATTCTCAAACATGTCAACCAAGTTAAAATTAGGATCAATATAACTTAGTCACAAGTTACTACAAAACGCTTGCTGTATCGTCGTCTGTATACATTCTGTGTGTGTTTGTACAGCATTCTCTCACATTTATTTGCTATTCATATACCCATTGTGTGAAACAAAACTATGGTTGCCGGTACCACGACAATGTATCACGACTGTTAGAATCGTAAATAGAATGTATGTGCTATTTGGAAATATCAACATTTTCTTGTTTCTGTCAAAGGCTATTTATTGCTTTTTATTCCATTTTGTGCGCGAAAAATGTTTGCCTGTATAATGTTTTTTCTTTATTCTTTGTTTTCATAGGTAGGAAAGCACTAACAGCTCACTCAAATTCGCCACAATTTTTTTTACTATGTAGGTACCTACTTATTCGCAATATTATTAATTTGAAAACCGTTGAACTAAAATATTAACGAATTGTTGTATTTCTCTTCCATCCTTCCAAAACGTCACTTTGACCAAGTGCTTATAAAAAGATATTTTAACCGCATTTTATGAAAGTTGACATTAGGAAAGTGGTAGGTGCGGTCAGTTGGTCCATCAATTTGCTAAAAATGGCACATTCATAGGTAACGAGGTCAGTTCCCATCGTCAATGTCTTCGCGTACCTTCATTGTTACACCTTCATAATTGTTTCGATTGAGCCTTGTGTTCTGAGGCTTTGAGTCCTAAATTCTATAGCAGCCGTGTCGTCGTGGGGTTCCTCTGAGATTGGTTTGGGTCTATTGTGTCCAATGCGACTGAAATGTCAGGGTTCAACGACATTGTTGGTGCCGCCGACGCGTGTTGATTTTGAGGAACTAACAGCTGTTTTTATTGGTGGCTCTTGACCTTCGTTATTATCTATCACCAAAAACATTCCACTTCGGCTAACAATGTTATACTGTGTCGTAAATTTTAAAGACGTTATGAGTTCTTCTATCGCTTTTGCATCCATTTTAAAAAAATTTTTAGCCCAACAGATGACAATTTATGAAATCAAGAATCAAATCAGGTTACTAATTAAATGTAGGTATACGGAATTTTTTCCAACCTGTTCACATGAACTTTAAATATGAATGAATAATTGTATCGTTAAAATGTATTTTTATAAAACTTGCATATCGTTGTGTTTCTGTTAGTTTTTAAAGTTGATGATTACAGAATGATATTGTGAGCAGGATTTAGTGAAATATAGATTTAAAACAAGTTTTTAGTGCACACCCAACCGGCACCAATTTTTTTTACGTGGTTTTATTTAGAAGACATGATTTGAACCGCTTAGATGTGTCCTCCAAGAAATTTTGGGTAACCCTTTATTAAATTCTTTATTAAATAAGAATTATTTTATTTTGTTAAATGTAGTTTTGGAACAATTACGATAGCTCTAAGTATACGATAGGACTGGCATACCCATACAAAATAGAAGGGAGAAGAAAACATGTTACATGAGCTACATTTGCTTGCTTAGGTCATTTCTAAACTACATGAATGGAATGGAATTTCCAATTTGTGTAACGTTGCTTATAACGTTGTTTCCTTAAGGAAAATCTGAAAATTTTAAAAATGCTTATACCTAAGTACTGGACTTTTTATAAGTTCTGTAAGGCCTCTGATAGCTAGCTTACTAGCATGAAAGTAGCTACACCGAGGTTTTTTAAAAAGGGAAATGTTATTCATAGTTATAATTATCTAGTTTTATCATCAAGGCTAGTTAGACTATAATTATGAACATGCACGTATCACGCTACATCAGGTTCAGTCGCGAAGATGTTAGTCAGATCATTGTTTCGAAGGCTAACTTCACACAAACTACCTGATAAATAAGTCTAACAAAGAGTATCTTTCTATTTTCAGTAAAAAAATGTAGATAGAACTCCATAGTTTGGTAACATTACATTAATTTTTATTTTTATTTTATCTTAACCTTCTTTATTAACACTGGCCGAAGATTGTGACACTGGAATCACAGACATAATGCCACAATCACTACATCCGTCCTGCCATTATAATCTGTGATTGCATCAAAGACGTGTTCGCAAATTACTGCGTCCGATGCAATCATTGTTAGATATTCTTTATTGACGATAAGATTCGATTTTTCCCTGATTTGGGTCGCCGTAGTTAGTTTGATAGGTTTCGTTGCCGTGGAGCGTAAGTTCGGATTATGACTCCTGAATTGGGCCATTGAGTTCGGGTGTGTAATACTATTATGTCCCTTATTTTTTTTTATTTATTAAGTCTTTAATCGCCGTGATGGTCACCGGTGACCGACAAACAATAAATTTTCTATTGTGTCTGGTTTAGCGGCAGTCAACGTGTTGAGAATCTAAGTTCAAGAAATACTGAAAACTAGGAGGGCTACTTTTTATATCATATGTTCTATCAAATATAGCAGTCTACGTGGTCAAGTGGTTGAACCAGTGAACTCAGAGCCAGCAGTCTCGAATACTTTTTAATTCTATGACGAGAAAGCGCTTGGCCTTCATCCTTAGCTGATGATAAGTGACAATAAGCAGCAGGAAAGGCACTCATATTCCCCGTTGGAAATTTAACTCAGGATCTCATAGTTTCAGACAGGTAGTTAAGCCACTAGACCTACTAGAAACAGTTGTTTTCCGATAATTTCAAAAATGTATTACCAATTCCTCCTTGGATGAGGTTGCGGAAAAAGAACCATCTTTGGCTGTCAAAAAGTAGGTATCTGATGGTAAGATTAAAGCCTAACACTTTCTTGTGCGTGGTGAGTGACTCCAATACACACACACCAGCGAATTTTATGTCCCCATTGCTGGGGCTCGAGCCTTCCCTATGGATCATAGCACCACAGAGAGAACGGGCCTTCCAATGGCTCTCCGGGGACTCCAATACGCTACAGAAAAAATAACAGCGCGCTCAACGACGTCTCACGACGACAGCCATAGATGATCTTATGTTCGCCTTACGGAGAAGCTCCCCAGACATGTTTATCTTATTGATTTCATTCCGGTGTTTTATTATTTGCTGCTGACTTGCTTATAACGGTATAGATTGGCAAGTTTAAACGGAAAATCTCGCTATGACCCAACCTTGAATATTGACGCATCACAATCACAACCTAAAAAGAAAAATGATGTCTACCTACCTTTAAAAGTTGACACACATAGGTAAATACGAAGTTAAAGCACATTTTTCGGTTGTAGATTGTTTCATGGTACATATTACTTTTTGCTATGTACGAGTAGTTAAAGTAGTTTAGGCAAGAGCACGCTTTCGTTGTCTCGGTTCCTCTGACTGGTCTGCATAATTTCCATGCGATTATTTACGCCATACTTGTATTGTTTATGCATACGCTTTACCCATATCTTGTGGTCTTGAATAAATTTCCAAATGGAGAATTTTCTATTACTGGTGAAAGGAAATGTTAACTGTTTTCTAAATAAAAACGATTAAAGATAAAATCAATAATTGGCTTTTAAAAATGTATGGCTAACTCTATAGGCAATCGTAAACAAAAAAACAAGAAAAATTAAAATACTAAAGTTCAGGAACATAAAAAACAAATAAAAAAGCAGCAACAACATTAATTTTCTCTTTTAATTTAAACTGTTCAACTTTTTTAGTGTTTATAGCTAGAGCTGGTCATTTCGAAAGCCGTGATCTACTTTTTTTGGTCTTTATTACCAGAATTTGTCATTTCGCACGCTTCTTTTTGGGGAAGGAAAATACGGCTCATGTACGTCGACCTCTTGGACAGCGGCCGGAATGTTTAAGGTTCGCCCTTCCCCTTTTTCTGACTCAATGAGACCGGCCGAGAATAGGGAATACTAGCTAAGATCCCTCGTACTCTTCATCAAGCTGAATAGTAAAGTTGTTTCGAGACCACACAAACACGCTACTGAGACGAAGTACTGGGTGCCTAGCGCGAGTTTCATTCGCCATTCGATCACGTTAACGAAAACGAAAACTTGTATGGCAAAATTTTAACTCTTCTCGTAGATCGCCAGGAGGAGCTGCTTCAATGTCATACTATTTTTCGTTTTCGTAAACGTAATCGTATGAATACGGATACGAACAATACTCACACTAGGCACCCTGGTCTTCTAGAATTGGAGAAGCTGTCAACATTGTAATTCTACTCGTAACGTGTGTTGTTTGTTGGATAAACCAGTTAAACTTTCTTCAAACTAATAAAAATATCTTGGTTTCATTTTCGTTTGTTACCTACGTAGGAAATTTAAGAAAATCTCGTGGTTTTTAAGCAATAAAAAGTTCTGCCGTAAAAAAAACGACGTTCCGGTACTTGACAAACGGGTCAGTCGATTTGTAAATTACACCACTGTCGATGTCTTGTTTTACCTCCGCTTTCCTCAATTATGAAAATACCACTGTCACTCCAAAGTAAAATTTTAGGTTTTAGAAAGGTTTTGAAAAGGTTGTAAAAACTTTGTATGGAAATTTGCTCGTAAATCTTAACACGCCCAATAATGTTATATTTACCTTCCTCCTGAGTGCAAAAAGGGCCCACGTTTTAGAACCTTTTTAAGAGCTACAGCAAAACCTATAGCTCAAATCCAGAACCTTTAGAACTAATTAAACAGAACCAACCCAAATAAAACCTACACAACCTAAATTTAACGTTAATATAACCATGAAATGTAGCTGTTAAGTTTTAAATTAGAATTGGATGTAAATCTATGACAACTTAAGACCTTTTTGATGGACATTTTCAGGCCTTTCCAGGATTCTGGCGTTTTAAAATGTTTCTATGAAAGATTTTTTTACACAGAAATATAATGGCGCTATTCCCTGTCATTTCACCAATATTCAAAATGGCTAGATAATTAATTGTTGTATTCATACAAAATATAAAGTAGCTTGCTGAAGTCAGGAAAAATTAAAAACATAATGCGACTGGCACTTTATCGTGACAGTTTAGGATAAATAGTGCTGTATACGAGACGGGCCTTTCGTAAGTTAAACATTTTCAAGATATTTTACCCTAATAAAAATTATTAAATTAGATGGTTGGTGATAAATCGCATTAGAGTAAAACTTCTGTTAATGTAAACAATATATATATTTTAAATCATATAGCACATGCATTACTTAATTATGCTTTTTTTAAATTAAATTATTGCTTTTTGTTTTTATTTTTTATTTATTTCAAGGAATAAATATGGCTGTCATTTCTAGTAATAGAAAGTATTAAGATTAACCTTTTCAGAACTGTAAGCTAAATAGTTCCTAATATTTGCCAAAATAAGAGCTAAAGGTAATATCGCGGAGCTACTTAAAACGACAAGGTTGTTTCGCAGCTTTAAGATTATCGCCAGAAGTAGTTTTAAGACTTGTCAGTCGCGAAAACAACCGTTAAGCACAGTTAGTTGCTACAATCGTAACGTAATGCTGCTTTGAAATCGCGGAGACAACTGAAATTTTTTTGAGAATGCCTATAAAGCTTTAAATTATTCTTTTAGTACTTTAATCATGCCTTCAGCTCCTAAACAATTAGTTATGGTTTGGGTTTTTGCTACTCAGCCCTAATTTGTTTGCCTAGCTAACTCGAATACAATCTAAAGGTTTAAGATAGGTTTTAGAAATAACTTATTAGCGATTTCAACAATTCATGACCATATGGTTGTATCAAAGTTAAAAACTAAACCTTTAGATCTCACTTTCGCATTACATTAGCCTTTCCAGAACTTACTCAAAAGTCTACGACAACTTTAATGTATATATTATAATTGAACTGAAATAAGCTACTAATGACAGGAGAGATTGTCTCCATATTCTGTGAACTCCGCTCTAAATTTTTCCGATATTCTATATCGCAAAGAGAAATGGGACCTCTTCTACAATACCTTCTGCTCTAACTGTTCCAATGACATTGGCTTTTTGAAGTATTCTTCTTTGGCATACATATTTAGATGAGTCAATCCAGTGAGCAAGTGTTTTTACTCTTTACTAGTTCTTAACAGACTACATCGCGATCTCCTAAGGGTCTTCATTTGTGTCAAATTTATTCTGATTATGCTGTGTCTCGTCGCTTAGCTGCGTCTCAAACCAATTACGGCAGAGAACAAGTACCTACGAGGTGCAAAGTGTTTCGTTTAATTACTTCATGGTTAAGGGACATCGTCCCACAGCTGTTTTTATTTTTTACTTCCGTCCGGCTGGCGGCGGCGGCGGCGGGCGGCGGCGCTCTACCGGAACGGTCGGTGTGAAGGCACGACCACTACTGGTCTGGTTTTTATCTCGATTCTCATTACGTCACACGTATGAAAGTGTGTATTATGCCTACTCGTCACGAAAGTGAGTTAATTATATTCCATTCCACATCCACATATGTTATGACCGTAACAACATAATTGTTTGTATTACAAATTATGAATGACATAACTTTTTAAGTTTATGAGTTAGTTGAATTGTTTTTACGCATTCGTGCTTGCTTCCTAGTTCCTTTGTATTCTGTGTTGGTCATATCGTGGTTATATCATTAGCGATTCCATTTACGATAGTTAAAGAAGCGCGTTCGTGAATAGATTGTCATTAAAATGCAGTTAGTTCTATGACTGGTAGTACGTCACCAAACGTGTTAATTTTAACTTGATGTGTTTGAAGGACTTTCGTCATAGATTTCCTAATTTAAAGTGCTGTTTAATAATGTCAAACTTTTATACGCAGTGAAAGTTTGACTTTCGTTAAACTCTTAGGCGCACATCTACGAACCAATGCTTTTATGGACGAATATCACATTATAATTCAATATTTTTCGAATATGTAAATTGTAAAAGCTTATTTTTACCACTAGTACCTTAAAAAGTTTGAAAAAACCGTAGTAAATATTATAACAGTGTCATCATCATCATCTTTATCATCAGCTCATTATATGTCCTCACTGTTGGAGCACGAGCCTTCCCTACGGATGGATAGGGAGAAACGGCCATAAACCACCACGCGGGCCCAGTGCAGATTGGTGGTTGTTAACGACTGCTAATGCAGCAGGGACCAACAGCTTAACGTTCCTTCCCAAGCACGGAGGAGCTCGAACAACAGTCTACCTATTCATTATTAAACAGTCCTACTTGTCAATGTTTCAGTTCAAAGAGAAGACTGTCTTTCATACATAACATAATGGAATGAAATTTAGACAGTGCAGATGGCCTGTAACAAGCTTCCGATTGAGTAATTAATGGACGAACGGGGAACGAGTAGACGAACGGGCAATTGGACGAAGGGTGCAGAATTGATTTTAATCCATTAAAGCAATTTCTAATTCGATTAGGAAATATCAATTAATTGTTTGTAATTCATACTGGTTTAACCTATTGCAGTTTCGATATAGTTTTAAATCACTCCACCTATAAAGGTAATTCGTTATTAATAATTATGATAAAAATCTTATCAGTTTATTCATTAGGTACTACGTCTGGTGTTCGATTTATTTTATGGCTGTAAGTTGAATTCTTTGTTTGCTACTATATCGTGTTATCAATATACTATAATGTGAATTGATTGTATTGTCAAATACGTTAGCAAGATTGTAGTTTGTAATAGACCTACTATGATTACATCCAGGCAGCTGCTGTGTGTGGTGTGATGGCAGTTTCTAGTTTGGTGTTTTATAGAAAAAGGATAGAATAAATTTTATGACAGAACTGTCAACAAGTCAAAGAATATTTCAACTTGTGTCATTTATCAGTCCTCTCATAAAAGTAAATTCTTGTTAATTCCATAGAACCATGGACTAAAATATATTAGTTCATGATAGAACAAAGAAATATTTTTTTTATATTCTACTACGGTTGGCTTGATCTCGTGTTACAACCATGTTTCAGGCGGCAGACTAAATATTCGGGTTAGTCGCGACTTCCCTCGCACTTGTTATTTCCCGATTAATAAAGCAACCAAAAAATATCTAATTTTCCCTCGAAGCTATACATAAAAGTGTTACTATATTGGGTGGCCTGCTTGCAGTCAAGTAGCCTCAGCAGCGTCGGTCTCGAACTCTCCCATTTACTTACCAATATACTTTATTCTAAGCCAATATAATAAAAATCTTCATTGTTATTTAATTTTGCTACTAATATGCTAATATCATATTACGTACATTTGTAACTAACTCTCTTTGGACTGAGTCTGAAATATTATTATATTATATTATTATTTAACACAAAAAAAAATCGCAGAATAACGATAAAACATGATTGTCAGATTTGTGACATGTTGGGGATGTATATGGAAAAATCGCGACTTAACCTAACTTTCTTATTTTTAAGAGTGCCATTAACATTCCATTTTAACGTTCAATCTCTCTATTCCAGTGAACAATGACGATCGACAAACAGCTGGTATGGGTGCGAGACCCCAACGAGGGGTTCGTGCTGGCCCGCCTGCACGAGCTCATGGGCGAAGAGGCGGACGTGTTCCCCGTGGACAACAAGTACCCGCGCCGCGTGTGCAGCTTCGAGGACATATTCCCTGCTGGCGACCCCGTCAAGGATGTCGACGATAATTGTAAGTCTCACCTTCCAAGCAAGCGTTTATTAATATCTGGAGCTCATGGGCGAAGAGGCGGACGTGTTCCCCTTGGACAAAAAGTACCAGCGCTGCGTGTGCAGCTTCGCGGATATATTCCCCGCTGGCGACTCCGTCAAGGATGTCGACGATAACTGTAAGCCTTACCTTCCAAGTATACTTTAGCGTTTATTAATATCCCAAGCTCATGGGCGAAGAGGCGGACGTGTTATCCGTGGACAACAAGTATCCGCGCCGCCTGTGCTGGCCACCCAATCAAGGATGTCGACGATGTCGATAACTGTAAGAATCTTACCATTCACCTTTTATAATGATTAGTAACGCCAACTCGAAGGTAATGGCTACTATTTTAAGAAAACAGAAGGGAGCAAAAGATTAGAGTGTTTTCCAAAACATGGAGTTTTTACAATAAATTCTAGGACTAGGTCGGCTGATAGAGAAGAGTGGAAGAAAAAGGACTTTTTGCGCCGACTCCGAATAACATGGGACCAGGGCAAAAAGAAGAATAACTGGGACTAATATGTTTTTTTTTTAAATCGCTACCTTGCATTCCGTCTGATAGCGCTCTTACTACCAATGCAGTTGCATTTGTATGTTCCAAATTAGATGTAAATAACCTTTTTTATCAATTGCGCGTGCAGATACATATTTAGAACGCAATTATTGCTTTTCGCAGGTGAACTAATGTTTCTGAACGAGGCCACGCTACTGAACAATATCCTGACACGCTACAAGAAGAACAAGATTTACGTAAGTATCGATAGTACTCGCGTGACTCACGTCGCTGCAAATTCGCGGCCGAGTTTACTTCACCTTGGATGCAATTCACTAGCACTATGTGTAACGTATTACGTAGATTGCATATGCCGCCAATCACAAAACGTTTTTATGGGATTTGTTTGTTTTCCTTAACCACTGAAGAACTGGATTTTATTTCAATTAAGATTTTTATGCGCTGTTGACACATGAATAACAATAGGTACCTACTGTCAATGGGTCCATATTGGGTTGCATATTTTAAGGCTACATAACGTTTTTTGGCAATCTCTTCGTTTCGCATAACGTTCATTCAGAATAAATCATTAGGCATACTTTATATCCCCATGACTTCTTTGTGTTCTCAATGTTCATGCATTTATAAATGTTTTTACAAATAACGATTACTAATCATAACATACTTAAATAAAAAGCCATGTCATATTATAATTGATTGTGAAACGAGTACATCATCATCTATTTTATCGCATCTGCCCACCAACAATTTTTGTATAGAGCTAGATTTCTGATGTCTGATAAATAAAATAAATTTAGACTTAAAGCAATTATGTTCTTTACATTTATACTGATTTAAATTATGATAAAGACAATTGTTTTAAGTTAAAATTTTGCCGATGAAACCATTATGGGTTTATAACACACTGCTTATCATAATTTATGCGAGAAAACTTTATGCTGAAACTGATAAGCCAAACTACATTATGACGAAAGAGAATGCGACCGAAAGGGCTCCCCTGTGAACCCACCAGAAAAACTTATAGTTCGCGTCAATAGTCCTAATGGAGCTATAAGAGATTGAACCACGGCTTCTCGCTTTCAACCCGAGCATCTATTCGTTCGACTTCAGACACTGAACCACAGATTAAATAAATCTACTACCTGATCTGTGTATGCTGTTATGTTAGCAATATACAAGTATTCATATTGTACCATAACTAACTACCTACTATTACATATGAGTTTATTCAATAATAAACATAAAACACGTTGGTTGTCTTATGCTTGTAATGTGCAGAATAGGTACATGTTTCTTCGAAAACATGATCAATTAAAATATAGTAAAAAGTACCCTTATCAGATTCGCTGATGTCCATTCATTTATACCTAATGGATTTAAGGTTATTTACCTGTATCATACGCATTAATTATAATTAAAATAAAATTGCCTTACAAGAGATTCTAATCTGCCGTCTAGATATTGTAGCCGTTTATTTAATTTTTCGTTTTTTCTCTAGATAACGTTAGCTAATGAAAAAACTTAAAAGTTTTTACAAAAATTGTTTCCAACGTTAACCTGTCTAGCTTTTTCTATCTTCCTTTGAGAGATAAGTTATATAAACCTAGGTGCTTACCACATTTTACAGAAAAGCCAAGTATATGTCTTTATGTTGTAAGTTTAACGGAATGTAACTTTAAAATCTGTTATTAACAATACTTGTTGTTATTAATTATTTCAGTCTATGATGGCCCAATAAAAAAAATACCTTAGACATACATATCTATACTATTTTAGTTAGTAGTACTCGTAGTAACTAGTAATATAAAACTAATGTTGAAATGACAAAATAAAAATACATTTATTTATTTTGTTTAGGCTTAATACGAGTAAGATAGTTATAACCTCATTGCACTAACTTTTTCAGACATACGTCGCTAACATACTGCTGGCAGTGAACCCCTACGAAGATATACCTCAATTGTATTCCTCCAACACAATCAAAAAGTACCAGGGCAGATCGCTTGGAGAACTACCACCACATGTTTTCGCTATAGGTACGTACCTAAATAGAACATCTACGTAGATGTTCTATTTTTCATTCCACAACAGCTGTACTTGACCTTCACCTCAGCTGATAGTAACTGACGATAAGACTGAAGGTGGAAGCGCACCTTTACCGATGTTACTGGGTCTATACGTGTGGCGAAGAAAAGTGGATCTTTAGTTGCGACCAATCAAACCCAGGGTCTCTTAGAGCAGTATTACTGTAATATTATTACAGTTGTGTTGTCAATGATGTTATAAAAGCTGATTGTAAGCCGCCATGAGGTTTTCTTGGGATTGGCATATCGCGAGCATGTCGCTATATACATCCTTACTAAAGTAAATATGGCCGCACGTCATATAAACCATAAACTTAATTTCAAAAATCCTCAGTAGACATTCAACTTCCTATGGCATACGGTTGAACATTGGAAAGTCTGTCTGATTTGCAGCTTTAAATTATTAAAAAAACTATATTTACATCCTCCATAATTCTTAATTCAACTTACAGCTGACAAAGCATTCCGCGACATGAAGTCCTTCAAACAGTCTCAGTCCGTGATAGTGTCTGGAGAATCGGGGGCCGGCAAGACCGAGTCCACCAAGTACATTTTGAAGTACCTCTGCGATCTGTGGGCCAAAGGCGCGGGCCCGGTGGAGCAAAGGATTCTAGACGGTGAGTTTTTATTTATCTTAATTATTTTAAGGTTTTTAAGGGTTCGTCAATCTCAGCATCAATAATCGAAATAGGTACACTAAATTTACCGAAACTTTACAAAGGGTATTTTCCGAAATTCTGAAAAATTCTAAGCTTAAAAGTGTTTAGATATTTTAATTCAGAAACACAAAGACGATACGAAACAATATTCTTTTATAGCTGTTATACACTGAAATTGTGAAATTAAATATGTACCGACAGCATCAAATTTATGTTAGCATACACTGGTCTAAAAGATTTTAAAAATCACATATAAGTAAAACAAGTTTTAAAGCGTTGGATTTGAGTCTATTTTAACTTGAATATAGCGAATTATGACGTCACTATTAGGGTATACAAAAACCGACTTATTTTTAAACCGGTCTTGGTTTTCAACAACACAAACGCTATTGGGGTCTATCTATAACGTTATCTTAAATCCCCAGCTAACCCGATCCTCGAAGCGTTCGGCAACGCCAAAACAACACGCAACAACAACAGTTCCCGCTTCGGCAAGTTCATGGAGGTCCACTTCAACAACAAATACCACGTGGTGGGTGGTTACATATCCCACTACCTGCTGGAGAAGTCTAGGATATGCATTCAGAGCACTGAGGAGAGAAACTACCATGTGTTCTACTTGTTATGCGCGGGCGCACCGCCGGAGCTTAGGGCGGCACTGAAGATTACCAAGCCTGATGATTACTTGGTAAGTTTAATTCTTGTTTAGTTAATCTATACTTAATTTATTAAGATTAATAATGTATTAAGATAATAAGTATATTAATTACGGCTTTACTCTGGTTACCGTCAAGAAAAAGAACATAGGGGGGCGTTGGTAAAAACAGGTTTCGTTGACTTAATTATGCATTTATTTTTAACAAAAATCAAGAGATGAAGATTTATCTTTAACAAAAGACTTTAAACGGTTCTACT
>OY720028.1:17946734-18385284 GCA_963082485.1 Eudonia mercurella
AGAAGATCAGCGCCAACCAGAAGAGCAAGCAGCAGCTGGCCAAGGGCGGCCTGCGGGACCCCATCCTGGACGACGTCGAGGACTTCCAGCGGCTGCACCAGGTCAGGCACGCGTACAACACGCGGTTTCATCCGCGTTAATTGTCATATTGTGATGTAATATCGCCTATAGCCTTCCTCTATAAATGGACTATTCAACACAAAAATAGTTTTTCAATTCGAACCAGTAGTTTCTGAGATTAGCGCGTTCAACCAAACAAACAAACAAACTCTTCAGCTTTATAATATTACACAGAGTTGTTGACAGTTAACATAGAAAACATTTATTTAAACCCGTTTGATCAACTAATTTTATGCCTTTTTGTATGAGAATCTAAAATTTGGAATGGCTCTTAAGGCTATTAAATCGATACTAGATATTTTTATACGGGCTCAAGGGTATTTTTATCCTAAAATAATAAACATTATGTAAATTACATTGTATTCTTTACAGAATACTACATTTTATTTACAAATATTAATACAGAATATTTACTTTACATTCTTTTATTGTTTATATTTGTTCAACAGACGAAGCAAACGAAATAAGAACGTGAATGAATGCAATAAGAGTTTTTTTTAAATAACACTCGTGTTAGTCCGGCGTTCACGTCTATAGTTTAACAGACCTATGGATTTCTCGCATTCATTTCTAGCATCTATTCGTTTAGCTACCGGTTCTTTTCTATATTCAGACCTTTCAATACACAAATTTATGTCAAACAATAAAGTTAAAATTACAATGTCTAAAAAATGGACACAGCCTTTTAACAGACTTACATTCAACTCACATTATCGCAGGCGTTATCCCGCGTCGGTCTCACGGAAGACGAGAAGAAGTCCGTGTACTCGGTAGTGGCGGCCGTACTCCACCTCGGCAACGTTCGCTTTGAGGAGGAAGCGGGCGCGCGCGGCGGCTGCGGCGTGGCGCCCGCCTGCGAGCCCGCGCTGGCCAGCGCCGCCGCCTTACTGGGAGTCGACAGTGCGGAACTGAGGATGGCGTTGGTATCCAGGCTTATGCAGAGCTCTCGAGGGGGAATCAAAGGGACGGCTATCATGTGAGTTACTTTTTTCTTGTTAATGCTGGATATGGACGGTTTAGTGACGCATTCCTGCTCACATCTTTGTTTTTCTTCTTGTTTTAATAAAGTTTGAAAGTAACCTGTTATGCATACCTAAAGTAAATAAATAAATATACATCGCTATTACATTACATTTACTTTAAGGCGAAGGGTAAGGCACACTAGCGCCACCGATTGATAATTTGACAATTACTAACGGACCGGATCTTTTTTAAACATTGCGTACCGTCCGACAACAGGAAAGCATCCATAGTATTTATTTAATAATTGTGCACTATTTTTTGTTGCGTGGTTTATTCACAAAACGGGCTATCGCATTTATTCACAAACGATGGCCACTTTTAGTGTTAGCGAATGAATAAAAAAACAAACCTAAAAGTAGTGCACAATTATTCAAAAATAGATGTTTGCCTAGTGTCCCGGGAAGATCCGAAATGTTTGAAAAAAAAACCAGTTTAGCAGTTATCAAATTAAATCCATTAGCGGCGCTAGTGTGCCTTACCCTTCGCCCTAAACAAGGAAGGTGATGAGACGAGCGCCAGCGTAAGAGCCCGCGTTAGCTGGCGCTGCGGATTGACTGAGGGGGGCAGTGCTGAGCTGAGGATTGCGCTAATGTCGCGGCTCATGCAGAAAGCATTTTTTAAATATTTTACGGGTAAACACAGTGCCTTGATCTCACCGGATCTTAAGTGATATAAGGCCAATGATGGAAGCGCGCTTCAGCCGGAATCTCAACTAGTGAGGCACGGGGTATCTTATCTCTAGTTGCCGGAACACTTGTGGAGGATTAAGGAACTGCGATCATGTCATGTCAATTCGAGTGAATAATGCGTGCCTTAGCGCTGCGCTACGGCTTTACTGGTGTGAAAAGAATCCTATGTGTTTATTCAGAATACATTATACTTGTGTTAATTAATAATAAAATGTAAACATGATGTAGCTCTTTTTAAAATACAATAATAAGAAATATGGCTTCATTAAGCACATGAGCTGGATGAGAGTAGCCGCGGATCGTGCTCGGTGGCGTGCTTGGAGAGGCCTATGTCCAGTAGTGGACTAGTATAGGCTGATGATGATGATGAAGCACATATAAAAGTATACTAGAGAACACAAATGTAATATACAGGGTCACTTTTTTATCACCGTCCAAACCTTCTGAGATACTTCTGTGATATAAACGAACAACTCTTACTATTGGACCAACTCCCTAAATCGAAAATAAAATTCAGCTGTTTGGTCAACATTTTTGTCGAATGAATATTGATGTTTTGTATGGAACAGCTGAATATTATTTTCGAGTTAGGGAGTTGGTCCAATAGTAAGAGTTGTTCGTTTGTATCAAGGGAGTCATCTCAGAAGGTTTGGACGGTGATAAAAAAGTAACCCGTATGTTATGTTGCTGTAAAGATCCTTAGGGGAGGCTCTTATCCACGTGGTCGCAAGACCAGCTAAATGCTCATCGAGACCGTTTTGGGACAAAAAAAATCTGTTGTCTTTGCTGCCTTTGTATGCTTTTAATGTTTTAATAAGTTTTGTCTCAAATACATGTTTTTTTTTCTTTTTTTATTAATTTAAGCAGGTTCGCTGGATAATAATGATAATGATGAATTTTACTTCTCTTTCTCAGGGTGCCGCTTAAAACGTACGAGGCGACGAACGCCCGCGACGCCTTGGCCAAGGCGGTGTACAGCCGGCTGTTCGACTACATCGTGCACCGCATCAACAGCAGTATCCCGTTCCAGGCCTCCGCCTACTACATCGGCGTGCTGGATATCGCGGGCTTCGGTCAGTACTTTAAGATTAGAGATGTGTCGGATCGTCAGAAATGTTTATCCGCGGATACGAATACGGATACATGTATTTTTTTTTTCCGAGAGAGACTGTTGCGTTGGTCCACTAACCCATACTATCTAACCATAAAAGCGGTTAAATGCTCGTTATAAAATAATAACAACGTTGGTAGCGTCTCATGAGCTAAATGTTTTTGAAAGTTGAAGTAATGGATTTATTTTTAAGTTTCTAATTGGAATCACAGCTTTTTAGGTATGTATCTTTCCATAAATAAATAAATTATCGTCATCAACCCAGCTGAAAGACATCCACTACACAAAGGCCTTCCCCGAGAATCTCCACGACTGGTTTTGTGCTGTTCACATCCAGCGGCTACGCGACATTCACCAGATCATTGGTCCACCTTAGTAAATAAATAAATGAACGTATCTATTCCATTTGCTCCTAGAGTACTTCCAGATGAACAGCTTCGAGCAGTTCTGCATCAACTACTGCAACGAGAAGCTGCAGCAGTTCTTCAACGAGCGCATCCTCAAGAACGAGCAGGAGCTGTACCGCCGCGAGGGGCTCAACGTGCCCGAGATACGATTCGTCGACAACCAGGACTGCATCGGTGAGTGGAGGAATTAAGATAAGATAGATTAACTTTTTTTATTATGCTCATCAAAACCAAGATCTTCATACTTGACATTAAATAATGATGTGCATTATATTTAATAATTATTTTGCCATTAGTTGTGAGTACCAAATAAACGGTTTCATTCAGGTTTCTTCGAAAGTTCTTTGGAAAGGAGAGGTACTGAGCTCGATTCTCAGCGGAGCCTAACGCTTATAGCACTTGGTTGACCATTACGATAAGTTTTTCGTCAGTTACCATCAGGTAAGCTGAACATAATATGTTCATATATTATATGTGCTATGCTTTGTTAGAACATGGTTTTCGATGTTGTTTTGTGGCGGCGCCACCTACCGCATACGCCGCACATTGACACGAAGCAAACACCTTCTCAACTGTGTCAACAGATGGCGTCACAAACGCTTACCAACGACGTCGCCATACTACGACGTGAAATAGTATGGGAAGCATGCATCGCGGTAACAAAGTTTCACCGTCTCCTTCGCTATATATAGCACCTCCAACTAACATCCGTTGGACCTCGGTCCCCGAGCTATACCACCCAGTTCGGAGGAAGATCTTCCCTTTGCCCTTCCTCAGTGTGGCATTCCATCCCACCACCAGGCTTCCCTACAGTGGTGACCCCGACGTGATGTACCCAGTGGCATCCCTACAGTGGTGACCCCAACGGAGCACAGAAGCACCTTCAACATCATCGCAGCAGCGCCCATCCATCACACTCCATATCCACCAGATACCTTCGCCAGCAGTCACAGCAAGCCAGCAATCGAGCCACAAGGTTCCACCGCAGCATCTTGGACGACGCTTCCTGGACCTCCGGCACACTCGACGGCGACATCCCGACCTGGTTTCCGCAGCCCACGACCGGTGCATCAATGTCGGCCGCATCACTCCGGCGTGGCAGCCCTGCACACCAGCAGCTCGGACCCACCGTCATCATCACCTGTCTCGACTCACCGCAGACAGGAGCAGCACACTGCATCACTGGCAACGCGCCTTCACCCCACCCGTCTCGACTCACCGTAGACTGGGGCATTCTGCAGCAGCACTCTCCACTGGCACTTGCAAGCTTTGACGCACTGACTGCTGAGCACACTCACTGACATCGACCTCCGATCTCAGGGGGGGAGTGATGTGGCGGCGCCACCTACCGCATACGCCGCACATTGACACGAAGCAAACACCTTCTCAACTGTGTCAACAGATGGCGTCACAAACGCTTACCAACGACGTCGCCATACTACGACGTGAAATAGTATGGGAAGCATGCATCGCGGTAACAAAGTTTCACCGTCTCCTTCGCTATATATAGCACCTCCAACTAACATCCGTTGGACCTCGGTCCCCGAGCTATACCACCCAGTTCGGAGGAAGATCTTCCCTTTGCCCTTCCTCAGTGTGGCATTCCATCCCACCACCAGGCTTCCCTACAGTTTGTTATAACTGGTCAACGATAATTTATCTTTCCGACAGATTTAATCGAGAGCAAAAACCATGGCATATTCCATCTGCTCGACGAAGAGTCCAAGCTGCCCAAACCAGAGTTTGGACACTTCACGCACTCCGTGCACAAGCAGCTGGGCAGCAACAACTCCAGGTGAGTCTTGGGCTTTTCTCACATGATGCTATTTATAACAATTAAGCTACCAAATTGTTGGTAAATGGGTTTTTAACTTAAGGCGAAGGGTAAGGCACACTAGCGCCGCTAATGGATTTAATTTGATAACTGCTAAACTGGATTTTTTTTTCAAACATTGCGGACCTTCCGACACTAGGCAAACATCTATTATTGAATAATTGTGCACTACTTTTAGGTTTGCTTTTGTATTCATTCGCTAACACCAACAGTGGCCATTGTTTGTGAATAAATGCGATAGCCCGTTTTTTGAATAAACCACGCAACAAAAAGTAGTGCACAATTATTAAACAAATACTATGGATGCTTTCCTGTTGTCGGACGGTACGCAATGTTTAAAAAAGATCCGGTCCGTTAGTAATTGTCAAATTATCAATTGTTGGCGCTAGTGTGCTCTTCGTCTTAAAGTAAATGTAATGTAATAGCGATGTATATTTATTTATTTACTTTAGTATGCATAACAGGTTACTTTTAAACTTTATTAAAAACAAGACGAAAAACAAAGATGTGAGCAGGAATGCATCACTAAACCGTCCATATCCAGCATTAACGAGGAATTTTATGTTAACATGCAATTATTACTATTGACTTGTATAGTTATAAAGGTGAAATATTAAGAGCTATATATTTTTTGACCGAACCAAAAATAGTGACTTTTTTAATTAAAAAAAATATAATTTAAATTAAAATGTGCAACATGGTGACGCAATTTTTAAATACGGTGTACGTAAAAGCGTATGCCGCCAAAATTTGATTGTTGACTCTTTTGAGTATGGTGAGAATGTTGACTCTTTTGAGTATGGTGAGAATGTGGACTCTTTTGAGTACGGTGAGATTGCTATCTCTTATGAGTATGGTGCGACTGCTGACTCTTTTGAGTATGGTGAGAATGTTGACTCTTTTGAGTACGGTGAGATTGCTGTCTCTTTTTCGTATGGTGAGATCGTTGAGTTTTGAAGTATAGTGATGTATACGATGGACCGTGCGCAGGCTGCAGCTGCCGCGCGCGTCGCGGCTGAAGGCGCACCGCACGCTGCGCGACGACGAGGGCTTCCTGCTCAGGCACTTCGCCGGCGCCGTCTGCTACCACACGGTCATTATTCTTTTTATCTACACTAATGTTGTAACATTCTACTTATGTTTCCAATACTTGACTTATAATTACTACTGTTATAGCACAGACAACAAAACACTCAATTTAAGCAATTTCACATGATGGTATAATATCCACATCGATATCGTAAAATCTCATTATAACATCAATAAAACGCGACCAATTAACCTGGCGAGCCTTATGTCAAAATCCTCATACAAGTTGTATAAAATTTTGATATTAGGCTGGCTTTTGAAAACAGTTGGGTTATACGTGAAAACTTCGTCGAAACTACTAAACTTACATACACAAAACTCTTTGGTAAGATCTTGTGCCAATTGAATAAAAAAAGAACAGCGCGCGCTCGCTCCTGATTGGCCCTGCGCGCGCAGCTGCGCTCTCATTGGTTATTGGATGGTGGATGGATTGGTTTGGTTGGTAATTAACATTAACTTTCAAAATTGTACCATCCAAAATTTGAACAATTATTATAAATAAACTATTGTCAGCTTTTACTCTTGTTGTTTGACTAATTGCATTAGTGAAGATAAAGTAGTGTATGCAACTGCATATAACACGGGTATTAAAACACTCGTTACTATTATGAAACTCGCTGCGCTCGTTTCATAAACTCACACTCGTGTTTTAATACCCTTCATTATATGACAGTTGCATAAACTACTATTATTTACTTTACTAACAACTGTTTGGTACGAGTGAACGTTATATTTTTACAGTGACCGGCCATTCGTATTGAAGTTAATAGGTCCTGCGCTAAATATGGAGCGATGGTTAAATTTATTATTATGTGCAATTTAATATGGACTGCGGGATAGAGAGCCGGTTACGAGTAGATATGTCTGAATGCTTATTTTTAATAAACTATTTGACTTTGACCAAAACATTTTTATCTTTATTACACGACTGGGAATCACTTGTTATCACGCAATACTGATAGTGACTTAATGGTGGTGAAATTCTGAGATTGACTCTTTCCTTTTAGTATATGAAGCACTTATACCGGTCACTTTTCCATATATTGTACACTCGCCTGCACATGAGACCACTACAAACTGTCAAATTTCTCTTGAATCTTTAAAGGTTACTTCACAAAGTAAGCTTGCGTGCGTATGTGTGTGTGTGTGTGTGTGTGTGTGTGTGTGTGTGTGTGTGTGTGTGTGTGTGTGTGTGTGTGTGCGCCTGTTTTAGCCCTTATAGTATTGGTTTTATATTGTAGAGATAAGTAACATTTACTTATTTATGATTACAGAATCAATTTATTGAGAAGAACAATGACGCTCTCCACGCGTCTCTAGAATTCTTAGTTCAAGAGTCCAATAGTGCGTTGGTCCAACAGTTATTCCATAGCACTGACAACAACAATGCCAAAGGAAAACTGAACTTTATCTCCGTAGGCGCTAAGTTCCAATCGCAGTTGACGCAACTCATGGACAAACTTAAGGAGAATGTAAGTTGCATCGATGTTAATTTTTGTTTTATTTCGAATTAAAATAATTGTTTTATATTATAATATGTTTATAATTCCGAAATATAGCCATTTGCAACCAGGTAAACAAACAACGCGATAACTGATAACATTCAAAATCAGTTAAACGAAAAGGACATGGCTAAGAAACTGCCCTCAAAATGTATATGAACTTCTCACTAGCATGAATCATTCAAATATTTATTCAATAATAATAACGTGTTTATTTTTATTCTAGAACTTTCGTGAACAAATCAATAATTTAAAAGATGTTAACTTGTTTTCATGGTCTTGTTTGACAAGGAAAGACGTTCCGTTTTCGTTTCCATTTCCGTGTCTGTTGAAATAATAACAATAATTATTTTTATCATTGTTGATTTAATTTTTCCAAGGAAAATATGTTTTTGTACCTAGTTTTTAAAGTCTGTAAACAAACGCCTAGCTAAAGTTTATAGCAAAATGTCTAATTGAAGCTTGTTAACCTATTTACGAAGTAGGAGTTTTTGTAACTTTATTTTCAGAATTGCAAAGATTTGAAAAGTTCCTGAACCGTTTTACATATGAAATAACAATATTTATATTAGCTATCCAGCATTACGTACTACTAGATACGATGTTCATACATTGCACTTCATTTCAGGGCAGTCGTCCGTACTGTATTTATGTCATGTCCTTTACTTTTACTGTTTTTGTTGAACCATGAGGTTGACGTGACGACCAAGAAAATGTATCACTTGGACCTATGGCTGTCACTTTAACTTTTACTTACTACAACTTCAATATCTTAGCCATATGTGCTTTTCAGCTATGTTCATAATTATCTGCTATATTCGGGATTATACAACGTGTAACAAAAAGTTGTTGTCACAATGAAAAGATCCAAAGTGTATCCTATCTAGATCTTGTTTGTGTTGTTATTAAGACATAATTATTAATTTAATTTGTCATGCAATGGTTAATGATATATTTATATAGATGAAGTTATGCGTCAGGCGCGCATAAGCAAGCAGCAGTGATCATAAATGTAAGTACACAGTGGTTACTAAACCACTAGGACTGAGACTTGTTTATTTTGATGTGATGTCACAATAGAAATATTTAATTGAAAATTGCATAACAAATTAATGTTAATAATTATGTCTTAGTAACACTGCATACAAGATTAAGATCGGATACACGTGGATCTTTTCATTTTGACCACACCTTTCTGTTACACGTTGTATAAGTGATGCACCAAATATGGACAGAACATGTTTGAATATTTCATTGGTTTTTAATCCTATCTCGATCACATAAAGTTTAAAATGTGGTGGGAATATACATCCTTCTGATGTATATATGTAAATAAGACCTCTATGGCACAGTGACGAGCATTAACATATAAACAATATTACTCTTAATACAATGGAATAAGAGTCAAAACTTTAACTTTGTTGATTTTTTTGGATAGTTTGCTTATTGCCTCAGACGGCATTTTCAGCTTTACCGGGCTTAATGGGTTCCTCAAGCCGTGTAAAACGAATCACCTTCGGAGGTTTTCTAGAGGAATCGGATCGGTACTTGTGTTACTAACACTTTGTTTAGGCGGACGATGTCGATGGCTACTCGTGTATGATGTGCTGACCAGTGACTTGTGGTAGGGCACGAACTTCGTGCGCTGCATCAAGCCCAACTCGCGCATGGTGGGGCGCCTGCTGGAGGGCGGGCTGGTGCTCACGCAGCTGCAGTGCAGCGGCACCGCCGCCGTGCTCGAGCTCATGGAACACGGGTATGGCTAAGGGAGTAGCCCTGTCCCTGTCTATCTATCTATCTATCTGTCACTGTCTACTCACCCTTGACTAATTGTTTGGAAACAGTCAGCATTAAAACCTTGTTCGCACTACTCGAGTAAATTGTTGGTGTAGACTATTTTAAAGTTCGGCTCAAATTAGCAAAGTGGTGAAACAATGTTTTCCTAGGCTAAAGTTCGAAAAAGGATCAAAATTTGCGAACACTTTAGTGTTTAGTTAATCAAATTATTATAGTAATAATCGTATAATAAAACAGGTTGTTGTATAGATCCTTGGGGGAGGCCTTCGTCCAGCAGTGGACGTTTTTTAGCTTGCGAGGATGAATATAGTAATAATTATAATTGTTTAGCTAAATTAATAAAGACATAATCGTTGTAATTTTCAGAAGTGACACGTAATAGATAAGAGATACTTATTTTGTAAAATATTGTTTAAACCTTAACCACGTATTCTACACACTATCCTGAATCACGTTTGTTCAACTTGTGGAAATTAAATAGATATATATTTTTGACAAAACCTCGATGTTACAGTCACTCGAATTGTGTCAATTTTTTATGGGAATTTCTGCATGTGGTATTATAACAAATACGCTTCAAGATGGTATGTACAATACGTGGTAAAGAGGATATCAATGTTTGACAAATAACCTTGTTTAATTTAAAAAAAGTTAGTTGGACGTGTATGTCATCCATTTTTTTTGTTTGCACTTTTGTCGCTTCCTCTTAAACATGATGCTCCCGTTCCACCTTAGGTTGGCTGGAAGAGATCTCTTTTACAGATAATTCACCGTTGTTTGTACATATTAATATGTTTGTTTAGTTACCCGTCGCGCGCGCCATTCAACGACCTGCACGCCATGTACAGCTCGTACCTGCCCGACAAGCTGCGCGCGCTCAGCCCCAAGATCTTCTGCGAGGTGACTACATACCACACTACACTATACCATCATAATAATAGTTAATTCATTGAAAAAATTATTACATTTATAGTAAAAACCATTTTTTTGTATAGCAAAAATCTTTTATCCCATAACACTATAAACGACGTACAGTGAATGCATAAACAAACATCACGTAATTTAATAGTGGCACATCAGGACAGCCTTAAAATATAGCCTTTATTGTATTAATGTTTAATGACAATAAGAAAAATACTAGTTAAAACAAAACTAATATTCCTATTTTGAACGAAATTAAAACTCTTATTTAATTTAGGCATATAATTTGCACTTATGAACGTGAAAATACATGAAAAAAAGCAAAAATATAATATGTGTAATAAATACTTATTAATACTTTCAATAGTAATATTTAATGATAATATAAATAATAATAATTTAACAAACAATACATATATCCTTTCGAACCAGTGGTATAATTTAATGAGATTCTAAGGTTGATGCTACTAAGAAAACCCCAGCGAGAAACTTAAACAACTATACTAAACACTTTATTCTTGTTCGCAGGCAATGATCCACAGCTTCGGGCTATCGGACAAAGACTACAAGTTCGGCGTGACGCGCGTGTTCTTCCGGCCCGGCAAGTACTCTGAGTTCGACCACATCATGAAGTCGGACCCGGACAGCTTGAAGGCCATCGTGAGCTCGGTGCTCGCGTGGCTCGTCAAGTCGCGCTGGAGGCGTTCTATATTCGCCGTCGTGTCTATTATAAAGCGTGAGTTTTTTTTATATTTTTCTTTTGCCCTTTTAGTACCACATACTAGTTTACTTCAATTTAATAATATCATCCAGGGACCGGTCCAACGGTTTACTTAATCACAAAAGCCTTTAAAAGGCTTACCTGCAGACTTAAGTAACCCTTTCAATGGGTAACCCCTTTAACATGATAACCTTTTCAGAAGAGTAACCAAAGGGTAACCCGAAGGTATTATCTCTCTGACTTCCTTATCACTTACCAAGTTAATTTGAAACGTATATTCATAACATTAAGCACCATAACACTAAAACTTACTGGTGAGCTTGCGGCTATTCGGAAAAGAATTGTTTATTGATTCGGAAAACACGCTGTGCACCGCTGCCGCCCGCCGCAGCGATCGACCTAACGTCAAACAGTGTAATAGCTGTCAATCAATCAATCAGCTGTTGAAAGGGTAACCCGTTCAATTGCTATCCTTTACGGATTCTAATGCGCAATGGGTTTAGAAAACAAACTCCTTCTAAAACCTCTTCAAAAACCCCCTTCCTTCTCAAAACCTCTTCAAAAACCCCTGAATGGGTCACGAGACCAGCCCCTGATGTCATCTATACACACCTACACCTACACAGTGTGTGTAGAACTTAATAATAGATAGGTACCTATAATTAGTTAAGTAGTAAGTTAATATTTGTAAATATAATGTCTCATACCTGTTTTAATCTTAGTTAGTATGTAGTTAACGTGTTTCCACGAGAACGCTGCCGACAAGCTGTGCTACAGTTTGACAGAATGTAAGGTCAAATATTTTTTGTAAAATTTCTAACAAATAAATTTTTAAAAAATAATCTAATAGTTGCTACATACATCAAAACATTTACAAAAAAAGTATATTTATAACAAGCTAAACTCTAATTAGACTACACAATGCTATAACTATATAGTTACAATATAAAATTTGAGGAGCTCGATGGCGCAGTGGTTAACGCGCCCGGTCTGTGAGTGCTGAAGTTAAGCAACTTTCACAAAGGCCGGTCATCGGATGGGTGATCAAAAGTTTATCATCTAGAGCTCCTCCGTGCTCCGGAAGGCACGTTAAGCCATTGGTCCCGGCTGCATTAGCAGTCGTTAACCAACCACCAAATCCGCACTGGGCCCGCGTGGTGGTTTATGGCCCGTTCTCCTTATCCATCCATAGGAAGGCTCGTGCCCCAGCAGTAGGGACATAAAAATGAGCTGATGATGATGATGATGATGAAGATAAAATTTTACTAGAAAAAATCAACCAGTTTCAGGTAACCCCCAGAAGACTCGTTAAAGTTTTCTAATACTATGTGATTTACGCTGCAAGTTAGTGGTATCACGTCACTGTGAAGTTACTACCCTCACAAAATTGTATCTTGTTTTATTAGACTTCTAATAATATTACAGTTAAGAACAAGATCGTCTACCGCCGCGAATGCCTAATCAAGGTTCAGAAGACAATCCGAGGGTACTTAGTGAGGAAGAAGCATCAACCCCGCTACAGGGGGATAACCAAGATCAACGCGTTACATCACAACCTCAAGCAAATGGACTCGGTCGTCCCTCAGCTGAAGAAGGAGAAAGATAGCGCGCAGAAGAACATTGCGAACTTGAGAAATGGCATTAAGATCGCTTGTGCTACTATCAAGGTGAGTTGTACAGAAATATCTTGGTAGTGTAGAAAAATAAACGTTATGGTAATGTAATTAAGAGTGTTTTTTAGTTTAACATTTTTGATTCATGCAAAAGTAGACTCAAAACTAACAAGTTAAGTTTTTCTTTACTTAAATGTGTTTTACGAACTTGAAAAGTTGTACAGAAATATCTTGGTAGTGTAGAAAAATTAACGTTATGGTAATGTAATTAAAAGTGTTTTTTAGTTTAACATTTTTGATTCATGTATAAGTAGACTCAAAACTAACAAGTTAAGTTTTTCTTTACTTAAATGTGTTTTACGAACTTGAAAGTTTGAATGAAAGAAGAACCTTCATCTCTTCAATTAACATTTTATCCAAATTTATTGTCACTGTTTATACATGAGAAATTTTGATTTTTATAGTTTGTTACCATTAACGCTATGAGATTAACACCCACTTGCAAGAAGCTTCACATTAAACCTTCTTTAGTTAATGCCACTTTATCACTAATGAAATCATTAAAATAATGATTTCATTAGTTTGTTGCATCAAACTACTTTAGGCTAAAAACTTGATCCTTTAACTAATGAGAGCATTATACATTGTTGCCAATAATAAATTTTAAAAATGAATGAAATGAACGAGTGGTTGCGTTTTGCTTTGAAAAGTATTTAATAATTGTGTTTAAATTTGCCGAAAACAAGCCGTGTCTGACACATAGATGGTTTGATAACTTTGATATTGTTCTTTCAAATACTTTGGACGTGAAAGTCGCGTTAAACTTTTATTGTTTTGGTATTATTTTGTTAGTGAAAATGTCTAAAAAACGGAATAAAAAAACGAGAACGAGGTGCAAACTATACTTATAAAAAATATATTTTATAAAAAAAAAAAAAAAGGGTGCAGGTTCAAATCCTGCTCGTGGAAATTTTTTCAACATATTTTGTTTTTTGTAATTTGTTCGCAACAAAATTTGCGTTAAAAATTATTTAAAACATTTTATAAGTAAGTATGTTATTGAAAATAAAAGAACGGGGACAATATTAATCAACAAAAAGAAAGAGGCCTGGATTGAAATTACTAGGAAATACAACAGCAACTCAACGACAGGGAGCAGAGGGACAGAACAATTAAAATCTCTATATGATAACATGAAGCAGAAAGCTCGTAAAAACGTGCACCGAGCCAGGCCAGCGTGCTATAATATCCCTTATTTTTAGTGATGCATTATTGAACATTGATGGAAAAATATCCTTTTCTGCAGCGGAACATTTCAGCTAATGAGCCCCCAATGCTATTGATCTTCACATGGGTGCAGTCAAGAGCTCCTGCCACACGTGAAAACCTATCAATGGCGCGTCGCGAAGAACCGCAAACAGATCAGAAGCTGTGTAAGACCACAAATGGCCTTACTCCTCAAGGTCTGTGGCTCCAGATTGAGGCGGCCTCGAAGCTGCAGCGCTGCCTTTAAAATTCGGTAGCACAGCCGGAATTCTTCTCCGTCAAGTTTTTCGAATAAATTTAACCTGTCTGGGATCTGGCGGCGAGGAACATCTTCTGGTTCCGATAACGACGATAGGCTGGTCAACGACATATTCAGCAAAAATACAAAATAAACACGACGTCAAATTAGTTTAATGGCCCGTCGTCGACCCATTAAAATTTTAACCTCTAAAATGTAATTTAATGAGGTCTGATGCGCTAAAGTCGCTTCGTGCAATACAAAATACCGTTAATGGGTGGTTTGACACTTCATTAGATAAATTTGACATTTCCATATTTAAATTTTAAAGGAGCTTTAAAATGCATCATAATTTCTTTCTTGCAATGCTTTAATGAAACATTAAGGTTTAAAGTGGCATTAAAAAGATAAAAATCTTTCTTGCAAGTGAGTGTAAGAGTCTTATATGGTAAATACAAATACAAAAAAAAATACACAAAATACAAAAAAGTTTATTTCAGCAACTTAGTCTAATACAGGCATAATGTGGTTGTTACTCCCATTTGAGCTAAAATAACTTGTTGTAGGCAGCACTTAAGTAATTCTCTAAATGCATTTTCAGAGTAATGAGAAAATTACGCGTGATGAAATCGACAAACTGTACACCAAGCTGACCAAGGACATCGAACTACAGATGACGGCGTTACAGAAAGCTATGGCCGACCAGAAGAATAGGTAACTTAACTTTTTTCTTTTTACTTTTTTTTACGCGAACCTGTGGAAGGAGGAGATGAATACTACATGTATACGTCACTCAGACGGCTAAGATACATAATCTAACATGCCAAGCAAAAACTTTGTGAGATTTAAAAATGTGGAGATATCTTTAAATAATTAAAGATATCTCGCGTCTGAACTCCATTTCCACTTAACAACAGCTATAGGAGAGTCATCTGCCGTGCTATAAAAAAAATCTTCTTTTTCATGCCGCTATAACACAAACATTATCACACCATTCAGTAAAAAGTAAAGTTAGGTGAGTAAAAATTCCATAATTGTTGCAGAGAAGAGCAAGAAAGGCTGCGGAAGATCGAAGCGGAGATGCGGGCGGCCGAAGAAGCCAAGCGCCGGGAGATGGAGCTGCTCAAGCAGGAGGAGGAACACCGCAGGCTGTGAGTATACCCTTACATATTATGATGACTGCTGGCAGGATTTTGCTCACTATGTATTTTTTATCCAATAATAGACCTCAAGGCGAAGGGTAAGGCACGCTAGCGCCGCTAATGGATTTAATTTGATAACTGCTGAACTGGGTTTTTTTTCAAACATTGCGGACCTTCCGACTCTAGGCAAACATCTATTATTTAATAATTGTGCACTACTTTTAGGTTTGTTTTTGTATTCATTCGCTAACACCAACAGTGGCCATTGTTTGTGAATAAATGCGATAGCCCGTTTTGTGAATAAACCACGCAACAAAAAATTGTGCACAATTATTAAATAAATACTATGGATGCTTTCCTGTTGTCGGACGGTACGCAATGTTTAAAAAAGATCCGGTCCGTTAGTAATTGTCAAATTATCAATTGGTGGCGCTAGTGTGCCTTACCCTTCGCCTTAAGGAAAGTTTTACTTTACTTCTATGTAACGTTTTAAACCATACGTCTTTGACGGTAAAGCGGGGTGTAACAATCTGGGTTTCTTAATAAGATTCTTATAACGAAACTGGCATGGCTGCTCTTTAGATAAATTATGATTGTAAAATCAATTTAGATTGTGGCAAATTGCTATTTGAGCGACGTGTTTTCCACAGGTTAAATAATATTAATAGATATATATTGTTGGTTACGAGGGCTCATATACAACGTGTAACAGAATGGTGTCGTAAAAATGAAAAGATTCAAAGTGTATCCGATTTAGATCTTGAATGCAGAGTTACTGAGACGTAGTTCTTAACTTTAATTTGTCATGCAATTGTAAACTAAATATTTATATTAGTGAAGTTATGCGCGTTTGGTGTGCATAAGCTAGCAGTAGTGATCATAAATATAAGTACACAGAGGTTACTAAACCACTAGGGCTGTGACTTGTTTATTTTAATGTGACGCCACAATAGAAATATTTTATTAGAAATTGCATAACAAATTAAAGTTAATAATTATGTTTTAGTAACTCTGCATACAACATTTAGATCGGATACACTTTGAATCTTTACATTTTATCACCTTTCTCTTACACGTTGTATTTAAAACATTTCGGACTAAAGAAAAACGAGCACATTTACAGTTCACACATTCATACTAAGAACTACCATGTCGCCTACGTACATTCACATGTACCCACTTTTCACTAGTTTTTACTCTTATTCCTTTTTATTTAGAGTACATTTTTATATTTATTGAAGTAAACACTACCAATCGTTACAGTAAAGCGGAGATGGAGACCCGTCGGAAAGCTGAGGAAGCGGAGCGTCTCCGCCTGGAACAGCAAGACCGAGCCGCCGCCGAGGCGCTGCAGCGGCAGATGGAACAGGCCGCGCGACACGACCAGGACGACCGCGACAGGTGAGTACCGGGGCACCGGGAGCCAGGGAGGGGTTAGGATTGGGGGTGAGACAGGGATACCAGAAGACAGGGGAGGGGTGAGGGTTTATAGGGGAGTGATATAGAGCTATCAGTAGGACGGAGAGTTTTTAGAGTCGTGGAGAAGCGAGACGGGGATACCAGGAGATAGGAAGAGGTGAAGATTGGGGCGGAGCGCGCAATTCAAGGCCAGTAGAAGTCCAGTGAGGGTGACGACGGACGAGATGAAAGTTGTGGCGGGGGGAGTGAGTGCTATCAAGGAAACAGGGAAAAGTGAGGGTTCGAGTTGGAAGCACCAAACAGACCTATCGGAACAACAGGGAGAGCTGAGGGTTATGGCGGAACACGCCCTAGGACCTGCAGCAGGTAAGAGCTAGACAAAGCTACCAGGAGAACAGAAAGAGGTAAGAGAAAGGGTTGAAGACATAGAGCGAGACAGGGCTACCGGGAGAAAAGACATGTAGGTGATTAACAATCATATTCCTTTCAAGAATAAGGCTCAACATCGGCATCACTTTAATATCAATAAAGCCAATTGAACCTGCAAGTAACGATATAAGAAACCCTTTACACAGTTTAATAAACAGAACACGTGTCCGGGACATGGGACGAACATTAATTAAAATTAGTAAATATCATTGTAACTGGTTTTTCGATTCGAGTTATGATATGTTAATAGCATAATACTTATGGTTTAGATGTTGTCCACAATGTTTACGAGATATCTTTATCGTCATAATTGATTACCCGTGCAGGTTAGAACAAGAGAGGAGGGACCACGAAATGGCTGTGAGGCTAGCGAAGGAAACCAATGGCCATGTGGAAGGATCACCGCCGCAGCTACGAAGGTACGAAGCGCTTTATTATTACGCACGATTCGCAAATATTTGAAAACTAAGACATTTACAATTAATAGACATCTAGCCCGCTCCTGGACTATCAATAAATTTACGTTAAAGTCTTAATAAAAAAATTACATTCGAAGAACATAAAATATGAAAATGATAATATTTCCGATTAAATTTGTATGTTTATTCGCTGTCACATCTCTTATTCTTCTTTTGAATATTTCTGCTTGAACATTTTTAACGTGTTCCCTATTTTAAAAGACATACAAACGTTACTTCTAAAACTTGTAAAAGCTTGTTTACCAAATGATGTCACTGTAAAATTATTATTATCGCACATCGGGTTTGCGACATTTCTTCTTGTATATAAGCTTGTGAATGTCACAAAGTCGTCAAATATTGTATGTTTAAGCAACAATAGCATGCCTATTGTGTGAAATGAAACGAATAATCACAATCGCACTTGAAGAAAGCTATTCTGTGATATATTTTTTTAAGATACACCATTAAATAATTAAATTGCTAGCAACCACTATAAAAATAAAGTTATACACAGAAGGGTCATTAGATAACTGGATAATTTTCCACTTAACTAGTTTTAATGTAACAAAGTAAAATAAACTTCTCTAAGTAATTAATTGGCTTAAATATGCTCGGATAGTAAAAATCTCTGAATAGTGATTGAGAGCATATTTAAGCCAATTACAGAATTAAGCTCAGCTATTAACGATATGATGAAGAGAAATCAAATCAACAGGACCTATTTATATTTTAGTACGTTTTTGTTGCAAATGGAAATAGAACACTCTGTAATACATTCTGTTTTTAACTAGATAAAACATGAATACAGCAAAATTGACAGCAGTTTATTATATCTGTATAAATTACATCAACTCCTGGTGAAAGTAGATTGAAAGTTTCGCGTTATTGCAAAGTTGAATGTATTTTATTAGCTATTCTTTATCAATTATCACTCTTAAAGTTTGCTGACAAAAAGATTAATAGAAGTAGAAGTTGTTAGCGGTCTTTGCACCGCAATCGGGTTACCGGGCACCGAGTAACAAAAGTTCCTAAACCGAAGTGACCGAAAATTCCCGAAGATATTCTAAATAGCATTCAGGGCGGCATTATAGCGATGTTCATGTAAAAACATATCGATATTTTTTCCGATATTATATATCGAACGGCTGTATCTATGCTTTGCGATATATCGGTCTTAAATATCGATATTTTCGATATCATATCTAAGTTGTATTTCAAAACTTGGTTCCAGAACTACCAAATACATATATAAGGAAGGATAAGACTTTATTAAAAGTAAATAAGTAAATGCAGATTTTGTGTTGATTTGGATCAACTTTTTGTTTTAAATACCCAATATTTTTTGTAGTAGCTAGATAGTTTCTAGTAGTTCCTTAATAATATGTTTCTTATTTACTTAAGTACCTATTTTGTTATGCTACAAACTTTATCGATTTTCAGAACTTATAAGCAAACTCCTTACAATCAAAACTACAAAAATAAAACTGTCAAACTTAAAACCGAGTAAACGACGAAGAAAGAAAGAATAAATATACTGAGTGACAAACTTATCTGTTCAATTGACGGCGTCGCTGCTCTAGTGGTAAAAATGTGGGTGTTTTGAACTGTAACTTTAATATAAATTGCCTTAGTATTGCCTTAATATTGAGATATTTAGGCACTGTATTTACAAACCATGAACGCTGATTGGCCAACTCCCGCTCGCGACGTGAACTATAGATTAAAATTCGATACGATATTTCATGTATTATGATTGTTTAAATATCGATATTTGAAGACTCGATCATATCGGTTTGTTTCGATATATTGCGAGGCCAACATCGAAATGTTTCAAATATCGATATGTTTCAATTACTCTTACGGCATCATAGATGTGTATCCTCGTAACTTACCAGATTCCTCTAGGTATCTTGAGTCTGATATATTCACTCATGATATGAGAATCTTCATAGTAAACTACATAATATCACACGCCCATAATGACATATCTTAACACTACTGACTGCCTTAAAACCAGACACTTAACTACTTATTACATTATTATCGAGATTGGTTTCCATTTGCAACAAGATCATTTGCTCGACCACTCGGCCTGGCGATCGAGTAATATTGTGGTATGTTTGCACAGTTTCCCCACAATGGACTCAGTGAACGGAGAGAATAAATTGAACAGGTACTCAGTGAGATACGACTAACGTCTTCTCTTTCGCACGCCGCTCTTCTCACTCTGTCCTCTTTCAATACTAATGTTTTGTTTTAGTAATATCCATTCCACGTACTGCTATTTGAATACTTTTAAAGATTTTTGGTTAAGGAATTATAACTTCTCATTTACATAAACGAAGTAGGCTATTGCCCTTCTACTTAAATTGGAACTGGTCATGAGATTTCTTTGAGTCAAAAGTAAAAAGTTTAAATAAATGCGATTTAAGTACATATTGGTTTCCTTTTGCATACTGTGAGCAATTGGAATCTAATTATTACCAGTGCAGGAAAGAGTACTGCGGTATGTGGAAACAGACTTGGGTGTTTGTAGATTACAAACAAATATGAGCACTAGTCTCGGATATTACAAAGAGTATAATCCTCTAACACGCTCCGTTATGTGTAAAGTTTACTATGCAAGTATTGAAAGTGGACATATGTATAACTACTGACACGTACTAACTTTGCTAACTATCTAATGGACGCTTGACTATTCTGCACGGTGGTATATTAAGTGGGCATGTGTGTTAACCGATATATATGTGTGTAATTTATTAAGTATTGATAGTATTGTGCCGCACATAATACACTTTGATTCTTAAAAATTTTTGCACATTCACCTAAAAGATAAGTGACGAAAGTTTTTTAAAAACAAAGTTTTTGTACGGCGTAAATGCATGTAACTGAACGTATATAATGACGAAATTAATATATTTAATATATAAATGAATAACATGTGATCTAATAGAAATAACAAACAAATAATGTTATGTGTAGTGTTTTATATCCATAATCTTAGACCAAATAAAAACTTTTTATTTGGTCTGAGTCCATAATTAAAACATACGTAATGTTTTCTTAGATTCCACTTTTTTGAGATTTAATATATATTATTGGTGCCAATAAATAAATGTAATTTGATTAGTGTATCCGTATCTGTATTTAAAAAGAAAATTATAATAATTCAACTTACTTTAGCCTATTAAAAATCAATATGTTCAAATAACGAAATATGTTTTTTATGTTTCAAATAAAAGTAGGGGTGTCTTTATTACTAAACGCGATTTTAACTATGTTTTATGATTATCCGAGATGCCCATGCAACAGAGCCGAAATCTGAAAAACAACAAAGTTCATGGTAATAAAACCGTTAATAATAAAGACACCCTAGTTTTATTTGAAACAAAAATGTATATCATCATTTGAACAAATAGGCTAAGACGTTAGTTTTTTACTAGTTTGTGTTGATCTTTATAGTTAAAAGAAGCTAGTGGTATCACAACAACTTTTATAGTCATTGAAAATGCTAACTTCTGGTGTAATGATTTAGGTCAGAGCGCGTGCGAATGCAACAAGCGATGCAAGGCAAACAAAAATACGACCTATCCAAATGGAAATATTCAGAGCTGCGGGACACGATCAATACGTCATGTGATATTGAACTTCTAGAGGTAAGATCAACTAATATCATCTTATCTTATCTAAATGAGGTTTACAAAAACACAAGTGTTGGAAAAATTTCCACGAGCAGGATTTGAACCTGCACCCTTCTCACATACCGGGTCAGGTGCTCTTTCGAATGAGCTATCGTGGTTCTAACCAGCCCGCCGAAATTATTCAACACTATTTACTTTTTTACTTTGAAAGCCAAAGGCGTCCATTCAATGTCAACAACTACCGTCGTTAACATCTCATCATAATATTTTTACAAATTCTAAAGATCAGTTAAGAAGTAGACAAGCTATTTATATATTTTTTTGTTTTGTTTATATAATTTTAACGCAATTTTTTTGCGAAACGAAAAATAAGTGGGGTTTGCCGAGATTTTTCTCTTGCAGTAGCACTTCGATGCATCAGAATCTTTGTGCAACCCTATCCTGTCACTCCTTGTTCTCATTCAAGATGATTGTCATAACCTTGAACATCTCTTTGAGCACGACGAGCCTGAAATATACTGGTTTCGAAACGCCTTTGGTGATCTAGTAGTAATTAAATAACGGGTCTGACACCGAACATCCGGTAACATTTTTTTTTAGTACGGAACTTACTAATGGCTATCTGTGACCTTTACAACGTTATGGCCGACCTCATAATATGAAGTTTTTATAATCAAAGTGGCGGACGAGAAACTTATGGTTCATTTAACCGTAGCGACCGAATCGGGTAAATTTTACTTCTATTTTCGGCCACTTATAAAGCATCTGAAATAAAGACAGTTTAACTCACAATAAAAAATTTTTTATCTGGGTCTGTTTATGATATCTCACTGAAATTTATAAAATTTTCTGGGATTATCTATATTAATAAAAATTAATCGCCACATGTTTGTCAAAGCATCACTCGAGAACGACCGATTTGGCTGAATTATTTTTTGTTGTGTTCGTAATAGTGAGGACAATGTATGTATCAAAAACAAAGTCGTCGACGGGATACGGGTGTTCACTGAAGCGAACGAAGTCGCAAGCGGGCATTTTAATTAAAAAAATGTTATCAACCTATAAGTTGCAATGTCTAAACAATATTGTAAACAATGCTGCCTCAAACAAAAAAAATACAGCCGTTAATAGTATGAGTCGTGTTGCAGGCTTGCCGGCACGAGTTCCACCGCCGGCTGAAGGTGTACCACGCGTGGAAGGCGAAGAACGCGCGCAAGACCACCATGGCCGAGCAGGAGCGCGCGCCGCAGTCCATCATGGACGCCGGTACGTGGCCCCGGCGACGCATCATTCAAACATTATAAATTCAAAATCATCTATTCAGTTTAGGCTACAAATCGGTTTTTATGAATGTCAATATGCCATAAGTCTACACAGGGCGGAGACCTTGTAAAGAGCGTGTCGAAACTAGCACAAGGCAAGTTTCGACACGCTCTTTCAGGGTACATATTTCATTTGGTTTTCAATCTTGTCTCAATCACATTGTGCCGAAGGGGCAATGAGTGTTTTTGGTGGCAGGGATAATAAAATCACTATGTAGACACGGTGTATATTTCCAAAGTATGTCACACACTGCCAGCTCTTTTCTCCCTTACATCGTCAAAAATATTGGAAAATGCCCTATCATAAAAGGACATTTTCCATCACAAATAAGAACACATAATATAAAGGACAATCACATGTAAAAAAAAAGAAAAAAGAAAAAATTATAAATTAAATATTTAAGTTTGCAAAAACATCATTTACCAGTTGAATAATTGTTAGTTTTTAAGTATATTTTCATCCCCCCATCTCGGAAAGAGTATTTTTGCTCTTCGATATCTGAGTGCAAAAGCCGTTTTTATCCGCTAGAGCAGAGGTTCCCAAACTTATTTCGTCTAACGCCCACTTTGAAAATCAGTGATTTTGTAGCGCCCCCCATTTTTCCTTAAAAACCTCATTAACATAGTCTCGCCTGGAGTTTAATTAAACCTATATTCTAAACACGAATATTTCTCAGTGTTTGATACCTATTACATACCAAATATCTTAAAATATAAATAGCGTTGTGAACGCATTAAAAATAATAAATATTTAATATATTTTTAGTTTATATTTATACAACAAAATAGGATATCAATATGAACTAATAAATGGATGTTGTGTAGTAGGAGGATTTTAATTTCAGTGAATTTTAAAATATGAAGTAGCTGAAGTTATAAATCAGCCATCGCACCCTTAAATTACATCAGCGCCCTTAATTTTTTCCGGGCCCCTTACCGCCCCCCTCTAGTTCTGCAGCGCCCACAAGGGGGCGTTATCGCCCACTTTGGGAAAGACTGCGCTAGAGGATAAAGTAAATTGAATTTAGAACATCGTGTGCACTAAGTTTGTGAATTCAAAACATTATTAAACCTATTTACTTCTACCTCCATGGTTCCGAATTTATCAGTACACAAGTCACTAACACCAACATTACAGTACCTAACAAAAATATTACACTCAACTTAAGTAACTGTAGCAACGTTACTTTAAATTTTTCTTAATTATACCTAAGTATTATTTGTTATAATTTAAAGATTATTCTGTAATACTTACCTATCGTAATGTAGTAGTTAATACCTAAACTGAAATAAAAGTATCTTGTGATTGTAAATGTTTTTTTTTTGCATTTAGTCATTTCCTCGCTGAGGTGGGATGAAAAGTTACGTGTTGCACTCGAGTGCAAAGATTTTTTACCTTGTGCTCTTTTGATTCCCTCGCTAAAGCTCAGGATTCTAATTTTTTATTTTTGGATCATAATTTCTAATTTTTGAATCACTCGCTGCGTTCGTGATTCAATTTTAGAGTCCTTCGCTTGCTCGGTCATCAAAATTGAGCACGCGGTTAAAAAGCAACTTTGCACTCTTGTATAACAAATAACTATTATGTCCTTACCTTCCCACCCGCAGCCAAGGCGCCCCGCCTGCCGCAGAAGGGCGACATTCTCGGCGCGCGCCACCGCTACTTCCGCATCCCGTTCGTGCGCAGCGCGGCCGCCGGCGACGCGCCCGACCGCCGCGGCTGGTGGTACGCGCACTTCGACGGCCAGTACGTGGCCCGCCAGATGGAGCTGCATCCCGACAAGGCGCCCGTGCTGCTGCAGTCCGGTGAGTGATAGGCTGTACGCGCACTTCGACGGCCAGTACGTGGCCCGCCAGATGGAGCTGCATCCCGACAAGGCGCCCGTGCTGCTGCAGTCCGGTGAGTGATAGGCTGTACGCGCACTTCGACGGCCAGTACGTGGCCCGCCAGATGGAGCTGCATCCCGACAAGGCGCCCGTGCTGCTGCAGTCCGGTGAGTGATAGGCTGTACGCGCACTTCGACGGCCAGTACGTGGCCCGCCAGATGGAGCTGCATCCCGACAAGGCGCCCGTGCTGCTGCAGTCCGGTGAGTGATAGGCTGTACGCGCACTTCGACGGCCAGTACGTGGCCCGCCAGATGGAGCTGCATCCCGACAAGGCGCCCGTGCTGCTGCAGTCCGGTGAGTGATAGGCTGTACGCGCACTTCGACGGCCAGTACGTGGCCCGCCAGATGGAGCTGCATCCCGACAAGGCGCCCGTGCTGCTGCAGTCCGGTGAGTGATAGGCTGTACGCGCACTTCGACGGCCAGTACGTGGCCCGCCAGATGGAGCTGCATCCCGACAAGGCGCCCGTGCTGCTGCAGTCCGGTGAGTGATAGGCTGTACGCGCACTTCGACGGCCAGTACGTGGCCCGCCAGATGGAGCTGCATCCCGACAAGGCGCCCGTGCTGCTGCAGTCCGGTGAGTGATAGGCTGTACGCGCACTTCGACGGCCAGTACGTGGCCCGCCAGATGGAGCTGCATCCCGACAAGGCGCCCGTGCTGCTGCAGTCCGGTGAGTGATAGGCTGTACGCGCACTTCGACGGCCAGTACGTGGCCCGCCAGATGGAGCTGCATCCCGACAAGGCGCCCGTGCTGCTGCAGTCCGGTGAGTGATAGGCTGTACGCGCACTTCGACGGCCAGTACGTGGCCCGCCAGATGGAGCTGCATCCCGACAAGGCGCCCGTGCTGCTGCAGTCCGGTGAGTGCGACACTATACGTCTAACGACTAACGACACCAAGTGCGTCGGCGTCATATGAACCCGAGCTGCTTCAAATCTAAAATTCTATTAAACTCCGCCCTTTCTTTAAAAGTATATAATAAACTAGTGGCCCGTCCTTGCTTCGCGCGGGTGGATTTTTTTTAAAATAGTCTATGTTACTCAGCGCTAATGTAGCATTCTAATGGTGAAAGAATTTTTTCAATCGGTGCAGTAGTTTTTGAGTTTATTCGTCGCAAACATACATACATACAAAAATACAAAGACTTCCTCTTTATAATATTATTAGGGGATATAAATGAGCTGATGATGATGATGATGATGATGATGATGATGATGATGATGATGATGATGATCATCAGCTCATTTATGTCCCCACTGCTGGAGCACGAGTCTTCCCTATAGATGGATAGGGAGGAACGGGCCATAAACCACCACGCGGGCCCACTGCGGATTGGTGGTTGTTATCGACTGCTAGTGCAGCCGGGACCAGCGGCTTGACGTGCCTTCCGAAGCACGGAAGAGATCGAGATGATACATTTTTTTTGGTCATCCATCCGATGACCGGCCTTTGCGAAAGTTGCTTAACCTCAGCACTCGCAAACCGAGTGCGTTAACCACTGAGCCGTCGAGCTCCTCAGTATAGATATAACCTAAAAATACATTTGTACGGGTTCAGGCGTGGACGACATGCAGATGTGCGAGCTGAGCCTGGAGGAGACGGGGCTGACCCGCAAGCGCGGCGCCGAGATCCTGGAGCACGAGTTCGAGCGCGAGTGGGCGCTGCACGCCGGCGCGCCCTACGCGCCGCCCGCGCGCCCGCGCTAGGTAACACCGCCAACACTCTTTTATTTTATTACTAGCTGACCCGGCAAACGTCGTTTTGCCATAAAAAAATAAAAAAAATTTAGGGGTGGACTACCCCTAACATTTAGGGGGATGAAAAATAGATGTTGGCCGATTCTCATAGATACCGGATAAGCACAAAAAATTTCATCAAAATCGGTCAAGCCGTTTCGGAGGAGTATGGCAACGAAAACTGTGACGCGAGAATTTTATATATTAGATTTCCAGGCACTACTTTCCAGATGCAGGGCGAAGGTCTCCCCTACATCTTTCCTATCTCAATCCTGAGCTAGTTCGTGCCGGTCCTAGAGTGGGAGTCCGACTCGTCCCGCCGTCTCCGCCTAGGCCTTCCACGTTGTCGTCGTCGGTCTGTTGGGTGGGACCCGTGATGTTGCTACCTTGCACAGAATTCGACCGTCATACGGGCGAGGTTTCCGGCCCGGTTCCGCTTTGGTGGAACGGCTTTTTGAGCTACGTCAGTTATTTGTTTTAGAACGCAATATCGTGTTTAGGACGCGATCGGTCAGTTAATCTCGAGATACTGTGCTTCAGTCTCTAAATTAAAAAAAAATTTAATTCAAAATTCTATTTTGTTTCACTGAGAGATATTAACAGCTATAACACTCTGCTAAAACGTTCAAGGCGCTGATAACCATGAAACGGCGCTCTGTTGATCTGCATACGAGCAAAAGGGATGCAAATCGTGCTTCTTGACATAAGTACTGGATTCAAGTCAGGAAATTTGAAAAACGCAGAGCAAATACAATTTATTTGAAATTTTAAAGTAAATTAAATAATAGTAGTATATTTTTAAGTATATTTATTCATAATGCTTATTATATAGTATAGTATATTATATATATAATTTCATCGAAGTACAGACGCCTGCAAACCAGACTATCTAATTTCTTTAATAAATGTGCAACCTTAAGGCTATTGATTTAAAGTTCAAATTCTATTGAGGAAATTTGACAGCTTGTAGTAGCTTGATGTACGTACAGGCGTGTGTACTTTTATAAATGAAAAAGATAAATTTGCAGTGCGGTGTTGGGTATGGGATTAAAAGACCTGCATGGAACTCCAGCCAGTTGGTTAACAAATTCGCCATTAAACTAATAAATTTTTTTTTTCCAGATACGGAAGCGTTCAAGCGATATATGTTTATACGTACGACGTGTTTCACTATGCGTAGTAGGATGTAGGATGATTCCATGATGTTTTCTTTCCATAGTTTTAACAATGTGCTTTTCGATGTGCCTTTACTGGTTCCTAAATTACATAAGTGCAATAATATAAAGTATTCAATGAAAGCACCACCGCAGAAATTGATAGTGATTTCATGTAGAAATGAAATGTTGATGTTGTAACTATTTAATGCGTTAATTAGAAACAAATTAGAGACAAATGGATTTTTTTAAACTTTTTATTCTTATACTACTTTCCATATTGTTATGTAATAAAAATAAAATTTTCAAATTTTAAAAGAAGAAAAACAATTATTAGCATTTCGTTGTTTGTGTCTATAAATACTTTAAATGCAAATAAACATATTTTTTTAACATTAAGTAGGTACGAAACGAGTACAACAAAACATATTTACGGAACACAGAAATATATTATATTTAAAATAGGTAATTTTGTTTTATACACAAGTTTTAGTTTAAGGTATGTAAATGAATTGCTTTTTTTAATTTGTAAACTGTGATTATTGTAAAAGGTATTCTGGCTATATTTAAGTTAATAATTCCATTGTAAAAGACTTTCATCTGCATTCCCATATGGTGTTATAACGAACTGATAATGTTCATGTTCTATAGGTTTTTTAAATATTTACAAACGAACATTCCTTAGAAAGACTTATCTTATCTGTCCTGGAAGTTGAAATCTTCTTGTCATACATAAATAACTAAAGTATTCAAAAAACTAACAAGTACAACAATAAATAAACCTGAAATTTATTACCAGTATTGTCTTAAGACTATAGTATATTAGTTAGAGAAACCTCTTCTATCTTTAATAATTTATTAAAATCATTAAATATGATCTATTGTAAACATCAACTGCAAAATATTGTAAATATCAAGAAATATTTAATCCTAATAACTCGAGATTCTCTATATAGATACTATTAGGAGATATAATGGTCATGTTCGCGCTTGGATTCGAGCCTCGATCGAGAATTTTTACAAGTGTTTAATGCCACAAACGCGGCCCTGTCAAATTTGCTGTTCGGAGTTTATTTCAGTTTTCATAGCCTATTCAATACAAGGCTAATGCAATTACTAATGATAAAATATACCTACCCAAATAAACAACTACTAAGTTTCAACAATTACATACGTGTGTCATATCCGATGTAACTGCATCACTGAAATGCATTAAAGATGTTGTGCAGACGCAGGGCGCCACTCTGGCCGTATAGAATTAATGATTTTTTAAAGTATTTTTACGTTCTTCAAAGTCTGATTACAAATTTGACAGAAGGTACTATAATGCTATAAGTACCGAATAGGGTAGATGAATGCATTTTTATTCACGCATAAAATTACATTCCACTCAAATAATGTCATGTTTTAAGAATAGTTCACAACTCGTACAACAGTATTAAATTACGCTTAAGCCATAGTAAAGGTGCGTTATAAATTGCAATGTTAAGTCTTTATTTTGTAGATATCTACATCAATTCTTTAAAGATAATTAAATAATTAATATACAACAAGAACTCATTAGCATTCAACTACCCCATTCCCGCAGGCTTACGCTCGATTTCACAAACTACCCTCAAATTGAAGCTATTTTAGACCCTAAGCCATGTTAAGTGGCAACCTATCACCTAAATTTGCCTAAAGGTCACCACCTAAAACTTAGGCCGTTAGGGCCGTAGGGAGGGTAGGGCACTCGTATCCGCGAACTGACCTTATGAGACGGTGCCTTAAACATTGGTGCAGCTAAGCAGACCGCTATGTGACCATATCTGTGTATTTTATGCTTTACCAAATAAAAACAAGAATTGATAGTTGTATTTTTTATTTAGATGCGAAACCTTTCTAGTCATCATTGCCTTTAAACCCCCTACAGCTGGTATCTGGCCTTTTTCAATAAACAAAAGCACGGCAGATCGGGTTTTTAACCCATCGCGAAAGTCTAGTCTTTTAGTATTCCCGAAACAGCAATATTTGAATGAACACTATCCACATCTTAGTCGCTTTACGATTAGATTATGGTTTCATACTAAACCTTATCGCTTAAGAACCACCAACTACAGCTTAGTTCCATCATGCTGGCCCGACGAAACAGGCTACGCTACTTACGTTACGCCATGTCGAAACACTTTCAAGATAGATTTGCCAAAAATTGTTTAAATAAATAAATAAAAATAAAAACGTCATTCTTTAAAAAAAAGCCTCGCCTAATAGAGGCGTTCTACGGTCGCGGATACGGTCGCGATCGAATGTGGTTGACTACCACTGAATATAAAGTACTATTTTAAATAAGCGCGATCTACACGCAGTCCGTGATCGTACCGCCATTACCTCAGTTTGGGCAAAGCTCATACGGCACACTTCTTGGCCACGAGTCAACACCGCGACATGCGACGCGCCTTGCAGCCGGCGACCGCGACCGCCGAGAGAATAAAGGTATGCAGTTACTCGCTTAGAACGGCCACGAGTTCGCGGCGAGGCTGGCGATGAGCGACGCAACGGGAGTGTTAAATACATTCTAGCTTACAGCGCGGCGACCACAATCCAGAGTGTGGCTCATCCTAGCATGGTCACATATGTATGACCCCTTGTAACTTAAACGGTAGGCCGACAAACTGATATTTCGACATACTATCTATAAAGCCAGATTTAGAGTTGGTGATGGTGCCGGCCATGCCAAGATGAGCCACACCAATCCAGAGCAGAGCGAGTGGCAGGGCGCTGCTGGTCGCCGGTAACGAGACGCGCCGCCAGTCGCGTCGCCCTTACTCGTGGCCAAGAAGCAACACTATGCAGAGCGTCCCATGGTTATGCCACACGGAGGGAAAGTACGTTAAATATTGTAGATACTAAATTTTATTCAAAGATTTATTTTAGGTTTTCAATAAACAATTTGAACTGTATGATTTTTTGAGGCGGTAATCGAACCTGCTAAATGAGAAATACAGCATCTGTATTTTTATGATACCGATCGAAACGGTCAATCAAATACAGGTGTTTTTTTTCTCATTTGGCATTCAATTCCAGGTTCAGGCAGGCAGTTATTTAAGAAAACTTGGATTAAGTTTTTTTTTTAAATCAATGACGATGTAAGTAAATAGACTTGTGTTGTAATAAAAGTGTTTTATTCATATAAAATATAATTTGGCTCGATTCTAGACAATTTCATTTATAATTAGATAATAATAATACCTTAGCTATTTAAACCATTTTAAATTTTAACGACTTAATAATGACATGAACAAACTAAACAAAACTTTGTATAATGTCTACATAGAATTACCTACTTATGATTAGCATATTCTAATTACTACAATAATCTAGTTTCATAAGATCAGCGCGATAATTGGTACAATTACTAATAGTTCATAACTATACATAACATAAATGCATTAATATTGAAAGTCCTCATAATCAACAACATTAACAAAAATCTTGAAATATAAATAGCTAATAACATTATATAAAATTGGAATAGATGTGTGCCGTACTCTTATTATTCTCGTAAAGTAAATAAAAAAATTTGTTGCTGATCCCTGTTTTTAATTAATTAAGTGAAATAAAAATCGATTGGTTCCTGTCGAAACACCGGTGTCACTACCCTACTCATTAGCACTATTTGGAAGATAATTTTTCGAGGTTTCTTTCATACCAATAGATTGTGTAGTTTTCCCAAACAAAGGAGGACCTGGGGAGGAGGAGGACGTGAGGACCGAACATATCAAACTATGGCTATTATTTAAAAAGTATAAAGGCACTATTTTTTCTTACGGTACTATTTCGGGAAACATTTTTTGGCATACATGAAATAGCGAAAATTCTTTGTTGAGAAAGCTGGGGAAAGACGTAGGAAGACACATTTAATATTTATTATAGTATTCAAAACAAAATATAATAGAATTACAACATCAAAATTTGCTATTATTAAATGAGAAATTATAAGTCAAGCCACAGATTTTTTTATTGGCCACGTGATCAATCTTCTTATTTTATAACTAAGCAACGAGAAAATGAGATATGCTCTAATAAACTAATTCGTCTTTTTTACAACGCCAACTAAATATTTTATAGAAAGCGTCAAGTAAAAATCAACAATTATCTTAACTGTCCTTCTTATTTATACATTGCCACCTAATTTACTAATTCAGTCACGGATTTTACATCTCATCACCATTTTACAATTTACAGCTTCAACACAAAGTCCTCAAAAAAATATAATTCAAGCTTCTATAGACAACATAATTTATTATAACTTGGCATGTAAATTATTAAATCATATTCTTTTATCGTGAAAATAGTCACTGCAAGATTTAGCGCGAGTGTCAAAACGTCATTTACGTGAGTAGTAAATAAACTTTTGCCTAATCTGTGGTCACGCCGGCGCCGCCATACAGAACTAAAGCGGGGCGGAGGGACACCATGAAAAAAGCGTAAAGAGTTCATTAGGTTAGTATGGTGACCAAAAACGCGCGAGCGGAGCGAGCGTGCCGCGGAAGCGGCCGGCGGCGAAGCGCCAGAAACGACGGTTTTGCACGTGCGACGTTTTTTTACATACCTAGACCTTACCTTTATGACCATACCTGTTAGACATACCTACAAAGGTGACGTTTGAAATTGTTTATTCGGATTTAAAATAGGTACTTAAAACCATACACAAATAATTAATACAATAATTTTCAATACACAAATTGATTCTTAAAAATAAAGTCTTTTATTTTGTCTCCCCTCAATAGTTTTTAGGTAATATAGTAATTTACTATTTGATGACAATTTTAGCAAAATTTTGACGATCAATTAATGTGGGATGAGTTACATTTTAAACGTACTGAGTTAAAAAATTAGAAGCTTAAAGAATATCTTTTTGATGTCATATATTAATATTTTAGAAGTTTACTGCTTGAATGCATGATACTAATTTAGATGCTAAAAATAACCACCATGCTGAGTTGTATTTAGAGTGGCTTACATAGAAGATAACTAGTGGCTAAGATAGTATCATACAAACGCTCGTTAATTGTGGCTGACTTAGTAATTTAGAAGGCAATGTAGATTTTTCAAAGCGAATAATGCTATTAAAAAGAAGTCTGTTTAAATAGCACCCTTATTAAATTATCAGTCTGATATTAAAATAATTATCTTACAAGTAAACTTATCACTGTTACTTATAATCTATGAATTAAAAAACAAAATGTATGAAGTCGTTTACAAGTTTATGATTGACTTGTAATATAATTATGTGCTTCTAGTTGCTCACATTTAATTAAGACTTGCTCAGATGTTTGGACTGTAAAGAGCTGAAATAAATATTTGTGCACATTGGCTGACTTGATATTTACCTACCCTTCTCTGTACAGGGTGCCGAGTGCGAGTTGCATTCACCATTCGATCACGTAAACGAAAACGAGAATTGTATGGCAAAATATTAACTCTTCTCGTATGTCGCCAGGAGGCGCTGCTTTAATGCCATACTAATTTCGTAAACGTAATCCCCTCGGCACCCTGATATTTTTAAAACCTTCATGGGTACACATTTATGAACTCGACTGCACATAAAATCACTTAGTGCGGTCGTTATACTGGCAATGGTAATAATAATAATAATGGTACGAGAAGTATCAATAATTATTATAGTATTTTGATTGCTTTTTAATATGAATATTTTATTTATTGTTTTTTTTCCACTGTAGCCACTTTCAAGTTTCTAAACACCAGTGTGCACATTATCATTTCTGTGAAGATTTTATTTTTATAGACATATCATGCTCCCAATTCTTTTCTTTCACTCTCATTCTTTTTCCTTTACTTAAATGCCTTCTGATGTGATGTTTTAAATTTTGTTTCAATCTTATCTTTAAGCCGCAATAATCACATTGAAACCGTTTACTCGTCGACTCGTGCATCTGCATATGTAAGTACAAGTAGCTTTTCAATGCGAAACTTTTGGAGCATTTGTCGCATTGAAATTGTCTTTGCAAACTATGGACCGAACTCGCGTGCTTCACCATATCGGAATTCGTGTAAAAAGTTTTTAAGCAAATTTTACATTTGTATTCTTTTTTGCCGGTGTGCCGGAGCTCGTGGACGATGCGGCCGCTGGCGTCGCTGAAGGCCATGCCGCAGTAGCTGCAGGCGTACGGCTTCACGCCCGTGTGCGTGCGCTCGTGCCGCACGCGCGCCGACGGGTCGCTGAACGCCCTCTCGCAGAACGAACACACGAACGGCTTCTCCCCGGTGTGCGTCCGCACGTGATTAAGCATATTATTTTTGCTGTCAAACTTTTTTTTACAAAATTGACAACTGAACTCTTTTACACCCGTGTGCCGTTGCAGATGCAACTTCAGAGACCCCGCTTGACTGAACCTTTTGTCGCACAAGTCACAAACGAATTCTTTCAACCCCGCATGGCTTCTGAAGTGTAATTCTAGACTCCGTTTTGTAAAAAACCTTTTATCGCATAAACCACAAGCGAACTCTTTTAGACCTGTGTGCCGTTGCAGGTGCAACTTTAAAGTCCCCGGTTGATTGAACCTTTTATCACATAAGTTACAAGCGAATTCTTTCAACCCCGCATGTGATTTCAAGTGTATTTCTAGAGTTCGTTTTGAACATAACGTTTTACCGCATAGGTCACAATTAAACTCCTTCAATCCCGACGGTGCTTTTGTCATGCCCTTTTTGTTTTTCTTCAATTTGGTTTCTGCCTTTTCTCTTGATTTTGTTTTAGATTTCACGACTAACTCCGCTTTCAGTCTCGGTCTTATAGGTTTCTTAAGTTCTGTTGAAAATTCGTCTAATAATTCGTCTGAGGATTCTTCTGAAAATTCTTCTGATAATTCTTCTGAGTATTCTTTTTTCTCTTTGGGTCCAGTATAATTGATGACAGGCACCCATAGTTCATTCTTTAGCGCTCGCTGTTTTCTGAATGTTAGCCTTTCGAGTTGGTTTTCTAGTTCTGCTTTGTGAACTAGCTGCTTGTGGCCGTTGAGGTCCTGCTTCACGTAAAAGCCGACGCCGCAGTGGCAAACGTGTGGGAAAGGCTCGTGGACGGCTGCGTGAGCCTTCAGCGTGCTCTCTAACACAAATTTTTGGCTGCATTCCTCACATTTGAAAACTTTCGTAAACCGGTCACCACTGCCGCCATTTCTAAAAGTAAATCATGAAAATTTTAAAGGTTTCATATAGTAGAATATCTAATATAATAAGTATTAAAAAATACACAATCTAACAACACAAAATTCGACGGCCTCCATAGTCGAGTTTCTGATGTTGCTATCTCCGAGGTCCCGGGTTTGATTACTGATCGGGTCAATGTAGAAAAACTAACTTTTTCTATATATTGTGTCGGGTCTTGGTGGTTGTGGTACCGTCGTTGTTCCTGATTTTCATAACACAAGTGCTTATGCTACTTTCTTTGGAGTCAGAGCAACGTATGTGATGTTGTCTAATATTTATTTTTTTATTTATCACTTGTAAAAGTAATGTTGTGATTACGAGCACGAGCAATCATATCACCATCGACTATGGCAGCCACCGTAGTAAGCCGCGCAATCCGCGCCAGCAATCCGCTCACCACATCTCGAGATGCCAGTGATCGTCGAGAGCGAGCGGTTAAGATTGATTTACTGCGTACAGGTTAAGACAGGTTTTTTTGTATAATTATTTGTTAACCCATTTAAACCGACCAGGCGTTTGTGTGTGGTTGTAAATGAAACTTAAAAAGTATCACATTAACGTATTGTATAAGATCACATTTTATCAACTGCAAATATTTTGAGGATAAATTCAACAACATATATAAACTATTTTTATGAAAAAACCTTAAATTTTTATACGCTAGTTTTCAAGAAAAACGCCAAAAGACATTTCGATTAAAAAGTAAAATAAAACATTTTCGGTAGTTTCAATTCAAAGGAGCCGAAACAAAGAGGCCGCAATGCCTTCACCGCTTACACGTGCCCGTAGTTTCATTCAAAGAAACCGACAGAGAGGCCGCTCTTAAAAATATTACAATTTTTGTGTCAGGAAAAGTAAAAAAACTAGCCTGATTTTTTTTAAATGCTAGGGCCTTATTTCTCTGATATAATAAGATGTTTTGTCAAAATATTTGCAGTTGATAAAATGTGACCTTATATAATATCTACTTTGCTCTTGGCATCATAATAATGCCTTCCGTACAGAAAGGGTTAATCTTTTCATTTAATAGCAATGATATTATTAAGGTAGATACTTTCTCTCGGCGAGGCAATTTCTTTCGACCCTTTCTTTCACAGCGTCAGATATAATGGCCCTTCATACTTAAAAAAGACACGTCTTGCCTTATCATATCAACATACAAATAAACCTAATTTTTTAAAACAATTGTTAAAAAAAGAAAAGCAGCGCAGTCTCTATGGGCACCAAAACACAGATTTCCTTTGGAAAAGCCTGGTAGGTATGTACAAGATCCATTGCTTGCAGCTAAGGTAGCATATTGTCCAAACGAAACGTATAGTTACCGAAATACCCAGCCGTAAATTAAAGTACACACGCGTGCACATCAGACTACCACAAACTGTACATGAACCATACGAGCGAGCGTAGCGAGCGTGCCGCGACAGCGGCTGGCAAAGCACCATGATCGACATATACCTATTAATTGATTGCTTGCTTGCTACATACTTATTATACAATCTGAATTGAATGTAATTTAAACTAACATATTTATTTGATGATGGCTTAGAGCACACATGCTCTAAAAAGTTGATTTTTCAGGTGAGCATTTTAAAGTTGAAGCATGATAATACAAAAACAGTCTATGATAATATGGAATTCAAATTACGTTTTTTCATAAGACTTATTCTTTGGTTCTACAAATAAGTAACAAAATCAGCTGAATTCCTAGCTAACCCCCTTCACCTAGTACATTTGAACCCTCAAAAGAGATGAGAGACATGATGATGATGATGAATGCAACTATCCATTACACCAGCAACCGCATGGTTTCATTTTCAGGAAATTGCATTGAAACCTTAAAATACCTTTTAGAATGTATAAATATGTTCAGTCTATATATAATAAATATTTAAAACTTTCATTAGAACCCAATATAATAAGAAAAGCTTGATGAAGAAAAAAAGATTTCAAGTTTTTAAATATTTTTTAAATTATGTTTTTTTACATACATTTTTATATATTTTTCCCTTTGGAATGAATGAAAAAACACCACCTTAATTTTTTACTTTTTTCCTAACTGAAATGGTTTTTCTGCTTATTTACAATTTACTACGCGGGCGAGCGAAGCGACTAGCGAGGCGTTGTCCGCGCGTGCGGTTGACCTTACTCGTGCGTGTAGTACATGCGAAATGCCGATAGTTCACTTTTTTTAAACGCGTAATAACTCGCGTGTTTTAAAATTTGCTAAGTATAACCTTTTTTAACTAAAAGGGATGTAGATAAATTACTAGTTTACCTCCTTAAACTCGTCCGTCGTCTAATCTGTCACGGTGTATTACAGAGGTTAATATAAATATACTATCAAAATAATAAATACTTACAAATATGTAACATGTGACAGAATGTGAAGTTTGTATTTCTGTTCTCTATCGAATGCAGCGTCGCAATGTTCGCACTTATATATCATACGATCCAATGCCACCCAAGCAGACTTAAGCTGAAAAACAATATTAATTAAAAGTTAAATCAGCACAAAACTGATGACAACTATCTTTGTATAGTCGATCATGAAAGAAATAATACAAAACCGGTAATATATTAAACTAATTTCCCTTAGCTACCTTTTCGAGTGAGACCATCTGCGAATAGGACCCAATGAGAATAATGTGAATATGACTAAATGCGAATAGGACAAAATGCGAATAGAACCAAATGCGAATAGGCCCAAACGCGACTATGACAAAATGGATGGAATAGAATAGAATAGAATAGAAGAATAGAATAGATGGAATAGGACTATTTTAGTGCACATGACCAAATATCAAACCACTCCATAAGTAGAAACAATCCATTTCAAGGGCAATCAGGTGCTCTACAAATTATGGTAATTAAATAATTATTTATCATCTTATCATTTAGAAAACAGTTTAAAACTAGTGCCCTACATAACTTGTTCGCGCCAGAAACGCGACGGTCTCATTCAACTAAAAGATACGCCGCACAAGCCGACGGCGGAGCTAGTGTGTTGATTGGACCGCGCGAATTTCTCTCAGCTCCAAGGACGTGCGGCGTGCTTTTCGGTGCATTGAGTTCTCAACGATCGGCCCGCCCGTGACGTCGTGTCGTTCAGCACAAGCTGATTCGATCAGCCATAGAGAAATATAATTATACCATCAACTCTCCGCTCCAGAACCTTCTAGAACTACTCGTAAATTGCCTAGCGGCCGGTACACCCTTCATAAAGTGCGTGCGCGCGTGTGTGTGTGTGTGTGCGTGCGAAATAAGCGACTTCTACCAGCTTAGCTTCATCGTCAGCTCGCCATGTAAGTTCCAAATATCATCATTACTCATCATCCATTCCTCCTCGGCTCGTTAATCCTTCAGCTCCCGTCGTTGTGTCGGTAATCGGTATTGCCTTCCCGGCAGCCGATACATAACTATTGGAATAGTTTGTTTGTTTAAATTAAAATTAAAATTATTGGGTCTTATTACCACTTACCAACATATGTGTGGGATGTAGACAAAGTTGTAATGTTTTTTTAATAAAATTTTAACTTACATGCTCAATAAACTGGTTTCTGAATTGATTACCATCTATATTTGAATCCAATGTCTTAAACTGCAACCGCATAATTCTGAAAATAATAAAGTAACATTTTTATTTTACAATGGAAGTAATTAACCTAAATTAAATTTATTTACTTTTTTTACACAAAAGACAATATGATCATATAACAAAGTAACTTGTAACTATACCGGTTGACTTTTTTATCACCATCCAAACCTTCTGAGATGACTCCCGTGACAAACGAACAACTCTTACTATTGGACCAACTCCCTTACTCGAAAATAAAATACAGCTGTTCCATACATTTTGGTCGAATGAGTATTGATGTTTTGTATGGAACAGCTGAATTTTATTTTCGAGTTAGAGAGTTGGTCCAATATAGTAAAAGTTGTTCGTTTGTATCACTCCCGTCATCATCATCACTAGACCACAGAGGAAGTTAAGAATGGTTATTATCACACAAGTTATAGTTATTGATACTTAAACAAGTGAAAAACAAGGTTATATGATTGAATGTCTAGATTCTAGATAATTTTATTTATTTATTTAACTCGGACATATTATGTCCATAGAATTTGTTAGTAACAATGCACTTAAGGACTATGTTAGTAAGACGGAATATAAGGCAACATAATTACTCTAGATCCGGTACTTCATGCACAAAGAACATGAAGGCGGATCCAATGCTTCAGCATAGGGCAGTCGACTCGACCAGCCAGAACTCTTAGAATGCTGTTGGTGCTGCCGCGCACTCGATGGAGCAGGGAAGCCACTCGCTTCCTCATTAAGGCCGGGAACCCGTCCGTGCGCGCCACCAGGAACATCCCGGATGCGCTACACCACCTCGGCAGCCCCAACAACATTCTAAAGCCGTTATTATATTGAACGCGAAGGGCGTTGTATGCCTTCTGCGTATAGTTGACCCATAGACTGCACGTATACAAATTCTGGCAGTAGGCTTTAAAAAGAGTTATTTTAACTTGTTTACTGCAATGGGCAAATCTACGGTCCAACATGTTGCATCTTACAGCCAACGCCCTCCGCTCCCTCTCGATATCGTCAGCGTCTTATATAGTATAATTGAGTCTATGCATTTTAAAACTGTGTGATTAATTACTGAGCCTTAAAAATAAATAATAACAAATGCTTACGACTTTGTAACATGTGACCGAACGTGAAGTTTGTATTCTTGTACATTCTCAAATGTAGCATTGCAACGTTTGCACTTAAATATCAAACGATCCAATACTAGGCAAGCAGACTTCATCTGAAAAAAAAAACAAATATTAATTTAAAGATAAATTGGCACATAACCACTGACAACTCTCTTTGTACACAGGTATGTGTTTTGTGTAATTCCATGACAAAAAAAATAAGTAGATATACAACTGAACAAATATAATATAATGGGTCTAATAAATATCATGAACTGGAACCAAACTGACTTTAAGTAGTGTTGATGATGTGAGTTAAAGAAATGAGATATTTATTTTCTTTTGTTTTATACAAAGCATCCCATATCAATTCTAAGGGCTTATCAATGTATCGATGTGTTGAAACAACCCGTTCCAAGCACCCACAAATCCAGGCAAGGCAGGCTACAAATTATGTTATCATGGTTATTATTATTTACTACTAGCTGACGACGGACTTTGTACCTATGACAACAAAACCAACATTGTATCAAAGAAACAAACTCATTATTTTTTTAAATATTATGTATCCTATGTCCTTGATTATACTCTTTAGAATATGTGTACAAAATTTCGTAATGATGGGTTGAATAGTTTACACGTGTAAGCGTAACAAAGAGCCGAGTTAAAAATGAGACGAGTTATGAAAGTGTCAACTTTGCTAAAGAGACCAACTAAGAAAGAGCCGAGTTAAAAATGAGACGAGTTATGAAAGTGTCAACTTTGCTAAAGAGACCAACTAAGGAAGAGCCGAGTTAAAAATGAGACGAGTTATGAAAGTGTCAACTTTGCTAAAGAGACCAACTAAGAAAGAGCCGAGTTAAAAATTAGACGAGTTATGAAAGTGTCAACTTTGCAAAAGACTCCAACTAAGAAAAGAGTCGAGTTAAAAATGAGACAAGTTAGGAAAGTGTCTTAAGAAAATGACAGAGTCGTCCTGAGGGTAACAAACAAACAAACTCATTTTTTCATTTATAATATCAGTTAGGATTTATTTATCATCATATTATTTATAACAACCAGGAACAACAAGACGACCCTATTGATCAATCTAAGACCTTACTTGAAAGACTTCTAACAAAACAGAATGAGAAAATCGATCTCCTCCTACAACAAATCAGTACCCTTTTGGGCCTACTGACATCAATAATAAGCAAGCTATCACCGTAATAAAAGAGTATACAATACGGATTGTAACGTGGAACATTAATGGATTATCTCCTAACATTAATGAACTAGAGGTACTGATTAAAACCAATAACCTAGATATAGTTTTGATTTCGGAGGCACACGCCACAGCAGTGAGAAGCACATTTTGTATCAAGGGATTCATCATTTACTCCACTTCTCATCCTGACGGTGGGGCTCATACTGGTGCAGCTATAGTTGTAAGGGCACATCTTAAGCACACGCCTTTGGAACCCTTCTCCACGGCGCATTTTCAAGCTACCACAATCCAACTTCAAACACGTCGCGGCCACTCGCGGCAGCATCTCTTTCCTCAGTTTACTGCCCTCTAAAACATAAAATTACAGCGGATATGTTTGCGGCCTACTTTCAAACCTTAGGCCTCCGATTTATAGCAGTTGGTGACTGGAACGCAAAGCACAATTTTTGGGACTCCCGTATCATAACTGCGAGAGGGCACGAACTTAAACGCTATGCAGACAACAAGCACTTTAAGATGCTCTCAACAGGTGAACCCTATAACCTATTGGCCTAGCGATTACAGAAAATTACCTGATCTCCTAGACTTCTTTGTAACCCATGGAATAACCGATCCGCACACTGTTACGGAACCTTGCCTAAACGGATCATCGGATCACACACCGGTAATTCTAATTCCAATGCGACTTCTCATGAGAGAACAGAGTTTCTGACTAACCATAATAAGAATAAGAATAATAAGAATAAGAATAAATTTATTTTCTGTGTAAAACTGAAAGACTAAATACATAAAACTTATAAAGTAACATTTGTCTGCATAATAATATAATGCATTACAAGAGTGCCGCTTATATTGTAAAGTTTTAAAATTAGGGTTAGTAGTGCAAAATAACCGAAGTGATACCTAAACTAAGTAAACTAGTTTACCCGTATCTCAGGCATCTAATCGGTGAGTGTGTGTTAGCGGTTGCTTACATAACATTTTATTAAATAGCAATAAATTATAATATTTTTAATAACATTTTGCTTATGCAGCATGTTGCTGCTATTGTATTCCAACTTATGTAATCACTAATAATAGATGTTCGGTGTCATTGTAGGTTTTCCCTTTAAGCCACTTTTGTTTGGTTTTCTTACAATTTATTTTATTCATTTGATGTATACCTAGTGTTAAATTAAGTTTATTATACAAAAAACTTCCAAGAAAGCAAAAGAACCCGTGAGAGTGAGCTGTACGATATAGCTCAGTGGAACAAACAATGTCTGCTTGCCTTTTGCTGGTTTGTAGTGCAGGACTGTAGGGCGTAAGTGAATGTTTCTTTGTTACAGTTAGTAGTATAAACAACTGACGAACAGAAAGGACATCACATTCAGCTAGGAGTTCTGTTGTAGGGAAACGGAAAGGACGAAATGTGCTAACTTTCAAAATGGCTCTCTGTGCTATTTCTAAGTTAAGCATGGTAGTTTTATGAGCGCCTCTCCAAGATGAAATGCAGTACGTTAGCAAGGATTGGCAAAGGGCTAGATAACCATGGAATCTGAAAGACCCCGATGAGGTGGAAGAGGCATGCAGATACGTAACCAATCTCATCCAAGTAGCAGCCTGGACTAATACCCCAAAGTCAATTTCAACTTGGAAACGTCCTGCTTGTCCTTCAGACATAGTAAAGCAACTGATCCTGGAGAAGACGGCTCAGAAGAAATTGGCACTTATCGCGCTTACCCTCGGATAAATCTATTCTTAATAAAGCTGCCAAAGAATTAAAGGAAATCATAAATAACTTCGTGAACGAATCTATCGCAGAAAACATTCCATTCCAAAGCCGCCAAAAACATAGAAAAGCCCCAACTATCATCTCCTCCTTTAAGACTTAACGATAATGGCAACTTGGGCAAGGACAGATTTGGAAAAAGATGAAGCGTTTGCTGACTACTTATATAGAGTTTTCAAACCCAACGAACAATTGTCAGATGAAACAGAAGTAGATGAAATCCTTTGCAGAGATCTACAGTTGCACCTACCAATTAAGTCAGTCTCGCCAAAGGAGATTGCACGAGAAATACGAAGCCTTGACTCTAAGAAAGCTCCAGGTTTTGACCTTATCACACCGACGCGACGGTACTTAAGCATCTGCCCAAGAAGGCTATTACTTTTCTGGCCTGTTTGTTTAATTCCAACTCTTTGGAAGATTTCGCAAGTGATAATGGAATGGAATACACAAACAGGGAAAGCCTGAACACGAAGCTTCGTCATACCGACCTATAAATTTGACTGTGCTCTCACTATGGGAAAAAATATTCCTGTCGCGACTTCTTACAGCCATGAATGAATGCAATTCAACACCTGCTCACCATTTTGGCTTTCGAAAGGCACACTCAACGATCGAACAAGTCCACCGAGTATATCACACGATACGACAGGGTTTCGAACGCAAGCCGTATTGCTCAGCAGCATTTCTTTACGTACAGCAGGCAAACCTCTACAACATAGAGGCTGGAGTTCTCCAAGGGTCGGTGCTTGGACCAGTGCTATACACTATATTTACACATGATCTAACAGTAATGGAAAATATCACTGTTGCGAGTTATGCTGACGACACGGCGTTATTATCAACCGACGCGGACCCTGAGGTAGCTAGCTTCAACTTGACGAGACCCATAAGTGGCACGCGGCGTATACGCGCAAGTGCTACTAAAATTTTGTAGCACGTGCCGCGTATATATATGTATATACATGCGCAAACGTAATGTGATGCGATTTAGTTTTTAAAAATTAGCTTTAAAGAAACTTAATAACATCAACACATCTTTGAACATCGCTATGGCTCAGGCCTTGTCACAAAGGTACAAAGAACGGCGCCTCATACAGACTGCAATTTTGCAGTCCCTGCATAATCCAGACAAATATTTTTCAGATATCGGAAATGAAGATACGTCCGTATTTCCTAGGTCAACTTGCCAAGAAATGAAGGAAATTATTAGAGATTTAGTTCAACGATTTTCTAGCGAAACGAGAAAATAGTGCTCAAGCTCACCCACCACCACACCACCACCAAACTCGATCAAGAACTAGAGGTCGGACTCATACAAACTCAAAACCGTGAACTGGATTCGGATATTCTGACTAGTTTCCAAGCGGAAATGGCATTATTCGAAAATGGAGGTATTCGTAGACGCTACCTTTCACAGGCCTACGACTATCTCCGAGCCATTCCTCCGACAAGTGTGGAACCAGAGCGGGTGTTCTTGCCAGCTGGTATAATTTGTAATAAGCTCAGAACATCGTTGAGTGATAGAAGCGTTGATGCTATGTTTCCTCAGAATTTATTACTGAGAGAAAAAAGCTATTATCAAATGCAAATGAGGAGTCTATTTATCGTTAAAAGTAGAGTTTTAAATTTTATTTACTTTAATTACTTTTATTTTAAAAAGAATAATGTTTGTTATTATAATATTATTTGTAACTTTAATTTTGTTGATTTTAATATTTTCAGTTATTTTGATCTTGAAGAATCGTTTCAGTTTTGCTTTGCTCAATTTGTTTAGTGATGTAAAGTGGAAAGAACAAATAATAATAATGGCGGTGTTCTAGGTTTAGGTTTTTATAAAAGTTGTATTTTTTGTATGTATTTTGTTATATTTTACTTTTTATATAATTTATATAAAACCTAGATCTAAGATTAATAATAAATAAAGAGAATAATAATAAAAAAAACCCAACCAAAAAAAACCAGATACCGACAAATTGATAAAAAGATATAGTACAAAATAGGCGGCCTTATTGCTAACAAGCAATCTCCTCCAGGCAACCTTGGGCGAAAAATAATAAAACTAAAAAAATAAAAACAGGTGCAAGTAAAAATAAACTAAATTATAATAATAATATCAAATAAAAAAAAACATAGAAAAGGGAAATAAATATATTAAACAGAGTTTCTGCAATATAAATCATAAAATAAATAAACATAACTAAGGTGAATTTAGAAAATGACTCCGAACCTGACCCTTGAATGACTCCAACGTGCAAGCACTTCTGATGCGCTCTGGCAAAGAATTCCATAACCGGACAGCATACACAGAAAAAGAATAGGAAAGGAAATTAGTTGAGTGAAGAGGAGTCACAAGGAAACAGAAAGCAAGGTATGGCTTGAGGAAGTGGAACGGAAGGAGAAACAATTTTGAAGATATGAAGGTGAAGTGGGTAGAAAGAGGACAGTACAAAGACTTTTCTAATTCAAAACGTACTTCGAATTTAGTTCCATTTGATTATTTGTTACTATTTTGATCTCCAAAAAAATATGTTTAATTATACTGATTGTGTTCTAATGATTAATGTCAATAATAGACACAGAATAGAAAAATAAAAGTTTTATTAACAACACCAACCCATATTTGTAATGAGCCCATTTTCCACAGTTTACTTAATTGTATGCTCACTGCAAAGAGATTTAATAGGTAATAGAGCGGCTATTAGAGACTATTTCATACCAAGACTTTGAGCTGGGGCGCTAGTAACGCCATCTAACGTTGAGAAGCAAAACAGCGTATTAAAATCAATTAGAATAAGTTTCTACCACACGGTAGGTGTCGCTAGTACACCAGTAGGGATGTTCCGTTATGATTTCGACGTTTCGATAACTTTTATAAAGGTTAACCAAAATCGGTATAAAAATACACAGAACAACCAATAACCAGACAATTGAAAACCAATTGTTATATAGGTTCACATGTGAACCTGCGGGGCGTCAGACATTAAGTTTAATATAAGTAGTAACAATCTGATTCAATGATCATCGCGTCGGGGGACCACTGACGTATCACTTAGTTTTACTATTCCAGTGCATAACAGTCCTCCAACGCAATGATCATTGTATCAGAATATTACTACTTATATTTAACTTACGGTATAAAAATATTATCTATAACATTAATCGACAAATAAAACGACATCACTTGAACATCACTAAATCATCTACAAACTCGACATCTTCCCTAAAAGTAGTGCTTTTGCTTTTTACCACTAGAGGGCGGTATAGAGCATAGGCAAATGTTCTAGAATACTTTATTGGAAATTATTATATAGACTGATTATTGGGTAAATATACAAAATACTCACGAAAATAAACTGTAATCACGTTCAGCCGTTTTACCATATCGAGATTTGCAATATCGCAATACGCAATTTGGCATATTTTCTGTAGATTTTGTCAAATCTATTCGCGCACAAACACGACTGCATTAGAGGTCGTATCACATCAAACTGAGCGACATGTTACCACTTGGTAATAAGTTGTGGATTACAGTGTCGATCTCTATGTCCTGTCTATAGTAAGTAGTTAAATGTCTTTGGCTCACTGCATGCACTCGTGCTCTATACACAATAAATTAATAGCAAGCAACATTTAATTTACAAGTATCAAAAGTGCCGAATTTCCTGGTAAATCCTGGTTCCAAGTACAGTACCGAAAATCTAGTCCCGGTTTTTGAGAGGGAACCGGTACTGCTTCCCCTAGTTATGATGTTCTACCACACACTGACAATGTTTAATACCTCGGCTTCTACCTTGACCGACACCTTACTGACGGACTGACGGACGGACGTAATTAACCTTAAATATCGCAGCTTGTACTGGCTTATGAGAAGAAACTCTGTGCTGTCTGAATTAATATATAATACAGTTCTGAAACCGATTTGGACATACGGTATCCAGTGGTGAGGTGTGGCCAGCAAATCGAATATCTTCTGTCTTCAGCGAGTACAGAATGGATTCTGAGGGCAATAGTTAATGCTCCCTGGTTCACGAAAAACGACGAGATTCATGCATACTTAAACATGCCAAACGGTCACAGCTGAGATTGAAAATTATTTAAACAGTCACTCCAACCCTCTCATATCTGAGTTGACACCCATCGATGGTGGTGAAGAGGTTGAAAAGAGGCCACATACATAATTAAGAGGAGTGGTAAAAACCGCTTCATTATACACATAATTCTTTCTTCAACCAATTTGCTTATGGCTTGGCGACCAATCGCAAATGGCATAAATAAAAATAAATAAAAAATATGTTATATAAAAGTACAGTTTTAAATTAGTTTCTTTCAAAACTATTCCAAAAGTGTTTGTTTGTATTGTTGGATGTGGGCAGTTGTAAATAAAATATTAATTATTACATTCTAACTTACATGCTCAATAAACTTGTTCCTATCCATATTTGGATGTTATGTCTCGAACTGCAACTGCATTAGACTGAAAGAAATAGAAATAGAAATAGAAATAAAAAAAATTATATAAAATTTGTAAGGAATAAAGATTAATTTACACTTGACCTCAGCAACACTGTTAACTTAAAAACTATTAAAGCAATACCCTAAAACATAAACATTTTATTATATTAAAAAAACAAAATTGCTGCAATTCATCTGGGATAGTTCAAAACCGCGTAAAAGTAGCATTGTTAAATTCCGCACAAACTCTCTTAAATATGGATAAAGCAAAACAGCGTAAGTGCTTTTATCTTATGATTTACATAGATAGTTCTTTTAGAAAATAACTTCATTATTACATATAAGAGCCAAAACAATTGCTATGTTCTGATTGGTACGTAAAACCACCAAGTAAATAAATAAATATTTAGTTTTCTATCCTACCCATTCTCTTAAAAAAAAAACAGGTATTATATTATTATGATTTTATGAAATGGTGTATCAACAAACTAGTTTAGGACTCCCTTAGACTAGGTAGAGCGATGATCTAAACATTCTTAAGGTTGCTTGGCAAGAGCTGAATACAGATCATGGTCAGTGGCACACACTTGAGGCATATAATCAGCAGTAGACTATATGATAATGATGAAGATGATAATGATAAATAGCATAATTAAGTTAGAGCTTGCTTGACACAAGACTGGAGCAAGTTGCAACACCAGTATTAATCACAGCAAATAGGACAAGTTGGTATTTTATGTTGTTTTTCAACAGGAATACAGTCATATTACAGGATTAAATGCAGAAAATAGATGTGGTAGAGATAACTCATTAAAAATTTCACGTTGAAAGAAATAAATCAAATCAAATCAATCAAAAAATAAACTAATGTGTGAAGAAAACATGAATAACTTTATTGTGGTTTGATTTCAAAGGTAAGTCTTGGTTAGTTACTCAATATACTCGATAGCAATACCAGATAGTCAAGATACCTATAAAAGTAAGCATTTTTGCTATGAAATAGAGAATATGAAAACAACTTACCTAATTCACTTTAGTAAGTTGAGAACTTATGATGTTCACCTCTCAGACCAAATAAAAACTTTTTATTTGGTCTGAGGTCCACCTAACAATTTAGAAACTTATTTGAAAAATAACAGACTGCATCTGCGAAAGGTTAGACCTTTAAATATTTAATAATAACTTTGCTAATATAATAACTTTACTCTAGCGTTTATTCTTGAGCATTAACAACAAGTGGTTCACTCCCTATATATAACTCTACTAACTCTACTCTTTGCTCTACTCTTTGGGTTCACTCACAGGCCTAGTAGGTATTCTATGTTCTGTGCTCACAGGTTTGATAAAAAATACAATTCAACAAAACTTTAGCTTAGCCGGCCGGGTTTCGCTTTATGTTCTGTGGTTCTCTCCCACAGAGAACACAAAGGAGAATGGCGAGATTCCATATAAGCCTGGCCTTGAATTTTAATAAGTGGGTCTATTGTTATGATTATTGAATTATTTTAGATTATGAGGTTATAATACTATTTCAAAAACAAATAGCAACATAAAACTTGTCAGTTTTTTTTATTTCTAATTTTAAACCTTTTTAGGTTATTTGTCAATTTGATGGTCAATGACAGTGGTAAAAGTGGTTCGTTAAATAAAAATGAGTAGGTATCTACCTACTTCTATCAATTATAATGGTAGGTATAGGTCTTTATAGGAATTAAGTAATAAAAAACTGTTTTTACATAATGTTTTTTATTCTTCAAAATCATCTCTTATAACAATGTCGTCTAAGAATTCAGCTGGTGGATTTATATTTACTTCATGCCTAGCCCAACCAAGGTACCACACCACAGTCATAATATGCGCACAGCAGCCTACTGTGCGGCGGCCGACTAAACAGTTGCAACAATATTCAAGAATTCCTTGCTTTCCAGACATGTTGCAATCAATTAATAAATAAACAAAATATTGTCGCCTTCCAACATGTCTGGATTGTATTTTACCTCTTATTAAAGTCACTTCACGAGTGCCCAATTGCAATTCGGACAGATCTATATTCATTTCACGACAAACTTCTATTCGGTATCCGCCGTGGAAACGTATGTGCTCACCGTAATACGATCTGGATTGCTTGATTTGATACGTTCCCAAGGCGAATAAGAATAAATCGTTATAACTCATTCGTGGAAACACTAGTAAGTTGTCCCTATCAGCTGTAATACTTCTAAAGTTAGAAGAGCGTCGATTTAAATTATTTCTTTCTACAATACCAGCTAAATTATTTTGAAGGTATTTTCTTTCATTAATAATTTGTACAATTTCTGTAGCTTCTGATCTATTTCTTATTTTGAGTGCAAACTTATTTAAGATGCTTGCCGCTATTTGGAAGTCTTGCATCATATGAGGTAATGAACGGTTAAAGTAATCTTGTCGGAACAGTTTAAAATCTCTTTTAAAATAACCGTTCACTACCTCAACCACCCAACGACAAATTGTGATACATCTATTTTTGTTTGCTTGTGCAGTGGACAATTGATGCTCTCCTTCCAAAAGCGACTCTGGCATATGCACATTATATCCACACTCTTCTAACAATGAAATACTATCTCTGAATCCTCTGTCCAAGATAAAAACATCATTTTCTTGAAAATACTGACGAAGGGCCGATGAAGGGTCTCTAAAAAGGGAAATCATTATGTCTGCATCTGACGTGGTAGCCTTATATGGGCCAAAGCAGTCAATTATATAACCATCGCAAGATACAATCATGAATGGCTTCAAGAGATTACGATACTTATGTAAGGAATAGGTGTCTTTCTGGAATTGATAATTAGCACTTTTATTTATATAAATATAAGTACCATCGCAAATTATAATCGCCTTTGTATTATTTTCATTGTCAAAAACACCATTTGGAATTATTCTATTTTTTGATAACAATTGTTGTCTGTTTATATGCCCAATACCTAAATTATCAGGAACAAAATACATTAATAAAATCTCCCGTACTTTATTCATTAAACCCTCTAGTGTGCGACGTGGTATTTTCATGAGACTGGAGATTCGTTCATCCGAGTCACCCGTTCTTAATTTAATTAACAGAGCAGTAAGCCCTAATACACCTCGTACAGTGCTTGTAATTAGGGGTACTTCATTTAAGATAGTTCGAAAGTTATCTTTTGATAATCCCAACCAGTAATGAAATAAATTATCGTCTATTGTCAAGACATTATTAAAATCGTGATTTGATTCTAGTCTATTTACTAATGAAAATACATGCTCCACATGTTCAACTTCAAAACTTGTATAACTATTTTCAGATTCAAATAGAGTTCCCCAAAGATTACTTCTCAAGTGATAATCACAAACACGCACACAACATGGAAGATAAAACTTATGATCACATAATACTTGAGAACGTAAAGAATCAGATATTCTATGTAGGGTACTATAAGTACATTCTGGAAAAACGCAGTGAGAGGCTGTATTAGCTGCACGTTTATAATGATTTAATTCTATGCTATTTCTCCTGGTACCATGTTCAGTGGCTGTAGATGTCTGCATTGTTGATCCTACACCCACAGTGGGTATAGACTGTTCGTCTTGTTCTCGAAAAGGCTGCTCTTCATTCACAGACTGAGTGGCCTGGTCATGACTCACAGTAAGGGTGAACTGTTCCTCACTAAACGCCGGGGTAGGCTGCGCCTCATTCAGTATCTGGGTGGAAGGCTCATCATCATTTGTCGGAGCAGGGACAAAGACAGGGACATTGCTTTCCACAGAATATGAGCTATGTCGCTGTTGTTCCTTAGTTGCTGATTTTTTCATTTTCAACCAACAAGGATGGCATAAGTGACAGGTTGAGGTCAACTGAAAAAAAAATACTTAGGTTAACTTTTAAACATTTCTATTAGTATAATTTGTATAGGTACTATGACCTAAAATACTGCTCAATTAAATATTTGAAAAATCAAAAATAGCAGAACAGATACATCAAAAATATGTTAAGTATCAATTTATAGGTGTTTTATATAAGTTACAAAGCTTTGTTAACCTTTTGAACGCCACGGTCGGCACTGGACGACAAATGAAAAAGTGCCCAACACGCCACCGTCGTGTATAGCCGACGAGAAAACGACATTTTTAAAATACAAAATAAATATACTAAATTAACTTTTTTGTGTTTCTTTTTCCTATTATTTAAAAGTACAGTAATGATATATTGTAAAATGGCACGAAGATATATCCATTAGTTACATTTCACAAGCAAAAATTATCATTAAATATTGCTAATCGAAATCCTTAAAAAAGGTGTTCTCCTCACGCCACAGTCGGCAAGATACGACAGCTAGTGAAGGGTAAGTTAGGTAAATTTATTGAATAGTGCAGAATAGCTATTGGCATATAATAGTTCGTAGCGGCCTCGCTTTTTGTAAATTTTGCTTACCTTTTTAATGAAAACCAAAATAGTAGAGAAAGATTTTCATAAAATGCGCGAAGGCACTTATTTGAGCTCCTAGATTGAACTACTGTTCTAAACAAATGAAATAAAAAAAATAGAATGTTATCTCTTATGTAGTCGAATAGTTCGTAGCGGCCTCGGAATTTTTAGATATCATTGATTTTACATTTTACATTTTTACATTTTTAGATTTTACAAAACTTCTAAAATCGCTTTAAGATCGATGTGAATTTCTCCTATCTACGATAATATTATTGAGCAAAATTTATACCAGATTAATTGTTACTTCATGAGGAATAAACATTTAATAATGAATTTATAATCCTATTTCGATAAAAACGATAAATACAACTGCAAAATTACTATAAAATGCGATGCGCCGGCCGTCCGAACTCAGCTTTTTCTCGCAGAGTGGAAATTTGTAATACTAAGGATGAATTTATTATTTGATAAAAACGATAAATACAACTGGAAAATTACTACAAAATACGAAACTGGGCATTTTACGCAAAAATCACAGTCGAGATGTAATAGGCCTCTTAATAATTAGTACTCTAATAGACAACCTTTTCTTTACCTTGTTGTTTATAATTTTTAGTTTACTTGAAATGTCACATCCCTACCTCACACGCGAGAAAGTTGTCAAAGGTCGTGCCAACCACGCCATAGTCGGGTCTTCCCGACAGCGGATGACTTAACGAACGAGATTAGTGATGTACCTTATTATTATCTGATTTATTCGTTTGCAGTTCTAATGTCTACTTTTACTTTGTTTAGAATTTTGTAACTGCTGTTAAATGATACGAAATAGTGTCAAATAAAGATTGATATAACGAGTAATATTTTATTTCAAAAATATGTGACGAATAGCAATTATTAAATTGGTTATTGACAAATTATCGATAAGATCGTTGGCATTCCTATTTTATTTGTAGGTATTTGCTCTGAATTTGTGGCTTGGCGTGGAAGGGGCGCCAATGCGTTTGCGCTCTGGCGTTCAAAAGGTTAATTTAATTTTCTTTTCATTCAAATAAAATATTTATATATAAATATTTATTACCTGACGTGGTTGTATTAGGTCAGAAACAATACTAGCAATTGCTTGTTGTATGGGTGATGGATAACTTCTTAGAATAGCATCACTCTGCCGTTTCAACAGTGATTTCCCACATAAAATGCAAACTCTTGTATGACCAACGTGAGATGGTCGAGATGTGCTTGCTTCGCCATCATCTAACAAATTCTGATTAACTTTTGATAAAGCAAGTTCACGACAGGCAGTGCAAACAAAATCAGTTTCTGTTAACTGAAACAAATAATGCACACTATTAATAAAAAATGTAATATAGGTACCGAATTAATGATCATGTTATAAAAACATTTATTCACGATTATAAAGGCTAACGTTTATTAATTAAGACTTTATAAGGACGCTAATCATTTGATTATTTATAATAATAGAAGTGATTCGAATTGATAACATTTCCTATGTTTTTGAAGGCTGTTGAAAATCTTTACAAATAAGTACAGGGCAGTTTAACTTACGATTCTTGGAGATATCCATTCTGACAAAAGAGATATGAGTCTTGTATCCTGTTGCAAAGCCAGATGACGTTCCAACCGGTTTACACAGATACCGCAGTTAACACACAACAACGATGCTATTTTACAACAGATCCGTTAACACAGGCAATAAACTCAAGTCCAAATAACACAGCCAATATGTAGTTCTTTAGAGAAATCAAATAATCGGTGTCCGTGAGAAAGCAGGGGGGTCGTCAGGTTCTAGAAATCAATCAATAGAAAATGTACACGACTTATCACAACGAAACGAAGGAAAGTAGTGAAGTGACAGCGAGTACAGCGACAGCGACTGTCAGTGACAGACATGACGTTTATTTGACAATGACATTCGTAGTGTTCCTTTACAAAGTAAAAACACAAAATCTAAGTAATTATTTAAGCATATTTAGCATATCCTACAGATTTTTACAATAATAAACGTTTTGGAAAGTATGTTGAACTGTTATCTAACAAAACTAATATAAGTTAGGCGCATTACTTTTTGGTTACGTGTAGCTCTTTATATCTTTCGATAAATAAATTATGGTGTAACGGAATGTAATGAACAGACTTTAGAGTAACGTTCAGAAATACGATAATTTACACTTTAAAAATACTAAAAGGTTTTTTTGGTATTTTAGCAATATGACAAGTTTAAAAAATAATGGAATATGTTTTTTGAAACGTCTAAATTAAGACTTTTTTTTTAATGTATATTTCTACTTTAGAGCTAGTCAAGGCCAAACTCGCCATTCTCCTTTAGGGTATGTTCCCAATCCGAATCCGAAACACAGAACACAATACACTGCAAGCGAGCCAGTGTTGAGTGAGTAGGACATACAAGATTACAAGATGCACCTCAATTAATGTCTCATACAAAATAATTGAATGTCCCAAATAGACGTGTGTCGCTCTTTAGGGAAACGACTCAGTGTTTCGAAACATGAAACTGATACGATTGTTCCGGAACAGTTGCCATTTTTTCTTCACCAGTCACTTGGAAAAATACTAAGGACGTGGCTGCATGGGCCAGGTCCCTTTGCTACATCAATCAAACTGAATAGAAAACTAATTAAAAAACTGTATTGTGTTGTGGTATTTTTTAGTTGGTTCGTTTTAATAAAAAAATTAATTATTCTCTCTCAAATAGTGCGTGCTCTCTGTTATATAAGCACAGTTCTTTACGAATATGTAAAATAACTTAATTAAGTATTTTTTAACACGTGATGAATTCTAAGGAAATAATTATTTATTCGTTAGTTGTGTGGTTTTTGTTAATTTTTAAAGTTGAAGCACTAGCCTACGATGGTAAAATATTTTTATTGTGCCTACGTTAATTTTTAATTAAAGATTATGAAATCTTAATAGCATTTTGACTTATTATTATTATTATTAAGGACTTATTATTATGTTGTGGGGTCAGTTTCGTGTTCTAATCTAACGTTTGTTTGTAGTGCACTGGCTTGGTGGTGCGACGACGATAGAGCGAGAATTTCCGTCTTCTAAACAAACAGTCGACATTTACTGCTACCCTGGAACTCCTAAGAGCTTGTTTGCTCTTTGGCAAACCGTTAAAGTAAGAAGAACCTCTTTTGAAGATAAGGACATTGTTGGAGTTTCAACAGAGTTCTTTTTGTATTGTTGTGTGACTTCATTTTGAAATTAATCTACCTACCATGCAATTCTAAGTTAGATGTTAGCCGACTATAGAAAAGCCCCGCGTAATATAAGTCCAGTGAAATACATGCCTCTCTTTCTGACATGTTGCGGTCTCTGTCATTTGGATGTTCTAGTATTTTCTAGAATAGTCGACAATGTTTCTAGACTTTTCTATAATCGGTTCGACACTTACTAGGAACTGTTGTTGTATAGAGTTACGCAGATTTATAAGGAAGCTATTAGCCGATGGATTTCACATTAAAACAGACTTTATTAACAACAATAGAAAATTCGCTACATTTAATATGAAGGATTCGTTTGACATCATATTGTCACAATTATAACAAAAGTTATTTAAATTGACAAGACACTAAGAACAAACACAATGAGGTCATACTTGTTTGATTTAGCATCTCCTTCAATAGGACCTTTCTAAATTCTTCTATGACTTTCCTTACATTTCGGGAACACATTTCTAGAAACTTGTCTAAACTATTTTTATTGAAAGAATAATCGCAAAAATATAGAAACCATATGTGATTCTAATTGATTTTAACCTATATTGCAACATAATAACTTCGTCTTCTGATTCACTACACTCTTGACAGAGCGGTCGTGGTTGTCATGTAGTAGTGATTTGGGCAGATGTCAATCGCCTCACGACAGCGCGCCACTTTTCTCTGTTGGAGGTCATCCTGCTACAGTTGTTTAATGGACCTCCCACGGCTGACTTAATTTGGTCCGTCCATCGCATAGGAGACCTTCCATGCGGTCTTGTGCCCTCCATTTTTCCTTGAACGACATGACGTTCGATGGACTGATGATCGCGTCGAGAGACGTGTCCGAAGAATGTGAGTATGCGAGACTGTACTACTGAAAATAGACGCTGCTCAATGCAAAGTTCTTGGAGTATCGAGATATTAGTGCGAAACTCGGTCCACGATACTCCAAGCATTCTTCTTCAGCACCACATCTCTAAAGCATCTATTTTCATCCTTTCCACTTCTCGCAATGTCCATGTCTCTGCAGCGTACAGGAATATGGGGAAAATAAGCGTTCGTACAAGTCTGATCTTAGTAGTTTTAGTTATATTTCTGTTCCTCCATATTTTCCTCATCTTGTCCATTGCTGTTCTCGTGATGGCCATACGTCGTTTTATCTCATTCATGCATCCACCATTATTTGTGATTACAAGTTCCGAGATATATGTTGGACTAAACCACGCTACAGTTTGCGATTTGTGTCACTTCCGGCGGGTTGTTGTTGACGCGGTCTATGATCATCATCTTAGTCTTGTTGCAGTTAATCTTTAATCCGAACTCAAGGCTCACTCGCTCCATCTTCAGCAACAGATCTTCCATGGATTGCACGCTAGTAGCAAACAGAGTAGTATCGTCGGCGTAACGCAAGTTTGCTATTTTATATCCACCAATTGTAACACCATCTGTCCAGTCCTTCAAAGTGATGCGCATTATTAGTTCAATGTAGGTATTGAACAATAGTGGTGAGATAATGCACCCTTGGCGGACTCCAGCACTTGGATGGAAGTTGCTCGATAATACGTTATCTGTGCGCACCGATACTGTGCCCTCTTCATACAGACGTCTTAAAAGGTGTACAAGGTGTTTGGTGTACCCATTTTCAGCAACGTTTTCCACAGAATTGGCCACTTCATGGAATTTCGATTCCGTGAAGTGGCCAATTCTAGCAAACTATTATCTATTCTCAAAGCATTCGTGCTTTGGAGATGTCAACAAAGCAAATGAATGTCGGCTTGTTGAATTCTCGCGCCTTTTCAACAATCTGGCGTACGATGAGGATCTGTTCCCGTGTACCTTTCCCCTTCACAAATCCGGCCTGTTCAGGAGCGATTTCTCCGGATAGGTCTTCAGTCGCTCATTCAGAATGTGTAACATAATTTTGCTTGCGTGTGAGATAAGAGCAATCAGGCGGTAGTTGTTACACTTCTTTGTTGAGCCTTTTTTACGAAGAGGGGTGAAGATTGTGTGTGTCCATTCAGACGGCCAGACACCTGTCTGCCATACTTTATTGCAGATGGCGTGAAAGATATGATCGCCGCGATCTCCTAATAACATAATAACAACGCTTTACTAAAACTTATATCTATCTATACCTATTAAATCTTATAACCATTTAAACTATAACTGTCCTTCCTGAACAGATTACATTAGAAGAACATTGATTGGCATGATAATTGAATGTTATTTCACAACTTTTTTATTTTTACTGACTTGGCACCACACCTTGGTAAGCGATCACCAGCCTACTAATGCTTGAGATTACTAAAAAAAAAATTACTTATTATTTCTTTTTTACATTATTTCTACAAAGCAATGCAGAGTTTGTAGCTTCAGCCTTAATGTTTCTTAATTTATTTTCTTTATTTGAAAAACGTACAGTCATGATTAACTGTTAATAGATACTAAATTAACACTATGCACTATTTACACTAAACAAGTAGAATATGGAAACAAACCTGGTGTTAAAATTGTGTCCACTATAGATACTCAAATGTGAAGGTACAATCCCAACTGGCTACTGCCAAGCTGCTAGGCACAAAATGAGAGACTAGCCTTTTCGTATGTCCTGATAGGTTCTGTGTATAATAATATATCATCATCATCTGTCGTCGTTGAGCTATTGTTGAGAGTGGAAGTGTTACTTTGTTTCTTATAATATTTCATAATTGCATTTAAGGAAAAATCTCCTGATCACTGTATTGCCCGATACATAATTAGTGTCATATTCGTGTAAACCGTTCGAACAGCAGAGTGAAGTGTGGAACTGTGAATTGTGTGTTATCTCTTTTCTGCATAACATCTACCGGCCGTAACACCGCGGGGACCGCACCGCACCCCCTCAAGCTAAGGGACAAACACATATTTTGCACTCTGTCGCACCTCAAGAGTTGTACGACTGCGAGTATGGCCTTACAACACTCACCGCCGAACAAGTCTTCATCAGATACTAACATACCTTCAACTATTAACAAAGAGAATACAAATTTTATAAACACTCGGAAACGTAAACAGCCCGATACCAATAATTTGGATGACTTTGAAGAGAAATTCAATAAGCAGCTGTCGATATGGGACTTAAAAATAACCGATTGCATCACAACTGCATTAAACACTGTTATTTCAACAGAAATGTCAAAAATTACATCGGCGCTAGGTGAAATTAATAATAATATAATCAAGCTTAACACGGATAACTGTAACATAAACAAATCACTTACTGAAACAAATAAGAGGCTTGGTGAAATGGAAAAGTCTTTAAATTTTCTGTCAGATCGCCAGGATGCATTTGAAAACCGATTCGCAGCTGTTGAAAGCAAAGTGTCACGCACAACTGAACTGGAAACTCAAATTAGCAATTTGGAACTCAAAATATCTACAATGGAGCAGCAAGCAAGAAACTGCAATATTGAAATCTCGAATATACCAGAGCGGCGAAGTGAAAACCTCCTGAGTATCATGGAGTGCCTCGGAGACGTAATTAAATACCCGATACGCACAACGGACATTGTTGCCTTGCATCGTGTACCGCACGCCGACCAAAAAAATCCGAGACCGAAAAACATTATAGTCAAGCTCAGCAATAAAATTCTGCGTGATAATATCATCTCTGCCTATCGAGCAACAAGGGGACTGGACTCATCCAAACTATCATTTAACGGACCACCGGTTAACATCTATTTAAACGAGCATCTTACCCTTAGTAATAAACTATTGTTTCGGCAGTGCCGCGAAGCAGCAAGAAAAATGGAGTATAAGTTTGTATGGGTCAAGCATGGGACAATTTTGGCCCGTAAGGCGGAAACATCACCTGTATTGGCTATTCGATCAGTCCACGATATTGCTAAAATTAAATAACTTATTACGTAAGCATTATTATACACTGTTTATGATTATAAAAAACTTGTTCAAGTTTGCAACTACTCGTTACAATCACATTAAAGCACTTAGTTATTATTATTATGTGTTACTTAGTTTAGATTTACCTATTATTTTTTTCCCTATTTTATGGTTGAGTGAAAGCTATATACGTATAGTCTATGATGATAAGATGAGCTGTACATATGATTTATATTATAGTAAACAATTAATTATTGCATTTCAGGGCATAATAATAACAATTACTTTGCAATTTTGTTATCGTGGGTACTTTTTTGAATGGGCACAGTATGTAGACTGGACATTGAAAACATATTTATGGGCACACAATGTATTATTTTTTTATATTATCATTACTAAATATTCTAGGCCTGCGTCATACTCATTATTATTACACACACAATACATTGTTGATATATTCTTTTATTGTCTTTTTGGTTCAAGTGAATAAGCGTATCTTATCAGTTTATTATCAAAATTGCCGTGGGTTAAGGACAAAACTGAAAACCCTCTATATGAACGCTCTGTCAAATAGTTATGATGTCATCATCCTAACAGAAACCTGGCTACAGGACAATATATCTAACAATGAGTTGCTGGATAGCCGGTATCGAGTGTTCCGATGCGACCGTGACCGTGCGGGTAGCGGCCGGCGTGACGGCGGCGGGGTGCTGATCGCGGTGCACCGCGGGCTGGCTGCATCACAGTGCGCGCCGTCGCCGCCATCTGCCGACCCGCCGCCTGCGCGCTCACCGCTTGTTGATCACCTACTCATTGAACTGCGGTCGCGTAATTATCGTTGCGTGATAAGCGCAGTTTACATACCGCCAAACCTAAGCCCCGATATTTATATCTCACATTTTAATTCTCTGTCCGCAACATTACAGAACTTAGATGTAAATGAATTTATTATAGCAGGCGATTATAATCTCCCAACATTAGAGTGGCGCGACAGTGGAACACAATTGGAACCGATTATCACTAGTAATTCTTGTTTGTCGAACGCCTATTTAATGAACTTTATAGCGGCTTTAAACGGGTTGCAAGTAAATAAACACAAAAATACTAGAAATAGATTATTGGATTTATTAATTACTAATGTCTGTGATACCAAGACCTTTCTTACGCAATTACCTCTGCTGCAGCCTGATGAAAATCATCCTCCTTTTTTTGCCTTAGTACCATTGGATAATATTAGTTTGTCACCTATAACTACTAAACCTAGCACTCAATTTAACTACAGCAAAGCAAATTATGATAATATTAATGCCGAGATCGCAAAAATTGATTGGAATCCTATGTACTCATGTAATAGTGCGGAAAGCGCAGTATCCCTTTTTTATGAAAATATTTATACTATTATAAAAAAACATATTCCAACAAAAATTATTAAAACATCCAAGTTTCCTATATGGTTTTCCCCGGCTCTCATTCATATTTTTAAAAATAAAAGTAGGGCTTGGATTAAATGGAAGACATATCAGAATGAATCAGACTATCAAGAATTCTCTATGTTCAGAGCACGTTTTAAACTTTTGTCACATAAATGTTATACAAACTATTTGAATTCTGTCGAAAACAGTATACAAGATAACATAAAATACTTTTGGACATATTTCAATCATAAAAAAGCAACCTCAGATATACCCAACAGAGTAACATATAATGATTGTGCAACAGATGATCCAAATGAAGTATGTAATTTGTTCTCATTGTTTTTTAAATCAGTCTTTGAACCTTCATCTCTATCTATGGATTATGATATCAACAATATTGAGGACAGTAATCACTCAGTTGATCCGTCAATAAATAAAATTAACCTCAAAGAAGATGATATACTAAAGCAGTTGCAACATTTAGACATTTCAAAAGGGTCAGGTGTCGACAACATACCACCTACCTTTCTTAGGTCCACGGCTACTACAATTTGTAAACCAGTACATTATATATTTAACCGATGCTTGCATGAAGGGGTGTTTCCCACAATTTGGAAATCAGCTCGTATTGTCCCGGTTTTTAAATGTGGAGATAAATCGCGTGTTGAGAACTATAGACCAATATCGATCTTACCCACTCTGTCGAAGCTATTTGAGAGATTGATTCATAACAGTATATATCCTGCTTTACATAACATAATAATACAACAACAACATGGCTTTGTTAAAAAGAGATCAACTACCACTAATCTATTAATTTATGCATCACATCTTTTTGAAAGTATTGATGATAACAAACAAACCGACTGTGTATATACCGATTTTAGAAAAGCTTTTGACAGAGTGGATCACCGGATCCTACTGGACAAGTTAGCCTATAATGGTATCAGAGGATCATTGTGGCGATGGTTTAGGTCATACATAACAAACCGCACGCAAAAAGTTGTCATTAGTGGTTATGAGTCTAATTTCGTTCCTATAAGCTCCGGAGTTCCACAAGGCTCAATACTGGGTCCGTTACTGTTTATTATATACGTTAACGACGTGCAAAAATGCTTCAAGTTTTGTAATATTCTTATGTATGCAGACGATCTAAAAATATTTCACACAATTGAAAACGAGGACGATCATCACCGGTTTCAACAGGATCTTGATAGCTTCATAGCATACTGCACCGATAATAAACTAAGCTTGAGTATCGATAAATGCAAAACTATTACTTTCACAAAGAAAAAACGGGTTAGCAAATATAATTATAACTTTCATGGTATACCTCTTGTAAGAGTTGAGTCCATCAGAGATCTTGGTGTTGTCCTAGACAGTAAACTACATCTTAACCAACACGTAGATACCATAATAAATAAGGCTTATAAGATGTATGGTTTTGTGATGAGAGTGGGTAAAGAGTTCAAACGACCAGCTACTTTTCTTTCCCTTTATAATGCGTTAATTAGATCCCAATTAGAATACGCTGTGCCCATTTGGAACCCATTCTATCATAAATATATAAAATCTCTAGAAAGTGTTCAAAAAAAATTCTTACGTACAATGCAATATAAATGTTTTAAGTGTCGCCTTTCGTATAAACAGCTCCTTAAAAATTATAAACTTATCACACTTAATCAAAGACGCACACAACTAGAGATGAATATGCTCTATGACCTGTGTCATAATAGATACGACTGCATTTCTATAATTAATAAATTAAGTTATAAAATACCTACCAGGGTTCACAGCCGTAATCCATGTCAATTGTTTGCAACCAATAGATGCCGTACAGATGCCGGTAAGCGATCACCCCTATACCGAATGGTCACATCATTTAACACTTTCTTCAACACAATTGACATGATGGCGGTGAACCCTGGTACATTTAAAACTAAGTTGCTCGACGATTTGGTGCGGCGCAGTGAGTTGGAAAACGACTAAACTGCCTCTCACTGTGGTGCAATAAGTGTAAATCATGTAAGATTAATTAAGAAACTATGTAATTCATTGTCAAATGTTAATTTATGGTATACTCGTAGTACATTTTGTAACGTAGCACTACATTGTCAACCTAGCATTAGTTAATTTGTCAGTCTATTTGTGGTAAACGGTGTTGGTGACAATTCTACCAATTCATTTGTCATTATCTGTCTTATCCATTATGTATTGTCATTGTTTGTTTACCCTAATAAATGAAAAAAAAAAAAAAAAAAAAAAAATCATCAGCTCATTTAATGTCCCCACTGCTGGGGCACGAGCCTTCCCTATGGATGGATAGGGAGAACGGGCCATAAACCACCACGCGGGCCCAGTGCGGGTTGGCGGTTGTTAACGACTGCTAATGCAGCCGGGACCAACGGCTTTACGTGCTTTCCGAAGCACGGAGGAGCTCGAGATGGTTAATTTTTGGTCACCCATCCGATGACCGGCCTTTGCGAAAGTTGCTTAACCTCGGCACTCGCAGACCGGGCGCGTAATAATATATATGGTCACTAAAACGCATTGAGTTTTATATAAATGAATATTATTTCAGTTCCATGTTAAGATCAAAGACGATGAGTTCAGTCAGTATGTTGCGAGTACACCTGAAGAGGTTTTCAAGGACTACACTGAAGACAGCTATGGCTGGTCCTCTGTCATTAGTCCATTTCAGAGGAAAGCTCAGAAGACACTCTCCTTGGAGTTGTTCACCCCCACATGCATGGCCATCAATACGAAACAGAGGCTCACTGTTGAATTGCAAGTTATCAGTAAGTTTTGCAAACTGCTTAATTAAATTAATAAAGTTCAGACCTATTTACTATAATAATTTAATTTTTTTTATTTAATCATTTGAATTGATAATGTTTGATGTACCTACTTCTTTATATTTATCAGCAACATGTCAGCAATGATGTTTATGTGTTTTGCTTCAATTTATTTTTATTTATTATATTAAACTAGCTGACCGGCGGACTTCGTACCGCTTTGACAGTTTCCATGACAACTAAACAAACAAATCATTTGTCCGCTTAAGAACATCCATATCCCATAATGGACCCCTATAGCAGCGTCACCTACCGGGTCCAATTGTAAATCTAAACCATACACACACAAAAGATTCATCTAAATCGGTCCAGCCATATAGATTATTTTTATTAATGGCGAAACATATTAGCTTTACTAACTTTGTGATAGCTGCTTGTAAAACTGTGTGTGATTTTAAACATATAAATTATTATTATTGAGAAATCAAATAGCTAAATTAAATTTTTAACCATTTTATTTTCACTGCTTAGCAATTCTATAAAATAATACAGAGAGCATCCAGGGCCTCATTCTTGTAATATGAAGCTGACAGAAATATATCTATCATATTTCTTACTTTTTTACAGGAGTAGACATCTGGAGGGTGCTGTTAATGTTACTCGGGATTGTGTTAATACATTCTGCTGGAGGTCTCAGCGGAAATCCAGTGTTCTTTTACTTATGTGGAGTGTTTGTTGGAGTTTCTGCATCCTTCATGGTCTTAGTGTATTATGTTAGCAAATTGTTGCCAAAGGTAAGTCTAATTTTTTATCATCAAATATTTTGCACTTTTATGCTTTACTGTTGATAACTTTTTAATAGTGGAATTACACTTGTGTCCTCACAATTATACGAAATATGAATTTTTGTTATTTTATCATGCGATTGGCTCTTTTTAGCTTTTAGGAGATAAATTGCGTGTCTAAATTGTCGGGTGAGTGTGGTTTGTCCAGCGAAGAATCCATCTCTTTAACATAAAATGAGCTGGTGAACTAACTAACTTTCGTCATGTTCTGTTTCAGAAAACTCTGACATACGGCATTCTGATAGGCGGGTGGACGGTGGGCGTGTACATATTCCAGCAGGTGTGGGAGAACCTCCGCCTGTTGGTGGCCTCGTACCAGAGCTACATGTTCTGGTACACCCTGGTGGTGAGCTTTATCAGCTTCCTGGTGTGCTACCGAATAGGCCCGCCCAAGAACCAGCGCAGCAAGAACCTTGTTATGTGGACGTTGCAGGTCAGTTTTGAAATGTGCTTTTTTCGTGCACATATCGTTAAATGATCTCGCCTTTCCATTTTATTTTATCAAAGCATCAAAGAATTCAAATAAGCGCTTTAACAGTGTACCTATATTAGCTAATTAGTATGCTAAATACTATTTATTTCGTTTTGAATAAGATTTTTATTTGATTGTTGTGTACAATATAAAGCCTTCAAACTTACATTAAAAATTCTGAAAAACATAAATAAATATTATCTATTCATTCGTTAAGTAAAAAAAAATACAGCACACAAACAGCCTATGTCAGCCCTGTGTCCCTGATGAGCAAAAACGCATGTTTAGTAGTTTTACTTTTTTATTAAAATTGTAAACCTGTAATATGGTCCAAAAAATTTAGAAAATAAGCCTCTTGATTTTCTTTCCAACTATTCTCAGTAAAGGCTTTCCTTTAATTCCAATCTAAGTTATTATTATTGCATTATTGCTTAAAATTTTAGTTTGTTTTAACTTGTATTTCATAGGCTTATTTATATTGAATAAACAATTTGACTTAAACGTGTGTGTGTCTGTGTCTATGAGGAATAAATCGTATAAGGCGGTTTCTGCATTGTCACAAAGGCCATATGTTCATACAGGCTGTAGGCGTGCTGATGATATTCTTCAGCAGCGAGTACCAGGAAGCGTCCGCCGCGGTTATAGTCGCGTCCCTGGCCTGCAAGTACTTCCCGGACTGGCTGCTGCACAGGATACAAGGCTACTGGTTGGTACTTCTCACTTGCAACTCCATTTTAATCACAGCGAAATTTCTCCAAGTGACCATTTCAATTCCCACTTGCATCTCTATTTAACATAATATTTTTATGTTTTGTATGTGCTTTTCTATTTTACTTGTATATTGATATTATAACAAACCTAGGCTTAAAAAAAGAAATAAAGAGTATAATAATTATGTAATAGCGCATCCGAAACCATCCAGCACATAACCGGAGCTTGTAAGGCAATCGTTAACACAGACACGATCAGGTTGCCGCAATTATTTATACATCAAGACCTAGCACATAAAATAAAATTTATTGAACAGAAAACTTCTTATTATAAATACACTCCACAGACAATTTTAGACTCTAAAAAATACAAGATATACTGGGATAGAACCATAATAACAGATTGTACCATTCACTACAGTAGACCAGACAACACTTTACAGTACAAAATTAACAAAGCAGTGTACTTAATAGACATTGCCGTCCCAAACACTCACAACCTACACACAACACACAGAAAAATTACTAAATACACTGACTTAGCGACAGAACTAAAAACGCAGTGGCGAGTCGATACTGTCACTATAGTACCTATAATAGTCTCAACAACTGGAGTCATACCTCGTACCTTACATAATAATTTAAAAACACTAAACATTTATCCACGCACATACAACATCATCAGTGATCGGAATAGGTAGGGCTAATTCACCTAAAGTTTGAAGAACGGACAAAAATAATAGAGATTTCCTTATGACAATATTTTTTTTCCGAACAACTGTCCGGGTTTCCGGACATCGCATAAGAGCTTTAAAAAATAATATTATTAAAACAGGAATTGATTTTATTATTTATTTTGTATCCTGGAATTGCCGAAAATCAGTAGACGCGTTTTTTATTGTTTTCAAAAATGAAAGACAATCTCGCTATTATAGATTACTGGTAAACGAACGGCATTGTTCCACTTTCGCAAAATTCGAGGCTACCCAAGTCTTGCGAGACATGAGCGAGACAAGAATAGATTTAGACACGCGCATAAAATAAGTTTAATCCAATATTATAATGACGAGATTGTCTTTCATTTTGGAAAACAATTAAAAACGTGTCTACTTATTTTCGGCAATTCCGGGATACAAAATAAGTAATAAAATCAATTACTGTATTGATAATATTAATTTTTAATGTACTTAAGTGATGTCCGGAAACCCGGACAGTTGTTCCGAAAAAAAATTTGTCATAAAGAAGTCTCCATTAATTTTTGTCTATGTTCTTCGAACTTTAGGTGAATTAGCCCTACCTATTCCGATCACTGTTCATCATGCAGAAGGCGGCAATTCTTAATACATGCAGGATTGCCCGAAAGTTTTTGTCTTCTGAATCCTAGTTATCCATAAATTAAGTTCACACTTACTAATAAACATTCAGCTTTCACACTCACTTTCGCACACACGACAATACTAACACACTTAACTTCCTATTATTCCTATTTCCTATTATTCCTATTCCTATTCTTATTATTAACCACTGCTAATGCAGCCGGACCAATGGCTTTACGTGCCTTCCGAAGCGCGGAGGAGCTCGAGATGATAAATTTTTAGTCACCCATCCGATGACCATCGCCTTTGCGAAAGTTGCTTAACCTTAGCACTCGCAGACCGAGCGCGTTACCCACTGCGCCATCGAGCTCCTCATGTGCTCCTCATACGATGTTTATTGACGTCAAAAAGTGCCTGTGAAGGCTTTTATTGTATAAATGACTAAGCTAACCCGGCGGACTTCGTACCGCATTTCTTTGTTTTTTTATATAGCCTCAGTTACTCAGCGCTAATGTAGCATTCTAATGGTGAAATAATTTTTTAAATCGGTCCAGTAGTTTTTGAGTTTATTCGTTGCAAACAAACATACATACATACATACAAAAATACAAAGTATTCCTCTTTATAATATTAGTATAGATTTGACTTTAAAATTTGACACCTATTGTTATTGTGATCCTCAGGCGCAGGAAATTCCCCCCAAAGCCTCGTCTGCTGAGCAGTGAGGAGTACTACGAGCAGGGCGCGCGTGAAACGAAACGCGCGCTCGAGGAACTGCGCAAGCACTGCGCCAGCCCCGACTGCGCGCAGTGGCGGGTCATGCTCAAGGTCAACGACTCCAAGAGGTAACGCGTTCGGCACCATAGGTATATGGACAAACAAGAGGTGACATCGGGCAGTATTATCAATATAGATAAAGTCATAACAACAGTCAACAATAACATTAATTCCTCGTCTGTCAATAACGTATAACAATGGTTAAATCAATTGTTACGTACCATAATATGGCGTTTCGACAGACTAGGGGTTACCATTTAATACCGTTAGTAATATGGCAACTTCAAGATGGTGGGTGCAAGATGGCGGCATGCGATGATGATTGGTAATAATTGCATATTGCTATATATCGTAAAACTATTTGATCAGCAAATGCGCCAACCCTACTGGCGCAGTTTCTGCTTTAAAAAAAAGTGTTAAATCGACCTGTATCATCCAAAAGGATTTAAGGAATTCAACACACCCAAACACGCACACACATGCACATGCACACACGCACGGACACAAAATAGTTGTGGTTGTTGTAGAGTATCCAAACATAACAAATATACATACACCATACAATTTTTTTGTTAATATAAGGCACTGAACCGATTTGAGGTTAAATTTTTTATCAACAAAATGTATTTTTTTGTAAATTATGCGGTCACTTTTTTGTTAAACAGTAGTAACACAAAGTGAACGCAATAAGCTTTCTTTTAAAATTAACATAGACACTTTTTTATTTCCGTCAATTCTTAACAATTTGATGCTCGCTCGTGCGTTTATAGGAAAAACAAATTGAAAAAAGTTTTCATTGTTTCAGATTCGCCAGCTTCGTGGAAGGCGACTCCCACCTCAGCGACGACGAGATAATGGACTACGAGTCGTACGCGTTCTCTATGGAGTCGGCGCGCAAACCGAGCCCCGTCGCCAACTCCACCCGCAACCACATGGAGATATCAGACGACGACACGACGGACGACGATGAGATATAGACTCGGGGTGCCAAATTATCAAGGTAATAACTAAGCTTACCTTACCTTTTGACCGCCACAGCATGAATGCGACGCCGTGTCCAGTACGCCAAGCATTCAATTCAAAGTAAAAACTTGCAACAAGAATAGGGATTCCAAAATATCTTAATTTTGTTTTTGTAAACTAAGTATTGTCGATCATTGCCGTCGTTAGCGTACAAGGCCCGCTATCACTTGTCGACTATATCCGACTGTGCCGGTCAAAAAGTTAATAATTGTCGGATAATTATCATGATAAGAGCCGTCGCCCACGTCCGATAATCGGTGACCGATTTTTTAAAAAGAGAAAATGAAGCGTATGGAATACTATGTTGCAATGCACACGTCCTAAAATAGGTGATAAAAAATCGGTCCGATTGTCGCTCCTACTAAGGGCTGATTTTTCAATCGTCAGTTAAAGTTTATTCATTGAATAATTTGACATAATGACAGATTCTCTTTAGAAAATATGTCACAATGACAATCTTACTTTTATAATTTTTTTACTTCTACCGGCCAATATTCAAAATTATAACGTGTCTCGTTAATCACTCGACATCGACGGAATTATTTGTGTTGGAAGCCGTAACACAAGAAAATAAATTATTATTATTCTATTAAGATAACACTTATCAGAGGATTGAAAAATCAGGCCTAAAGTCGGTCGTGTGCGGGTACCGTTATTATCAACGGCATATTATTTGTTGTGCTTTTATAACGAACTAGTGGCCCGCTCGCGACTTCAATTAACACCCGGGTCCCTGCCTTACCAGGTGGAAAAAAAAATTTTTTATACAAACTTTGTCCTGACAATTACGAACACAACAAATAATTTATCAGTCAAATCGGTTGAGCTGTTCTCAAATGAGGCTCTGACATCCACACGCCGGCACATGAACCTACCACAAACGGTTAAACTTCCTCAACAGACTTCGAACTTTGTGTAACCCTTTAACGGGCACAGCAAGTTAAATTTATTGATTGGTTTTCGACCTTATCTCAATTGTATAAAGTTCAAAATATGGTGGCAATATATATGCCACTGCCTTATAAAGGGTTAAGAGCCCTATTACAAATCTCCACTCCACTGAGTTCGGACGGCCGGCGTAAATATTTAATTCAGCTTAAGTGTAGCAATTAACACTTAAAAAAAACATTCAGTCGAATTGAGAACCTCCTCCTTTTTTTGAAGTCGGTTAAAAAAGAAAGTAAAAATTTACTTTAGCGTTGTGTTATCAATTTGCGGTATTCATCTGCAAAGATGAATCTGCGAGTCGGTTGCAAATACAGCGCTTACGTCAGCCTTCCCGGTAGCATAATGGTCAGTGCAACCGCCCGGATTGCGGAAGACCTAGGTTCGATTCCTGGCTGGGTCGGGTGGGCGTTTAATTTTTTTCACTGTATTTTATATAAATATTTTCTTCAATAAATGTTCAACCATATGCCATACACATAAAGTTCAAAGTCTATTGAGGAAATTTGACAGTCTGTGAGTACCATGTCATGATCACATCACTAGAAGTAAACAAGCGCCTGTTAGATTATTCAATCAATGTACTAAATAATATACTAAATTGTTGAGCTATTTTGTTGCTGATTGCACTATCAACAGCTAAAGAAATGTTAAGTACCTAACTGTTAACAGGTTGTGTATAAATATAAATTTAAAATAATAATATTATCAATAAAATCTAAGTACTTTGTTAACGTAGTTGTATCAGAGTTCCGTCATACGAACCAGTGATCAATACTTGCTTGCACTAAAAAATATAACAATTTCATTGAAATTTTACTGGATTATAGCTAGAAAGCAGGTCATTCAATTGTAAAGTGCGCCGACAAAAAATGCCAAAAATGTAGTCACGGTTAAGTTGATATAATTGAAAATATTATCGTAGTAAATAAACAAAATATATATTTAGTATCAAAGGGAACGTGTTTACAATTAGTCCGATCCATACATTCATAACACACTATAGTTTTTTCTACAATATCATTTAAAGTTGGACAAAAATCATGAAAACGAGTGGCGGTGTTTAGTTGATATCTTAAAGTTTATCTAAATTATTGTACCTCTGACTCTGTCTAAACAATCACCAATGGTCTAAACAACAAATCGTCCGTCTCACATTTTCGATTTATCGAGCGGTTTTTTAAATTATTATTTTTCAAATTTACACGTTAAATTTCCATAAAAAATTAGTATGGCCGCGCGGCATCAAATAAATATGGACGAAGACATTTCAAATAAAATATATGACACTTGTCGCTTACGAACGGCGGCGTACCCTTAAAATAAAAATCCGTGACCACTATTTTTAATGAATAAAGGAAAGTGTTGATCATCGGTTCCTGTGGGGCACTGGTGCCGCTAACCTAGTCGATAAAAGCCTTTTAGATCAAACCCTCCTCGCTTGAGGTCAGACCACGCAGTTACGCTCCTCTTGTTATGATAATTTAATTAAGGTTTGTGTTATTGTGCCTTTCAAACTATTAAAATAAGTTTTCGCTTAAACTAATATTTCAAGATCTCATTGGTAGGGTGTTTTTTTTGTACGCAAACAATTATGTATTAGCTTACTTATATAATCTTGTTAAAATTCTCATTGCTTACCACAGAAGACGTAGGGAGTGTCTGTGTTACCTAATGGACCTTACCTTAGATAGGTATCTAGCTGTGAACAGGTGTTATACTGTGAAATACGAAGCGATTGTGCGGCCAGTAGTTCTCTTTCTAGTACAAACAACAAAAAGTTTCATTACAATCAAATTTCGTTAACGCTCTTTGTCAATCATGATAATCTGTCTCTTGGCCATGTAAGCAAAAATAGACCTTGTTGTTTTATGATATGCAAACAACATTCACTTTTGAGGTGTTGAAGCAATTGACTATACTAAGAAAGGTATTAGCCGCACATTCGCTTTGTCTCTTTGTGTTCTAGAGTGGCACAATTTGGGAGAGCATTGTTCAGTCCATCTCTGTCTATGATGCTACCTAGCAAGCAGTCTCTTTGGCAACTATATAAAAAAACATCGCGCGTCTTAAATTAACGTTTATCGCAATTGCTTTGATTTATGCATTATTTCATTCTGTCGTTATTTATTTTTGATGTATCAAACTTAGTCCATGAGGCTAACAGAAAATTATGTCATCTTGACTTTTTAATTTTGCTATTTTGAAGCGTCTTGAATCGTGATGAACTAAAGGAAAATAAAATGATTCACGATCGTAAATAGTCAATCAAAAGTTCTAACGTCAATGCTACTAAGAGGTATAGACGACAGCAGGTCAACTTACCATAAAATGTCAAATGACCTCAATACATTATGAACTTTATATTTTGGGTATAAGATTTAATATCAAATAGAAAAAAGTGAGTTTTGGGTTGGGTGACTCAAATTTCTTCAATTAATGTTCAACCTTATGGCCTCGGCATAAAGTTTAAAGTCTATTAAAGAAATTTGAGTTTGTAGTAGTATTATGTGCAGACCTGTGTACATTAAATGAACTACAGTTCTCAGTTATTTTGGTAGCAAACTGTTTTTAAAATCGTTTTGTATGATCTGTTTCTCTCTAGCTACATGTAATACGATTTAAATGGACTGAATAGGTAGTCATACCAAATAAGAAAACAAATTGTTACTTGTTAGTAATAAATTAATTTAATAATTGCTTTATTATAATAGTTATATTTTTATACTATTACCAACAATAATAATACATTCATAGAAAAAAAAGCACCATTTCATTTTGTGTAGAAATATTTTCCTATGTTTACATTTGTAAATAAGTGCACTTAACTAATGTTTTAGTAATTTATTAAATGATAAGTTACTTATAATTAATATGTATGTCATATTTGATGTAAACTAAAAAGATTTGTGATTGAATAAATATGTTGAAATATTATTTTATTCTATTTTCTTGTATACAAGTGAGTTTCCCAAATGGTTGTAAATGGTCAAATCTACTATGAAATTCTGCAAAGTAATGCCAAATTATATAATAATAATTTGTATTATTTTTTAAACTGGCGGAATTTTTTTAAAAACAAAGAAAAACAAGTAGAAAGAAATCGGCTCTGTCACTCCTGTTATACATACATGTATCATATATCCAAGACAGAGTCATTAGAATATATATATATTATTGCGAGATTCTTTTATGTTTTATTGTTCAATGGTCCGTTAGATATTATCTATTTATTTCTCAATCGCTCGTAAAATTTATTAACACTCATTACCACAATCTTGAGACATCAATTAACATTAATAATAATAACATACTGTCTGGTTTTTTTATTTAAACGTGGTAAACTCATTTTAAAAACTTAACTTAAACTGACTCTTGAGTGGGTAGTTAGCCTACAAACATACAAGCCATACATTTGGGGCAGTGAATTTCAAATGTCAAAGTAAGATTAAAAAATAAGTTAGGCACATACAACACTTCTTATGTTAGGTACAAACATACTTGTAAAATCTACGTTAAAGTATTATTTAACGATTACGACACATCTCGTTCAAACAGTTAGCCTCTTGACACAAGAGCGTACAAGACTTAATTAGTGGGTAAGTTACGAAGACCACAGAGAATATAAAATTACTACACACAATATACTTCATACAAATGGCAAATGTTTTTTTTACATGTTGTGATGGTTTTACATTATGTGTTTTTATGTGATGGGAAGTGTCCTTTTATGATAGGGCATTTTCCAATATTTTTGACTCTGTAAGGGAGAAAAGAGCTTGACACTTGCTGAGTTTCTTGCCAGTTCTTCTCAGTACAAGGTCTCCCGCCCAGAGTAGACTTACGAACCGATGGCATAATGACGTTCATAAGAGCTATTTGTAGCCTAAACTGAAAAAATGATTTTGAATTTTGAATAGTGTTATATGAGTACTGAATGAAAAACGGTTTTTGTGTTCCAACCTGGCGTTGTTATAATCTGAAGGATATTGTCTTGTCAGTCAGCGTTTAGCCACAATGTGCGTATACATTAGGACAGGAAGGACTATACGTGGCTATAGTAACTTATACATACATACCCATTGTTCATTCAGTACTCATAAAACTAGTCTAAGGATAATTACCACATCGACACTATAGTCCACTCTTTTTTCAAAAATTACTAACATTGCCTTGTTTTAAGTTTGACGTCTGAAAGCGGCGATTATCCTCTCATCTGCGGCGACCACTGATCAGTGCCCTACACAATTAAAATTCTATTGTGTCTATGTTCACAGCAGACAACAGATTAAACTTAGACGCGGTACTTTACAAACGGATTACGACATGACCGTTATTTTATGCAATTTTAAATGATCTATTTTGAAAAATAACTGTATTTTGAGGTCTGTCTCGTACGCTAGCCTTTATGGTGTAGTGCATTAAAGTATTCTTCTCTGTAGCTATGGCACGGTGTTTGGTTAACAACTAGATTTAGGACTTGGCGCGGCTCGCCTTCTTGGTCTTGTCGAGGGTCTGCGGCGGCGGCGGCGGCTTCGCGGACAAGTGGCGGCTGTACAGGCTGCAATAACAATGTATTATTTGGTACATGCGAAGATTGTGAGAGACGGCAGGCTTCAAAGTCAAGTCAAAAACAAATCTAATAAAATGAGGTAACTACGGAAGTTTTTACGGCCCTCTGCAGGGAAAGGGGAGCGAATAGTGAAAACAATTGTTGTTATGCCGACAGACTTATTCTGACGGAGGATACTTTGCGGACTTCTGATATTTCTGAGACGAATAGTCTAACTAAGAGTGTAGACCACAAAGGAAGCTTAAATATTCTAAAATAAACTATTATCAATCCAGCTGGTAACTTTAACCCTTTCAATCTTACTGCAACTGGATGGGATCAAAGTGTGGTGTAACTATCAATTAATGGTCTACATTTATTTTCACCAGTGTTGTAAAGTCGAAGAACACACGCAATACTTAAAAAAAGTGTAACTTACACTCTATACGTCTCGGAGCGCAGATAGTCCAGTACGTGGGAAGGTCCTAGCTTGAGCTGATCCTCGATGGGCGGCACCCAGAAATTGCCCTCCAGCCTTAACACCGCCTTGTTGCTGGCTAGATCCAGGGTGCCTGAAGAACAATCACAATTCAAACAGCCATTGAACAATGGCATCATTTTGCCTTTAACATAACATAATTTTAATTTAATATAATTTTTTCAACATTTGTGTTTTTGTAATTTTTTAGCAACAAAATTTGTGTTAAAAAATTATTTGAACATTTGATTTTATCCCGACGTTTTGAAACTGCTAGGGCACGAGCCTTCTCTATGGATGGATAGGAAGAACGGGCCATAAAACACCACGCGAGCCCAGTGCAGTGCGAATACTGCCACCAAATAAATATAATGGGGTTTACCAATCTCCGGCGGCAGCACGACGAGCCGGTTGCCCTGCAGATGTAACTCGCGGAGTCTCGCGAGCTGCCCCAACTCGCGAGGCACCTCCACCAGGTCGTTCTCGCGCATCGACAACTGCACAATCATCCAAATACTTATATTAAGGGTCAATTGAAATGGCAGCGGTCGGTTTTACTGTCAAACGATTTTGAGCTTTATCTCTATTATACTATAGGTAATGCCACCAGTACGACAGGAAACAGTGATCGAATTTTTTTCTTCAATAATATAAAATAGAGATCAGCAACTGATTTTAGTCTAGCAACAATTATAGACACCCTGCTTCCTGTAAAATTTCAATGAATATCTTATGTTATTTTTTGGCGACGAAAACTGTGCTAAACACTGGGCTTAAGGTATCAAACACTGGTGCCACTAGCCTAGCATTATTATTATTATTTCTGGTGGGGACGTCGCCGGCCGAACGGACGATCCGCCCGCGTTGTCTGCGGGCCATTTCGTCCTTTTCCCCGTTCTTCCCTTCAAGGGGGTTAAAGGTTAATCCAGCCCTCACGGCGCCCCGTCAAATCTTTTTGTCTTTTTGGTGAATCTTGCTATCTGCTCCACCTCCAGATCCTTTAGGTCCTCTATGTCTAATGTGTCCGACCCCCATAGCTCCCGTCTTATCCGTGAGTATATAGGGCACTCAGCGAGTAGGTGGAGGCTGGTCTCTTCGCTTTCCGTGCACTCCGGGCATATGGGGTCGGTTTTCACTCCTATCACTGTCAGATGTCTGTTCAATCGGCAGTGTCCTGTTATGATCTCTATGACTAGCCTCATGTTCTCTCTGGAGAGTCCCATCAGTTTGCTAGTCTTTTTCTTGTCCATTCCCTTGATGAAGACCTTCGACTGTCTCATGCCCGTCGATGATCTCCATCTTTGGTTGGTTTCTGCTGTAATACTATAGCTGATTACTCCCTTGATGATGTTGTGCGCTATTGGCAGCCGGGGTTCCGGTCCCACCAAGCTTTCCTCTGCTCCCTTTCTAGCTAGTTCGTCGGCCTGTTCGTTTCCCGTGTTTCCCTCGTGTCCTGGGACCCACGCTATCGTCAGGTCCGCTCTTTCGGTCAGCCTTTTCAGTGATTCCTTGCATTCTTTGACGATTGCTGATGTCGTCTCTTCTCTGCCTAGTGCCTTCAGCGCCGCTTGGCTGTCGCTGTAGATGACAATCTTTCCTGTAATATTGAGGTGTTCGGCCATCTCAGCGCTTGCGATTATTGCGTATATTTCCGCTTGAAAAACACTGGCGAATCTACCTAACGGTATAGACTTGTTCACCTCCGTCCCGTCTGCGCATTTAATGTGCACACCGGATCCAGAGAGCTTTGTTGACTCCTTTCTGGAGCCGTCTGTATAGCAAGTAGTGCCTTCAGTTTCTACGCTCCAGTTTTCTCTTGTTCCTATGTCTAGCTAGCACTAGCCTAGCATAGTATCGCTTGAAGAAACGAACAAACCGAGAAATGGCCATCTAAGCGATGGCGAGCGACTGCTTTCTTCATTATTTATCTATTCTAATATTATAAAGAGGAAACCTTTGTATTTTTGTATGTATGTATGTATGTATGTATGTATGTGTGTATGTTTGCAATGAATAAACTCAAAAACTACTAGACTGATTTAAAAAATCCTTTCACCATTAGAATGCTACATTAGCGCTGAGTAATATAGGCTATATTTAAAAAAAAAGAAAAAGAGATGCGGTACGAAGTCCGCCGGGTCAGCTACACATAAAGTTCAAAATGGTTTGACAGTAAAACTGCCAGCCGCTGCTCTGCCACTTTGGTGTGAATTTACTTTTAAGCAGACTTCAATAGCGCACCTAGGGCGAGGTCTGTTTCCAGCGATTACTGCAATAAGGTGATGATGATGATGATTAATATATTTAACTCAATGATGGAAACTGTCAAAGCGGTACGAAGTCCGCCGGGTCAGCTAGTATTAGTATAAAGTAACTAAAGGCATGTGTAACATCAATCAAACCTTATGTATATAATATTATATTTACTACATTGATGATTTTGTCATTTTAGAAGCAGCAATTAATTCATTTAATCTAAGAATACTTACAATTTGTAAATTCTTCAAATTTCCAATTTCAGCTGGTAAAAACTCGAAATCATTGTCACCCAAATACATTGCTCGTAAGCTCTCTGTAACATATAAATAAAATAAAATTATTAATGCAGGTTTTAAAGCAACAAAATAAATCTAAACCATTTTTTATATAATTTTCACATTATTATGGAGTGATATTTGATGAGCCTCTGATATTTTAGTTATGTTTCAAAGAAGTGCATGTCACCATGAAGAAAGTAGCAATTTTATCTTATTTTATCTTATCTTAGTGGGGCCTGATGAGGTTTTCCTCTCCCAGAAGCAATCTATGGAATCTAGATCAGAATAAAGTAGTAATAGTTACTAACCCATCATAAAGAAATTTCCAGGCAACGTCTTCTCATTCAGATTGTTGTAAGTCAAGTCCAAGATTTCCAAAACAGGGAATGCACCAAAGCCTCGGGGCAAGCCATATATTCTGTTGAGGGACACATTGAGAATCCGTAGTTTCGGCAGGGATGACAAGCTGAGAGGCAACTCTTCAATAAAGTTGTTAGCAAGATTGAGAATCTCCAGATTCATCAAGTTTGCTAATGCTGCCGGGACAGTGTGTATCTTGTTGTGGCTAAGCGATAATCTTGTGATATTGGCGAGATTAACTAAAAGCAACAAATTAAAATGTTATTAATGCATATTTCACCATCAATTTTGGTAGCAAAGCTCTTGCTAAGGTATTGTAGGAATAAAATAGTAATATCTTGTTAAAATTTGCATTTATTTTAATTATTTGTGGAAAGGCTGGCATAAATATGGCACTATCTTATATGAAAATATTTTTGTATTCATAAGGAAAAATATCAAAATTGTTAAATCAGTAAGAAGGCATGGGTGCCTATGTTCACTATGTAACAACATACACAAATACCTTCCCACCATTACACCTTAAAAGATTAATATATATACCCACCTATTCAAGTAACATACATTTCAATATAAATAAGCATGCATCATGCACAGGCCAATCAATTCTAAAGGCCTAAGATAAATTAATAATAGTATAAACTATTATAGTAATCAACCTAAAGATATCTTACTGATGGACTCAGGCCTGCCCACATAAATACATAATTTTTTTATTTAATATAAGAATGCCCTAACAGCAAGTTTAATTTTATGCAAAACATCACCTGTTTGCAATATACAAAAATAATTAGTTATCAAAATGCATGCTCTTCTTACTGCTTCCCTCTAATCTAAGAATACAGGTAGGTAACTCGCTTATTTAAAATAATTGAATACATGTTTCCTTAATTATTTTTGGATATGGCATCATTCAACATATCTGAATCACCTGAAGGTTGAAAAAATGTAGGTGTTATTCATTAGTGCTTTTAAATAAAAGCTTTTTATTTGCACTCTTCAATAGTATATATTTATTAGCACATACACAAAACTGCAATATTTAATAAATGTTTTCTTTTTCAAGAATAGTATTCTCAATATATATAATTGACGAACTTGTTCGACTAGTTACTGGTTCAAAAAAGGGCAAAACAAGTTTGGTGTAGATACTTACACAGTCCTGGTATCTCCTCTAGGTTGGTTATTCCTTTATCAACTAAGTCAATCTCTGGATTGTTTATTTCCTTGGCTTCTTCAATCACTTTTTTAGCTTTCGACATCTTCGCTGCGTTTGGAATACACGATACTGGAGGTTGACGTCGATGACTCATTATAGGATAGTTTGACAATTGATTGACATTGACAGCTATTTCTTTTTCTCTTTCCTGTGGTGACCGCTACCATGACTTATCATGGTGAGATTGGAGAATCACTGTTATGGTATGCATTGCCGCTTAACGTCCACACAATTTCTGACGCGTGCTCTCTAGACACGAAATGATTATCATAGTCAGAACTACTGTTGCTCCTATTTTTTTTTATGGCTTTACACAAGCATTTAGGGTATGTTCCGATATACACTGCGAGCACTCTCCAGTGCTGTTACTGGTGAGAAAGTTCCGTTATGGACTGACAGTATACTGCCGCAGTATCCTAGGGAAATATATGACGTCTTACTTACTGTCTTACTGTGCTCGCAGTGTATATTGGAACGTATTCCAAGCCAATGAAAAAGTCTTACAATACTTACATAAAATAAACAATATTTCTTTCATGTCATTGATGATGATATGAAAGATTTTTGGTGAAGATCTTCTGAACTGCCTCAAGTTTAAAGTGAATAGTCGCTCCGCACGTAACCCACGACTCTTTAGCATACCATCAGCAAATAATAATGTCTCTCAGAATAAACCAATATATAGTATGTGTCATGCATATCATTATCTTGGCTCCGATTTTGACCTCAACATCATCATCATCATCATCATTCCATCATAATTTTCAACAGTTTAAGAACTTAGTCTTAACCTTATAAGTCTTGTATAACTGCATGCATGTGTTTATTTTTAGTTAAGATTCAAGTATTAATCATATCTTGTTTGTTCTTTTTTGTTAAATCTATTTTTAGTATTTTTTAATGTTATGCATTATTCTAAGTGTTGTGCATAATTTTTTTAGATTAATTGACTTGCCAAATCTAGAATGTAAATTTTTTTATAATACGTAACAACCGTCAGTTAATTGTTATTATGCCTGTACCCTTAGAATAATAACGCAGTACCAATAAAAATAAAATAAAAAAATAAAAAAAATAGAAATGAGAAGGGACTTCTTGGCGGGAAAGTGAAGTCATGTCTGTGGATTTGTTTTATTTTCTAAAATTTGTGTTAAGTCAAATATTAATGTGAAATAATGGTGGATTATTAACCGTTAAGTGTTCGTGAGTGTGCATGAGTGTTGGCAAATGAAACAAAACAGTGCAACGTCACTATTCAAATTCTCTTAAGAAGTCCGCCCGAAGACTTAGTAAAGCCCCACATCTTTACTGAGATACTCGAGGGGTTGGGGGGTATATCATTTCTCATTTCTCATTTCCATTATCATTCATCATCATCTTTAGGATTATAATACTAATGAAATTAAGAAACTAATGACATGGCAGCATGGTCTATGACCTTAGCCGGTTCCTCAGAAAACGAACTACTAAAAAAAGAAAAAAGAAATGAGAAGTGAGAAATGATTATACCCCCAACCTTAGAGCATTAAGAGCATTAAACCAACTGGAGACGCCACTGTCAGGCGTTCCCCTCTGCCAACAGAGTATGACCGCCGATCATACTCGTTATATAAAACTAGTTCCAGCGTGTTCCAGCGTCATTCGCAAATCACGGTGCACGCGATAAGACCTGAGCAAAAAATGCCAAATTGCAGCGTGTTTTCACGTAAAAAGCGATCAGAAACGTCGATTGTACAAAAGGATAACGTTACTTTTCATCTGTAACTATTATTTTGTCTTAATATTATTGAATAATGTACTAAATTTGCAAAAAACTGAAAAAATATTGTTAATCAAAAAGTGTTGCCACTAAAACGTCAAGTTGCAACTTTGCGTAACTTTAAAGTTGAATGAGCCAACATAGAATTACAATTTATATTTCACGTTCTATAAAGTTAAAACTGCATTTTTACTATAAATGCTTATTTAATTAATGATAGATCACTACTTATAAATTGTAACTTATTTTGTTTTTCCAGATTTTTTTTCAACTTAATTGCATTAAAAATTCTCAATACTAGGAAACTGTATGTTTATGATCGGTCTACTTCATTAATAAATTATATTTACGTCCCATCACTTATCCCGAAAATAGGAAATTTTAATTTAATTACATTGGCCACACTGCAACAAAGTTAGAGCTGCGACAGTACAAAAACAAAATATTGATATCGACTTCATCATTTAAAGGAAAATAATAATATAGATAAATAAATTTAAAAAAAACAAATTATTAGAGATCGAAACATAATTATCTCCATTTGGAGAAAAGGTAGTGGAATATAAAGCGGGCTTCGTAGTATTTTCTACTAAAAAATTAAACGCAGTACATGCATAAAGGGTTTATGTGGGGAGCCAAATGACAAAAGTTTAACATACCAAAAAAGTCGTGGTGGCCTTTTGTATGCATCAAAAGAAGTTATTGATTTATGTCTCCTTTGTGAATTAAAGATCCGCTTAACTGATGACAAAAAAATAAAAATAAAAAACCTATTAAATTAACACAACATTATAGGCATCAAAATAATAGTTAATTTCTGACAGAAATAACAACACCTACACCATAGAATTTACTTAAAACTATAAGATTACGTTTTTTATTCCAATTTTTTTTAAACTATATGAATAGCTTTGATGCATTAAAGAACTTTGCATCATTCAAAGATTTAACCTCAGAAAGCAGTTTAAACCTTGACAGCATTAGGTATATTTCGCTGTTCGTTTGTATGATATCATTCTGGAGTTCGGTACATACCTGTATATTGATATGTTTGTTTTAATTTTAGTCTCTTGCTTTTAAATTCAGCCTTATTTGGAAACTTATATAGAAATAAAAAAAATCTCTCGAATAATTGCATTTGGAAATCTGAAAAATTAAGACCCTACGTTACCTACAAAAAAGAATTGATCTGCTTTATGGAACCATGAAAGTACTATACATGTTGTTAAATTTTTCGGTTCTTCTTGTTTGAGAGTCGGTTAGATAGGTAGCAAACTATTTTTCCATAATGAAAGAATAAGATTGCAGCTTTTCTTAAAAACAACAATTCTCCTTGGAATGGAATAAAATTATGTAGGTATATTTTGCAGATTTTGACTTATCCTAATTAATAACTGTCGATTTTAACAATAAAGAAAAGCAAAGAGTATACCTTAATTAACCATACTGAAGAGCCTGATTTAAACAAAAAAATCACATTAATATTCATCATCATCATCATCATCTCAGCCAAAAGGCGTCCACTGCTGGACAAAGGCCTCCCCCAAGGATCTCCAATACGACCGGTTTTGTGCAGCCCGCATCCAGCGGCTTCCCGCGACCTTTACCAGATCGTCGGTATACCTTGTTGGAGGCCTGCTGACACTGCGCTTTCCGGTACGCGGTCACCACTCGAGGACTGTTCCGCCCCAGCGGCCATCAGTCCTGCGAGCGATGTGGGGCACTTGAGCTTAGCAACTTTTCGGGCTATGTCATTATTATTGGTATCGACAAATTAAATCGATAGTGTCAAGCACTATCGACGTTTACATAAAGTCGCCATCAGACTCGTGCACGGACAGGTTATCCCTGTGTGTGAATTTATTAGTGTGCGTCTAGTTTATGCTAGTGTTTAATAATTTAGTCGTTTGCGTGCGTAGCGACGTCTTTGAAAAATGCATCAGTGTGAAACTGTATTTGTGTGCATTACCTCGTCCCCCGCAGAAAACGACAGACTTTTTTTCATAGAAATTAGTGCGCATGGCGTCTCCAGTTGGTTTAATGCTCTAAGCCCCCAACCTTAGAGCTAAGTGCAGTGTTGCCAGTTTAGCGACTTTGTCGCTTGATCTAGCGACATTTCGTTTTCTACAGCGGCTTAAATTATGTGTCTAGCGACAAAAAAAATCTAGCGACTATTCTAACGACTTCTAGAGTTTAAATAAAAAAATAAATAAGTATTTTAACTATCTTCATAAATGATGAATAAAAAAACTTTTTCATCATTTTTAATATTAAGTTTTTAAGTTTTGATTTCGTGACTTTTAGTTTATTAAATAAATGTTTTTTTTATAATTTTCAATTATTTTATACCGATTACAAATATTATTCTGTGTAAGTAAATCAGATTATTTTATTTTATTCCAACAGACCAAAAAACTGTGCCCCATTCTACCGTGCGTAAAACAATATAGAATTAGAGAGTACGGGAAAGAATTGCGCTCAGTTTCCATTCCTAATCGATCAGTCTACTGGGATCATTTAGCGACTTCTAGCGACTTTTGATTTTTATCCATAGCTAGCGACGTCTAGCGACTTTTCAAGCGTACGTTAACGACTTTTTGACATGTAGTTGGCAACACTGGCTAAGTGGGCCCTCGAGTATCTCAGTAAAGATGTGGGGCTTTACTAAGTCCTCGGGCGGATGAGAGAATTTGAAGTGATGTTGCACTGTTTTGTTTCATTTGCGTTGACTCATGAACACTTAACGGTTAATATTCCACCATTATTTTGTTATGCCAATGTCACTGCATTAGTTTTTGTTTTATTGTATTTAATTTGTTGTACTTAATTTTGGTGCATACTATGTAACAAATTTTTGAAAAAATAAATTATTTGTATTTGTATTTATTTCACATTAATATTCGACATAACACAAATTTTAGAAAACAAAACAAAACCGCAGACATGGCTTCACTTTCCCGCCAAGAATCTTGACCTTGCTCCTATTGGTAATGTATATGATTTGGCTGAAGTGACGTTTGTAGGGTTGTTGGTAAGTACAAAACCGTAATTGAACTAATAATGAACAATTGAACTTTTAAAAAGATTATTCAGTATAGCTACTTATCTGAGATAAGTATAAACCATTAGTAAAAATATATTTATTACTTACTTTAGATTTAATACAAAATAAAACAATCCAATTCAACTCAAAATGAAATCCATGAGTCATTTTAAGAAAAATCTTAAAAATGAGCTACAAAACTGTGTTGGTATTTTATCATGATAATTGTGGATATATTAGAATTTAAGTCTATATAATAGTGTCACTTAACTCCTGCGCAAAAATACTTGATGATTCAACTTTAGTGGTTGACGTGCCAAAGCCACTTTAGGTGCAGCGCAGGCGACACACTTTTTGTGCTAGAGATGGCGTTAATGGTTGAAAATATTTATTCGTTAAAAGTTAACTGATAAATATTTTGAACTGTTAATATATCAATTATTAATTTTATCGAAGTAATAGTTTTAAATACATGAACGTTAAATTGAATTATTCTTTTAAAGTGTTACTATATAATAATTCAATGAACTTTCTTTCATACTTTGACAGGCTTAGGACTGTCTAGCATAGTGTTGCCAAATCGAAATTTTAAACAATGTTATATAATAATAATTTTAGTTCCTTTAAATGATAACGTTATGCAGTTCATCTAACATGCGATTTTGTCCTCTCCAATACACTTTTCAAAATGATTCCAAATTTCTGTATGAAGTCTTGGCATTTTGTTAATGTTCAATGAAAATTTAATTACTTAAGAACTGTATAAAACTAATTAACGTCAGCCAACAACAACGATATTGCACTCGAATCGCCACGCAATCTTATGTACGCAACGATTCAACACTGACTGCTAAACATTAAAAATATTGATGAGAATATTAATTTCAAATATTCAATCGCGAATGAATGATAAATCGCTGCTCGCCGCGCGCGACGTTAACTAATAATTTCAACCATTCATTCAACTGATATTGTTATTTTCAATTATTGACTGTTAGTGATATTTTTTTTATTAGTTTATTTTAATGAATATATTTATCATCTCTATTTTCGATCAAGTCTGCGGCGTACAGCGTAGTAACGCAGTAGCATATTATAATTGCATACCATAGGTTCTATTTTCTTTCACCGACTAAAAAGTGCGTCACAGATAGTCTGTCGCCTGCGCTGCCGCTGCACCTTAGTAAACACTAATTTGTATGGCTAAATATAAGTGCTCGAGAAACGTTTACTACAAACTTTTATATTACAAAATTTAACATAACTATTAATCATCGCAACGGACACAGTTATCATAACAAAAATCGATATTAGGCGATTTTGAATTGAACTTGTTGATGCACATTACTATTCCGGATTTGTTGTTGCTGTGCAGAAAGCCGCTAGTATTTTGTTCTCATTATCATAATTATTAATTGGCCTTTGTTTAATTAGTATCTCGTATCGCATTCTCGCAACAAGTTACCATTTATGAGTTTCAATTGTATCAGTTAAAATTATAATCTCACCTGTTATCTACGATTATGTGTTTGTTTTGTTGACAATCGCCTTGATTATAGGATAAAATAGTGTTATTTAAGATTAAATTAGTTTGGTTTGTGTATTAAATTATTAGGTAAGTACAAACTGTATTTATTCAGAATTATATTATTTCCATGCCACAACACCCTTTGTGCAAGTCATACTGCTGTTTGTTATAGCACATACTTTATTATATTAGTAATTCTTTGACGAACTTTGACGAATTATATTTTCGATTTATTTTATTAGTTTTTTAGTTACGTAGGGCCTTACCATTGAAATCATACGATTTGTAATGATTAACATACTTAATGGGAATTTTTGTTTTCCTCTTTTATATTCACTAGATCATTTTTTCAAAGTAAATTATAAAAAAGAAAATAATGTGCTTTACGTCCATAGAGTAGCGGAAATGAGAGGAGGCCTTTCCCCTACAACGGAATGATACAGGCTAACTGTATACCAATATAAGCAAAGTTCTGACCAAAGATTTAATTTATAAAAAAATATATTATATATATGTATTTCAATTGTGACTGTTTGTGTTCTCTTTGTTTACAAAGTTAGTCATACTTATGTATTTCTTTGCCATAATCTGATCCTTTAATGGTTTTAGCAATGAGTGAGCGCCCACAGCCCCTAAAGGCTGTCAACCGTTGGTTTGACGGCAAGGAACCATGGCAGATTGTTACCATGACTGCATCATCCGTACTGGCCCTGGTTTGGGCCCACAGTCTCTACAATGCCAGGGATAGTAAGTTTAAAAAGTTAATAATATTATTTAAACATTTAAAAGATCTTTTGAATCTGTACTGTCTGTTTCTCACATTCTTACTATTTTAAAATGACAAGTAGCTACATTAATTTAAATGAAGAAGTGAGTAGAACTGTATTGTTTTTGTGCTTTGTGCCACCATTGCTAAAGTTACTACTTTGGGTGGGTACTAATTTGCCCAGATGGGAGATCAAAAGCTGTAATCGAATTACCTTAGTGGTTAGGCATGTTATGCCACTAGTCCCATCAGTTTATAATTATAACAACCAAATTGAAGACCACAAACCTACATAATATGTGTATTGTACATGTATTTCAATGAGTGTTTGTATGTCCACTAAGTATATTAAACCGTTTTTAAGACTGCATTTTCTTATACTCATATAGAAAAAAATAAAAACAACATTCATTGTTTTTTTTATTGTAGGTGCAACATCAAGGCTTCGTAAACAATTCTTCCGGTGGCTGCGTCAAGTTCCTATAGTGCGGAGGAAGATTGAGGCGAAAATGAATGAGATTAACAGTGATTTCAGAAAAGATGTAACTAAAAGATTAGCGGGTACCACCATCCGACGAGAACTGCCTGAGAATGGTCTCTCTCCTGAACAGATTACTGAAGAAGTCAGAGACCATGTTTCTTTAGGTAAGTTTATAGCTGTAGGGAATCACTGAGATTGCTGTTGAAGATATGATCTAGTGAGGTCTGCGATAGCTAAAGCAACTTTCTCAGAGGACTGATAAATTTTTGAAATTCTCTCAAGATCCTCTCCAACAAGCCCCTCTGTGCTTCGCAACAGAAGGCATGTAAAGCCATTGGTCCTGGTTGGCTGGTGGTTTATGGCCCGTTCTCCCTATCCGTCCATAGTGAAGGCTTGTTGTGCCCCAGCAGTGGGGACTTAAAACGAGCTGGTGATTTTATAGCATACTAGCTGGCCGGCAGACTTCGTACCGCTTTGATAGTTTCCACGACAAACAAAACAATCAAATCATTCTTCCACTTATGAACACCCGTATCCCATGATGGACCCTTACAGCAGAGTCACCTAATGGGTCCAATTATAAATCTAAACCATTCTCGAATCCACTTGAACACACACAAAAAATTTCATTTAAATTGGTCCGTTTTGCCAGTCAGAAGGAGTTCAATAACATACACATGCACAGAAGATTTCTATACAGCTTGTTAGTTAAACCAAGAGACATATTAAGGGAGGACATTAGGTATTCGATTCCCGATCCGATTCATTAAAAAAAAATATTCTTATTTTTTTGCATAATCCTAATATACAAATTTAGCGTATACACTAAGCGCGAAAAAAGATCAAGTATGTGCCGACTGACTGCGCCGGCGGAGCGCGGCACCGCCGATAGATCATGCCGAAAGATCACTTTTTGCTTTGCACACCGCACGCACCCCGCGAGGCCACACCTTCATACCCGCCTCGCGGCGCGTGCCCCGGCGCGGGCAGTCTGCGCCGTATTTTTTTATTTGTTTATGTTTACTTAGGCATAAACACCCATAGGATTAAATATGTCCCTTGTGTTAACTAACACGGTGTATATAAAGATGAGTATTTTTTTATCTCAATATAAGTATTTATTTAGGTGCATACGATTGGAAAGGCGGCAACGTCTCCGGCGCAGTGTATCACGTGAACGAGGACATAGCGAAGGTGGCGTGCGACGCGTACGCACTCACGGCGTACACTAACCCGCTGCACTCCGACGTGTTCCCGGGCATCAACAAGATGGAGTCTGAGATTGTGCGCATGGCGGTCAACCTCTTCCATGGTGACGACGAGTGCTGCGGAACGGTGAGCTCTTTGATTTCGACCAGTTGTAACTGTGGTGTTGAGCTCATTACAAGATCTTTTGTTTTCTAAAGTTTATGCAAACACAACACATTGTAATGAAACAACTTGTACGCATCTATCTTTTATGTGTTAGGGAGACTGTTTCCCTGTGACCACGGACCTTGCAAAGGGTTCGAAATGTCAGGATAAATATGAAATAAAACTGATGTATAAAATAAATGCTAGTTGATCTGTAAAAGTAGTTTCATTACAAGATATTTTTTTAGCGGTGTAAGGTTCAGGGTGAGGTGCGCTTCCATCTTTGACCTTATCGTTACTAAGCACCTGGTGAGATGAAGGCCAAGTGCTTTCCCTTTATTAAAAAAATACTATTCTAAAATCTATATTAATATGTGAAGCAAAAACTTTGTACCCCTTTTTACGAAAATTGCGCAGACGGAGGAGTATGAAATTTCGCACACTTATAGATTATATAGAGAAAGATTGCAGAATATTAATATTTAAAAAAAATTATGCATAAAAATACATTAAATCATTAAAACAAACATTACACACACTAGCATGTATTTGACACACACGCGTATGTATTTGATACACACGTATATACTCTTTTCAAAATTTCAAAAATGGAAGAGGAGCGTCCGAAATCTGTCAATGCTAATCTTTTTAAATTTTTCATTGCTTAGGATTAAATCCGTGCAGCCTTAATAAAATACGGTCGAATTTCGACCACTGGGCGAATACTAGTACCAATAAAAGACACAGACAAATGTTAATTGAGTTAGAATTGAGTTGATTTAGAATTGGATTTAGTTAATTGCTTTCTTTCCCATACATTTGAAACCGGGTAATTATATAGCATATCTCACGAGTTTTATAATAGCTTTATCAGGGTTTACGACAGTGATTAAGAAAAACGAGTGTTCGAATGATAACTAGTGTCTAAGATATTCAAATTAGGAAATTAATGATGTACTAATTATGAACATTTACGCCAAAGATAAAAGCTTAAATTAAATAGGGTGTAATTCATTTTTTTTTTTTAATTTATTTATTAAACAAAACATATCACAATATTACAAAGTATTAGTGCAACAGAAACCAGAAAGGTTTATTTGTACACTAAGATCGTCTTTACACATTGCATACGCCAAAACTTAATTGGTAGGTAATTAAAGTATCGTCTTGAAGGCGGTAAGCACAGAAAAAAAATAGAAAACAATTGTAGGCATACAATAACCGAAATCTCACGCGCATTTAGCCGCTAGCCGAGCATTGCCGACAGTGCCCGAGCAGCCCGTCGTGCGATCACAAACAATAAATAGACCGTCGTAGGTTAGGTCATCCACTCAAAAGCGAGTATACAGTATGTTACAAATTACACAGTAAGGAAAAATGTAAAGTAGATGTAATGCACTTTTATATTCGATGAGATAACTTTATAAAAACAAAAAAGAAAAACAAATCGGTATTACTCTGCTAATTTTGAGATGAAATATTTTTTTAGGACGTTTTTTATGTTTTTCTTGTTCAGCTCATTTCTTAGATTAGAAGGTAACATATTTATCAAACTTGGAATTATGTAATGAAGTGTTCGTTTTCCATGGATATTATTGTAGTCTGGTAATAATAATGTTTTTGTAGTTACACTTCTAGTTGCTTTACCATGATTTCTCATATTTTTTAAGCTATCGTTAAAATAGTGTTCAGTTAATAATGTAAATTTCACTTTTTCATGAATAGGTATTATCTTACAGTAGGAAAATAGTCCGTGATAGTTATTAAAATATTCTTTTTTTATTTTATATGGAACAATACATTTAAGAATACGCAGCTGAAGAGAGTAAATCAGGTCTAGGTTGGTGTTATTTGTACGTCCGTAGCTACTTAGTCCGTATGATATAATCGATTCACCGAGTGATTTGTATAGTGATGATAAAATGGGATAGGGTATTTTATACTTTATAATATTGAATTTAGCAAGAAAAGCACGGAGTTTGTCACAGACTCTAATGACGTGCTCAGACCAGGATAGTCGAGCATCTATAACAATTCCCAGATACACCTGATTTTCTACCACTTCAATAGCATCACAACTACAGCTACCGCAATTTGAGTGCAGACAGCTATGACTGTGTGCCATAAGTCGCAAATCGTTATTCTTCCTATTCTGAGTAGTACTAATATACATAAGTTTGGTTTTACTGGCATTTAACACTAGTCCGTGATCATGTGACCATTCGGCAAGAGACGTAAAGTCAGTTTGTAATTTTTTAAGACTAGCGTTAATATCGTTATCAGCTGCAAGCAAGCAGGTGTCATCAGCATACTGGAAAACTTCACAGTATTTTATGGTGTTAATGAGATTGTTGACGTCAGTAATGTAATGTAAGGGTCCAAACACCGATCCCTGTGCTGTTCCCTCTACAACCTGCATTTTTTCACTAAGAACACCATCAACCTTGACATAGTAAGCTCTGTCCTCCAGGTAACTTTTGCACCATGCCAGTAAAGGACCACGGATTCCGTTTTCTTCTAAGCTGTATTAAGATTGTCATGCTGAAGCGTGTCAAAAGCCCTAGAATAATCTATAAATACTACGAGTACATGCTTCTTATCATTAAGATGTTTGTTAACAGAATCCGTAAAATCACCTAAGAGCTGTGTCGTATTTTTACCAGGTTGAAAACCATACTGCTTTTGTGTGATAATACTATTTTTACTAAAGAAATCATGCATTTGGTTGCTAATGTATTTTTCGATAATTTTATCAACTGTTGACAGTATTGTTATAGGCCTATAATTGTTATAGTCTTGATGGCTACCTTTTTTATATATCGGTCTTATAATACCGGTTTTTAATTTTTCTGGATAAGATCTACAGACGATACATGCGTTAATTAGTTTAGCTATAACCGTAACTATTTTCTCACCGATACTTTTTATGTCAATTGGTCGTATACCATCAAAACCCGGTGCTTTAGAGTTATTTAATTTATCAATTATTTTTTTTACGCAACCAGGTTTAGCTTTTCTCAAATACATTGAAGTAGTTTTTGAGCTTTCATATATTGACTTATCTAATAATTTTATTAAATAAACTTATTAAGAAAACATAAATAACTCACTATTATTGAATTCAGTCAGAACCAGCCATTCAATATGATTTCTGTATTTCAGTGTAGGAAAAAGTACATATGCGCTCATAGATAGTTATGAGCGCATATGTACTTTTTCCTAGCCTATTTTTTCCTTATGTGTTGGTATGTAGAAGTCAGGCTATTGAAACACGGTACTGGACGTTTTAAGATAGCAGTAACGAAATCCTGTATTGTGTATACTGTGCTGTTTTGGCTCGAAATTTGCTGGGGTTTGAGATTCAACCGTACTGTTATTACAATGCGGTAGAATTTCAAATGTCAGTGAGTTTTGGGTGGCAGCGGTATTGTGACGACAGTGTTATATGTATTAATTTCATTATTTTTTTTGAGATTCTTTACCCACAGTCAAACTTTTTATATAGTTTTATGGGGCTATGTATATAAATTTTGTACCTACTTCTTTTTTTATATTTTACGGGTAAGCACAGTGCCTTGATCTCATCTGATATTAAGTGATGATAAGGCCAGTGATGGAAGCCCACCTCACCCGGGATCCTCAACTAGTGAGGCACTGGCTAACTTATCTCTGACGGAACACAACAATGCTACAAACATTGATGTTATGGGGATATATTTAGATAAGATGGTGGTAGCTAGCCAGGTGGACAAACAAGCCCTACCACCAACCAAACCGAGTACACAAACATGTACTCTCCGCTGGGAATCGAACCTGGGACCTATGGGGCTAAACCAGTGGTCTTAACCACTAGACCACAGAAGCGGTCGACTCTTTAAGTTAAAAAAAGATTTAAAAAATGGTTAGTAACTGAAGACAGGGAAATTAACCCTTATAAAACTTTGGTTTCAGGTGACAACGGGCGGCACAGAGTCCATAATAATGGCGTGCAAAGCGTTCCGCGACCTAGCCTACGAGCAAGGCATATCCAATCCGCAGATCGTGGTCCCTTCGACGGTTCACTCAGCCTTCGACAAAGCGGCGCAGTACCTAGGCTTGTCGGTGAAGACCGTCCCGGTTGACCCGGAGACGTTGTGCGTCGATGTTGACGCTGTGAGGAAGGCTATTGGCAGGAGGACATGCTTGGTAAGAATACGAAGTTGTTTTTTTTAAGGTCTAATCTATTACCACTTTTTATTAATTTTGAATTTTGCATTCACAATGATATATTTATAGTTATAAATATTTGCAGTTGATAAAACGTGACCTTATATAGAAAAAATGTTACTAGAAAAAGACAAAGAGGCGTAAATCAATCTAATTTAATATAATATATGTATTACTTGTGAGATACATTGTGTTTTCATGCGATGGCCAAGTCAATCTATTTATTTAAAACATAAAAGATATGGTCACTATAAGATGTTGTTAGAGAAGGTCCCTTAAGTAGGGACTGAATAAATTAACCGACTTGGTATTTACCTATATGGATCTCAAAACTTTTTACGGTAAAAGAACTGAGTTGCGAGACTTGGTTTTTTTCACAAGTATGTTTTTTATGGCTCGCCTTTTTCCTCTATAATATAGTTAAAGGTTTAATTTAAATTAGTTTTTCTGTTTTTCGTCTTTTTTGAATGAAGACTACTGAGACCTATCAGGATTGAACCACGATTTCTTACATTCAATCTGAGCACCTATCCGTTCGGCTTTCGATGCTTCCATTGACGTTAACATACCAATAGCGCATCAGAAGCAGCGCAGGTTGAATGCATTTCTCTCTCTTTCTCTCGTGTCCCCAGTTCCCCACTTAAAACCCTAGTACCTAACGAATAATGTTTAAAACTGGACTGGGATAGCACGCACCAAGGTTTACCCCCAAAATCTCATCCTACGATGTTATTTTCCTTTCTAGATAGTAGGCTCCGCCCCCAACTACCCGTACGGTACAATGGACGACATCGCCGCACTATCCGCCATAGCGGTTGAATACTCAGTGCCTCTACACGTGGACGCGTGCCTGGGAGGATTCGTGGCTGCATTCATGGAAGACGCAGGCCACCATGTACCGCCGTTTGACTTTCGACTGCCGGGAGTAGCGAGTATGTCTGCTGACACACATAAGGTGAGCTGTCATCGTCACTACTATCAATATAACAGTTATCTTCATCCATTCATTTTTCACCACCATCACTATCACCATCACCATCATTATCACTGTACTATTTATCATCACCTTAGAGTATTTAGTTCACAAAATGTCTCCCGATAAATTTTGAACTTTATTCTTTGAGTATAAGGTTCAGAATCGTTTAGAGAAATTGGCCAGTTTTGGATAGGTTGACCTGCTGTCAAGTGTACATGGACAATGTTAATGTAAAAATTTAGTATTATTGAACAAAAATATTTATCTAAAGCAGTACAAAGTTATTAAACTCGTATTTCGATGATAACCTCCAAAGCATTCAAATGTTCTATAACTTATTTAAAAAAAAACCTTTATTATTCCTCAATGTGAAATTGTGAATAAACATTTTGAAACTGTTCAATCATTTAATACTGCTATCATCGTCATCGTCAAAAGACGTCCACTGCTGGACAAAGGCCTCCCCAAAGATCTCCCCAAAGACCGATTTTGTGCACTAAAACTAATAATATAATGATATTCATTATTTACACATTCAAAAATACCAATATCCAGCTGTTTGTTTGTCGAATTCTTAGTAAGAAACGAAAGTTAAAGTCAATGAGAGTTAATTTCAATCAATTAGTAAAAAATAATTTCTTTTAAAATTGTTCCTATTTGTTTAGTAAACGAGTTAAGTAGTATAAAATGTTGTAGTTTAGATGTATATATTTTTTAATTATTGTTTGTATAACGTCCATGTTTTTACTGTGTGTCTGTCTACGCAAATTACTTAAGATAGGTATCATAAGTATACCTTTATACTCGACGTTTTGACCGGTTTGCATCGACTCATCAAAACTATGAAATATTATTGTAAACAAATATGCCTATGATATATATTTTATTTTGCTACCACCATAATTTTTTTAATACCCGTTTTTTTAAATGGTAGTCTCTGCGCCTCATTTTGCAAAATTTTTACTATAGGAGCAACTCTGTAATCGTAAAAATATATCAGCTGACCCATACATTATGTAATACCTAAGAAAACGGTTAGCGCAGCAACCCCAAGTGAGTATTGGTCTCCGATTATAAGAGCTCCTTCATAATAATGGAGAGGAATAGAGTTGGTAACATAGCAATAGTAAGGAACTGCTAGGTACTAAAGACTACAAATAAAAAAAAATCAGGTACATAAAAATAACTCCGTATTAGGTTAATCTCCGATATAAAATATAGTTTAAAATGTATTTTTAAACAATACAAAAGTGTTTATTCACTAAGCTAATTTGCATGTTTTCGACTCTGCAGTACGGCTACGCGCCCAAAGGCACGTCCGTGGTTCTGTACCGGCGCGCGGCGTACCGCCACTGCCAGTACACCGTCACCACGGAGTGGCCCGGCGGCGTCTACGGCTCGCCCACCGTCAACGGTCAGTACCAACCTCTTGCCAACCAATATCTTATCTTATCTTATCTTATCTCTGAACAATGTTCACACGCTTGTATATCAACCTACCCAAAACTGTCAAACCTCAATACTTTAAAAAAAATGCAAACTGTCTAATCATTTGGCCACCAAACTGCTTGTTGGTGAGCAGGATGTGGCAAATGGCAATGGTCAAAGGTCATAATTTCAGGCTAAAAAAAATTATACGGACAGATAAGTAAACGCTTATCAACGTTTGTTCTAGCAGTTTTCATGAAAATCTTAACTTTAAAAAATATTGAAAAAAACATTTGTATGCAGTAAAACTGAAATATTTTTTTTTCTCGATGTGTACAAAAGTGTTGGCAATTAAAACTTTTGTATATTATTGGATACATTTATTCCTAATTTCACAAAGAATTTTTTTTGAACTTGCAGCCTTGGTCAAAATAAGCATCGGAACTTAAATGTTTTTATTTTAATTATTTGTGGCAAGTAAATTTTCCAAGTAAAACTTCTTTCTTCATTCTTTGATCCGGAAAGCGCAGTGTGGGTAGGCCTCCGACAAGGTGGACCGACGATCTGGCGAAGGTCGCGGGAAGCCGCTGGATGCGAGCAGCACAAAACCGGTCGTTGTGGAGATCCTTGGGGGAGGCCTTTGTCCAGCAGTGGACGTCTTTTCGCTGAGACGATGATGATAATGATGATTGTTTGATCAACCTTGACGACTGAGTATGGGAGTGAGTTGGGCGATGGTACAGGCAGCCGCGCGGGCGGGCTGATCGCGGCGTGCTGGGCCACCATGATGTTCGTGGGGCGCGCGCGCTACGTGCGCATGGCGGGGGACATCGTCGGCACCGCGCGCCACATCGAGAACCTGTCAGTATACTTTTCTCCTTATAAAAAAAAAAGAAAAAAAAAACACCCACACACCCACACACCCCCTCTCTCACACACACACACACACACACACACACACACACACACACACACACACACACACACACACACACACACCCCACATCCACACCCACACCCACACCCATATCCACACCCACACCCACACCCACACCCACACCCACACCCTCACACTCACACATCCTCGCACACACACAAACACTGAATAATGTCAATTAAATAATAAATTAAACATATTTACTAAAAGATGATTTTAGTGAATATTATGAATATTAATTAATTTTTTTGTAATAAACTCAATTATACAATATGTTAGTAAGCTAAGGAAGAGCGGAGCCTCCTGGTACAGGTATCTTGTATACTTAACAGATTGGTCCCAACCACTTGTAAAATTGAAAGATTAATGTAAATTGACTAAAAAAATATTTTCATTTTCATTTTTCATACACCGTCCTTTTTTAACCGTCTTAGACCCGCAGGTGGGTTGATCGGACCATGAAACTGAAAAACTTTTAAGACTTCCGGTCTAAGACGGTTAAAAAAGAATGGTGTGTACGACTTTGTGCGGCTAGCACATTTAGCCAGTGTCAAAGTAAATTTGTTCCGTTTGCGGTGGAAACAATGGGTCCATTGGGGCCGGAGGAAAGGCAACTTGTTAAAGAGCTAAGTGCTCGCCTTATTGAGGCCTCCGGTGACAAGAAGGCTGGCAGCTACCTCTGCCAGCGTATTAGTTTGGCAATCCAGAGGGGCAATGTTGCCAGCATTCTTGGGACCGTTCCCATGAGCCCACAGTTGGAAGACATCTTTTATTTATAGGCATTTAGTTTTTAATTTGTTATTTTTATTTCTTTGGTTTTTTTTAAGTTCAGTTAAGTTATGTTTCATTTTTTTTGTTTTAAGTATTGTTATGTTACATTAAGTTATATGTACACCGAGACATTTTAGTGGTTGTTTTCCCGCAGGTAGGTAGATCAGACCATGAAACTGAACAACTTTCCCCAAAAAACATAGGTCAGAAAACGAGATAACTTAATATTAATATATTAATTATAACCAAGGTCGCGATGACTCCGCTCTGCCTGCTTGTGTCGATTACGTGCTATTAAAACTGAGAACACGAGACACTTATAGCATGATCTGCGGTGTTTATATTCCACCCAGTCAAAATTCAGCGATATACTCTATTTTATTTAATGCTCTTCTGTATGAAATAAGTAATAGTAACCTTGATAAATTTTATATTGCTTGGGACCTTAACCTACCTCATATAGAATGGCGTGATCCCTCTGATCAAACTGCTGGCTCATTTTTTAATAACAGTTGTGACGTTTCTAGTAATTATCTTAACAATTTTTTAACCTCATCTCTAAGTAAACAATTTAATAATAATAAAAATAGTATGAATCGCATACTTGATCTTTTCATATCTAATGATGACGTATGCATTTGTGAACCGCCGCATAATCCAGTTGTGCCTATTGATTGCTTGCACCCTCCTTTTTGCGTAAACATTTCTTGCAACCAACCTTTTAAATCTATGACTGTGTCCTCAACCCCTAAATACTGTTATTTAGAAGGTAATTATTTGGCTATAAATAATAAAATTGAAAGTATAAATTGGCACACTCTTTTTGACGGTTTAGGCATTGAGAGATCTATTAGATTATTTTACGAAAAAGTCTATGAAATTATTAAATACCATGTTCCATTAAGACCAATTAAATCGAATGACTATCCGATCTGGTTCTCCCGTCCTCTAATCCACATTTTTAAGGACAAACAAAAAGCTTGGAAAAATTGGAAAAAATACAAATCCAAATTACATTATGAAGAGTTTTCTTTATTTCGCAAACGTTTTAAATTACTTTGTAAAGAATGCTTTGATATTTACATAAAAAGAGTGGAAGAAGGAATAAAGAGTGATGTAAAAATATTTTGGTCTTACATAAAATCAACAAATAAAAAGCCTGGTATTCCGTCAGAAATGAAGTACAGTAACGAGAATTGTGATAAGCCTGAAAAAATATGTAATCTTTTCTCTCGCTTTTTTGGATCCGTTTATGAGATAGCCGGGCCTGGGACCAACCCTGAGTCGTCACTAATTGGTGACAACTGTGATAATGTATTATCAAATTTTATTATCTTCGAAGACGACATCATCAAAGAACTTAAAGGCTTAAACATCACTAAAGGGCCTGGACCTGATGGCCTACCACCTTTCTTCCTAAAATCTACCGCAAATTCAATCGCAGTTCCTCTTACTATTCTGTTTAATAAAAGCCTAAAAGAGGGTACAGTTCCCGAGATATGGAAATTGGCTAATATAACGCCGGTCTTCAAGAGCGGTAGTAGGAGCGACGTTGAAAATTACCGGCCCATATCGTTGCTGTCCACTTTATCGAAAGTTCTCGAACGATTAATACATAATCATATTTATCCACATTTACATAAAATAATATTAGAAGAACAACATGGTTTTGTTAAAAAGCGTTCAACTATTAGTAATCTAGTCTTATATACAAACTTTTTATTTGAATCCATGGACAGGAGAGTGCAGGTTGACTCTGTCTACACCGATTTTTGTAAAGCTTTCGATAAGGTGGATCACGATATTCTCCTACAGAAATTGGCATTCAACGGAATTCGTGGCAATTTACTGAGATGGTTCTCCTCCTACATAAAAAACAGATCTCAGCGTGTTGTCATTAATGGTTTTGCATCTGATATTATTATTAAAGTATCTTCCGGTGTAGCTCAAGGCTCCATTTTAGGACCTTTGCTTTTTGTTTTGTTTATTAATGACATTAGCTGCTGTTTTAAAAATAGTAGGTTTTTGTTATACGCCGACGATCTTAAAGTGTATCGTGAAATAACGGCTTTAGATGATTGTCTTAAACTTCAAGAAGACTTAGACCGTCTGACTGAATACTGTATTAATAATAAATTACACCTTAGTGTCACAAAATGCAAATCTATTAGTTTTACGAAGAAAGTCAATATTATTAACTTTACTTATTCATTATGTAATACCCCTCTAGAGAAAGTCCTCGTAATAAAAGATTTAGGTGTTTATATAGATTCTAAGCTTCATTTTGATTTTCACATCGAACACATAGTTAGCAAAGCCTTTCAGATTTATGGTTTTTTGATGCGGTCCTGCGTTTCATTTAAGCTTCATTCCTCATATCTTTTACTTTACAAATCTTTGATTAGATCTCAAATAGAATATGCTACTGCCATTTGGAATCCATTTTACTCTAAATATAACAAACAAATAGAACAAGTACAGAAAAAATTCTTACGTTCCGTAAATTACCGATGTTTTCATTCTAAGTCCTCATATGAGGCTCTTTTAGATAAATTTTCGTTGCTTAAACTTGAAATGAGAAGAATGCTTTCAGATGTCATGCTATTGTATAATATTTCACACAGTAAGTTCGATTGCAATCAACTTATGAATCAAATATGCTTACACGTACCTCACCGTTTATGTTCCATTCGTCACTCTCGGAAGCGTTACTTGTTTGCACCAAAATTTTGTAAAACCAACGCGGGTGAGCGTGCTCCTCTTCTCAGAATAATGAAACTATTCAATAATCATTTTATCGAACTTGACATTTTTGCCTGCTCACCTGCATCATTCCGAAGAAATGTCTGTGACATTTTAATAAAACTATAACTACCTAAATTTCATCATAAAATGTACAATATAACATCACGATTTATTTATTACAGCTCTGCACACATTTTTCTGACCTCAAATCAAATTAAATTAAAAATTATATTAAATATAAACTCAAAATTATTAAATAACTAAATTGTTCTGGGTAGGCTTTTCTTTTTAATTCTGTATTTTTCTTTATGTAGAATTTCAATATTATAACTCTGACTTTACTCTGTTTTGCATTGACTGTGTACTAGATAAATTTTGTCAGTAATTTGTGGATAACGCAGCTGGTTGCACTGTCAGTAATTAAGTTATATTAAGCTTATAGGTAGTAAGAAAACAGTGTAATTGTTTGTTGTCCTTAATAAAGTAAAAAAAAAAAAAAAAAAAAAACTTTTTAACTTTCCCATACAAATCATGCTCGGTTAATAAAGGCTTTGGTGAAAAAATTATTTCGTTTTTTGACGTATGTTTCTTGGGGAAAGTTGTTCAGTGTCATGGTCTGATCTACCCACCTGCGAGGAAACAACCACTAATTGTCTCGGTGTATAATAAATAAACAATATGTAGTAAGTCCCGTTCGTGCGCAATAATTTAGAAAAAGGCAACAACCTTCCATACGAATTGCCTATTGTTGACTTAAAGTTATTTACGAAAATGGCGACATGATCTTGATTGGTTCAAGAAAATCTGGCATGATGTTACAGGGGACCGAAAAAATGTAGGGTGGCCTTTGCCCTTATAATATGATAATAATAGCAATAAGTACCTAAATTACCAAAATTATAAAAGAAAAATTAATTATTGTGAATTTTTTTTCTACAATTTTTCAAGTTATAATTTGTTTGCAACATAATTTGCGTAAATAATTTGTAGTAACAATTACTAATATAATAATATACCATACTGGTCCATTGTTGGGTAAAGACAACGGATCAACGGCTTATCGTCTCTTCCGAATGACGATTTTTAAAGAAATTTTTCAAAAATATTTCTTAACTATTGTACTTATGTGTTTTCTTCCAAATCAAAAGCGATGTCTTGTTCCCAGATTACGTAAAGTGGAAGGCATCTTCATATACGGCAAGCCGGCGACCACCGTTATCGCGTTTGGTTCCAAACAGTTCGACATCTTCAAACTGGCCGAGCTGTTGCACAAGAAGGGGTGGAGCTTGAACGCTCTGCAGTTTCCTTCGGGGTGAGTGTTTATATCCATTACCTTATCATTATATACCAAAATCCCAAGGCCGTCAGACCTTACTTATTTTCTAAAATACCAAATGTGTTTCATTGAGTAGTATTAGTAGGTGCTTTGAGTGTTTGCATACCAGCTAGCTTTGATCAATTACCATTCAACAGATACAAGGTGGAAAATGTACGCAAAATAAATTTTTGAAATTTTTGTCTATCTGTCCGTCTGTCTATCTGTCTGTCTGTCTGTCTGATTGTCTGTTTGTCTGTCTGTCTGTCTGTCTGTCTGTCTGTCTGTCTGTCTGTCTGTCTGTTAGTCTGTCTGTCTGTCTGTCTGTCTGTCTGTTGGATGGTTTATCTGTTTTTTGATGAAGACACTTTATTTAATTATAACTTTAAATATTCTATCGTCAATATTATGACATTATAAGAAAGGTACTAATAATGAATACAAAAAAAAATATAATTTTGAGCCGTATTTTGTATGCCTTAGGGTCCACATTTGCGTGACGCACGCTCACACGCAGGACGGCGTCGCCGCCCGCTTCATAGAAGACGTGCGCGCCGCCGCCGCCGCCTGCCTCAAAGACACCACGGGGCCGGTGCAGGGCAAGGTAAGCTGACATCATACTATTTAAATTTATTATTATATTTATATTATTTTAACCGCCTCAGTGTTCTAGTAGTTAAGACCAACGGTTTCAGACCCAGAATTACCAGATTCAATTCGCAGCGCGGGGTACATGTTTGTGTACTCGGTTTGGTTGGTATGGCTTGTTCGTCCGCCTGGTTGGCTACCATCATCTTATCTAAATATGTCGCCATAACATCGATGTTTGTAGCGTTGTTGTGTTTTGGAAGCTAGAGATAAGCCCCCATATTCATAAAAACTATTTAAGCAAAATTTAGTTAATCATTGTTTTGTCTCTTTTTCTCAAATTCAAAATGAAGATAACCAATAACCAATAGTTGGGGAAGATAGACTCAGAAACTACCACTTGATGTCCCACAAAACGAATTGTTTTTAACTATATTTCTGTAAAGCTCAGTGTTCCGAGTTCTTTTTTCGTTTTAAGATGGCGATCTACGGCGTGGCGCAAGAGATATCGGACAGGAGCCTCGTATCGGACATCACGAAGTACTTCATAGATTCCATGTACTACCTTCCCAAGGAAGGCGATACGCAATAGGAGTTCTCAACCTTCCGTATTTACTTTTTTTTTACCGAAACTAGCTGTTGCCCGCGACTTCGTTTGCGAGGACTACACTATCCCACAGGAACCTGTCACCGGAATAAAAAATCCTATGTCCTAGATCGGGTCATGGTCTGTCTATGTGCAAAATTTCATCCGAATCCGTTCAACCGTTCTCAAGTGACGCGTTAACCAACGAACGACATAGACAAACAACTTTTACAGATATACTCGCTACTCAAATCAATTATTTAATAATGATATAATATGTAATAGACGAGGAACATGCTTAATCACCCTGCCCTGTAATCACGGGCACTGTAAATAAAACCAAAATCTTAGATGTGTAAAATAAGCACGAGTAGATCCATAAAGATCCAGCGAGGAGCTCGATAGCGCAGTGGTTAAAGCGCTTGGTTTGCGATTACTGAAGTTCGCAAAGGCCAGTCATCGGATGGGTGACCAAAAATTTATCATCTCGAGTTCGAGCACGGCTTGCTTCAGAAAACACATTAAGCCGTTGGTCTCGGCTGCATAAGTAGTCGTTAACAATCACCGCTTCGCACTGTGCCCGCGTGATGGTTTATGGCCCGTTCTCCCTATTCATCCATAGGGAAGGCTCGTGCCCCAGCAGTGGGGACATAAAATGAACTGGTGATGAGATCCAATTAAAATAGTTTGATTTCAATGTGAAGTATTCGCATATAAACTTTCGAAAACAATATTTTAAACGTAATTTATCTTGGTGCTTATTTTTTACTAGTAGGTAGATACTGGAGTCTTAGAGGCCCGTTGTTGGATGCGCTGGCACTGAAAAACTGGTCAGTTAGCTAAGGACTATCTGCCTATGGCACTGCGCATGAACCGAGAGATAGCGTGTCGTCTTTTTCTGTCTTACCGTAATGGCAAACACTTAGGATAATGTGATCTCGCCTGATAGGGAATATTCTTCTAATGTTCACCACTAGAAACGCCACCAGCGTAATAAGTATTATTAAATAATCACAATTTTATAGAAAAAATACGATTCCTTAAAATAAATTATCGTTTATTCGCGAAGTTACAAAAACACGGAATATCTATCCCAAGCTAATATATCTGTTTGTTAGAAGGTCCCTAATGTTTTGGAATGAATTTTGATGCTGACAACATTCCTCTTATAAGCGCTCAAACGGAAACTAGGTTCTGCATGGTGATTTAGATTTTACGCAATGTAGTCTATTGCAGTTAAAAACCTTTTTTGCTGGTTTTAAATGCCTGTAATCCCAAGTTGTATTCATTACTGTGACGGTGTAGATCCTTTGTAGTTGTACTAAGTATAGCAGCGCTGTACCGCCATAATTAATAGTCAACTGTTTATTTTTACAATATAGTTTTAATTTGTTAAGACGAAACTTTGTTAGTTTACTTTAGACAATTTATCTGTGGTTAAGAATTTCTATTTTGTGAATTAGGTATATGGAACTAATGCAACACATAAAATGTATTTTAGATTTAAGACTTAACTGGATTCCCTTTATACCTATCTATTGTGATTATCTTATTTTTATATGTATGTTAATAGTTGTAAGTACATCTTATATGAATTTTAACTTATTGGTTGTTATATTTTTTGCGATAATTTAATAAAGATTGTTTACCATAATAAATGTATTTATTGAGTGTTGGTGCCATAACCCAACCTCTTACCTTTCCAAGCGTGTACTGTTATTTACCAATATCATCATTTTGTATCTAAATTTGGTAAATTGCGAAGAACTAATAGGGACATTTGATAAACATAAAAATGGTATACTTTTTTATTCGTATTCATTTTGATTACAGAGGGCTCCGCTAGGAAGACAAAACTTTTAAGCTGAATTTCTTCTGTTCTTATAAAGATTCCTTGAATTTAATACTCAAATCGGGAGGTACATTGGAGGTACATTAGATCAGTATATTTTTTATGTATTTCGAGCGTTATACAGCCGAGGGCCCAGCTGGGACGATCAGGCATTTTATCGTAATTTCTGTCAAAACGGTTGAGGTAGTTCAAGTTCAAGTTCAAGTTATTTATTTGCAATTTAAGTGTACATAGATGGTCTTAAAGTTAATGACGTGCTTAGTGACGTGGTACAATGAATCCTGTTGATAAATTCGAAAGGTACATTGAGCAACTGAAGCATTGCCATTAGTTTTATGAGTCTGCTCGGAAGGCCTCGCTAGGAAGGAAAACATCTCGTCTGTTACTAGATTCTCCGACTCGTTCAGATCAGGTAGGCTACTCTTGACGCAAACTCAATCTCAATACAATTCCAATCCCAAATGTAAAAAATTTAAATGGCACTATTAAAAGCGATAATAGCGCTACATTGCAATTAAATTGCGTGAAAATTGAGTGAACAAATTATTATCGAGATGGGGCGTTCCGAAATTGCGAAACTTATCCCAATATCAATACATATTAATCGCATTGGAATTGTATTGAGATTGAGTTTGCGTCAAGAGTAGCCTACCAGATCGAGAGCGGAATAACCCGAGAGCGCCACTTAAGGCTAGGATTTTGGTACAGGTCGTGCGTGGGGGATTTCTACCTGTCCCTACTACGGGTTCTATCCAGCTCAGTCCATCTTAGGGTATGTTCCGATATACACTGCTGAGAAATTGGTTCCATTATGGACTGACATACTGCCGCAGTATCCTAGGGAAATATATGACGTCCTTAGAATAATAACGCATAGAAACCGAGTTGACGCAAGAAAAGTGAAGCAATTCAAACTAAGCCATTTTGGCTCAGTCCGCCCGAACGTCACATCAGTTGTCAAGATCAAGCGCTAGTGCAAACATCTCCGACAATTAATTACATTATGACGGTTTGTGCAGTTAATGGGTGTCACAATGCATCGCATAAGGACAAAAAAGCTATTAACATAACATTTCATACGTAAGTATTACAAATTGACTTGTATTGAGCTAAATATTTACTACTTTTAAAAATAAAATTACAAGCCGCGATTTTATGAAAGTGTTGCTAGTAGAAGAAATTATTTTCCCATTATTCATTGGTGTATGTTAGTTATAAAATTAAATCTTATTGAAAATATTTATTGAAACCATAATATATTTTAAGTGTTGCCCTTAAGCATAGTAGAATGAAACAAGTAGGCCATCTTCATACATACGCACCGAGCGCGGCTTGTATGTGAGCGCAGCCGAGCCAACCCGTCCGTACGCATCGTCGCACGCACACACTGACAAAGTTTATTGCTAATAATGCTGCGCCAGTCGCGACTGAGCCACGTAATGCCGCGCGCGCCTGCTTGTTTCGTCGCTGCGCCCGCCGCGCCGCTGCCGCTCGTAGGTTATATATAATTTGTGAAACGTAAGTCAACGATGGCTACAAAAAAACTCAGGAGATATTGCAGTGTTTACGGATGTCTAAATAGCAGCTTGTCAAATCCAGAATTGTCCTTCTTTACCTTACCTACCGAACAAGAACGGTGAGTACCTCCTGCCTAACCTAATTACATTATTTTGTGTTAGTTATTTACTAGGTACCGAAAGAGTTAAGTTCTGCTTCAGATTTCGTGGATTAGAGAGGTAAATACATACATGTACCTAAGGATTTGTAAGTTTAATTTATTAGATTACACGGCACACCCTACCGTGAAAACAAGGGACTAATTAGGTACTTTGGACTTTGTACCGCTCTTATGTTGTGGGCATAAGTACTAATATCGAACTGCAAGTGTTTACCGTGATGTGCTGTTGACCGTACCTACTTACCTATTGTAAGTTGTTGTGTTGTACAGTTGATAAACAACGTTTAGGTAGATCGGGGGTTCTCTGGAATCCATGAATTCATATTTCTAAGTATGTTCTTATTTTATATGTAGATACCTACCTCATTCTAATTAAAAGCGACAGCCCTACAAGTTTAGGTGATTATCGCTCGCTCGGGGGCCGAGTCGGCCTACTTGTTTCATTTTACTATGCCTTAAGTAAGATAATATCTTTCCCTATTTAGTGTAATGGTATAATGATGAGCAGTGATCGGAATGAAGGTGGCTAATTTAACTAAAGTTGCCGACAAGACAACACTAAAAGTGGTTAATAGCACCAAAATGTTGTTTATTTTTTTTTATTGAATCCCAGATCTTGGAAATACTTTTATTTCTAAGTAGTTTTTCTTATTAGTACACATGAAATTACTTGTATTGTAGTATTTTATAGCAATTCCAACGTCCGCATTTACAATTTTAGATGGCAAAATAGTAATGCATAAAAATAAAAAGCCGATAATTTGTTTACCGTTCAATTAAAGCTGATTTCTTTCCGCTCGTCGACACCTCTTTATTAGCCTTTGTTAATTGGGTTACACTCCACGTCGAATACATGATTAGTGATTTTTTAGCAAATAACTTAAGAGCGAAAAACAACAAATTCACAAAATGGCGAATGTTGAGAGCGGTCGGCGATGATGAATACTTTAACTTTTTGATATCGATCTTTGAATACTTTAACCCCATTGGTTTAAAATTAATTGTTTTTTTTTTCAAATTATATTTATTTTCATTTATTAGTCATACCTAAAGTGCCTTACAAATAAGCAAAGAATAAGGTCCAAATAGTTATTCCGTGTTTTGTTCCCGTCATGTAAACGTCATTTAAAATTAGAGTAAAAGAGACAAAACACGGAATAACTATTCGAAGCTTATTTCTGTTTATTTGTAAAACGCAAAGTGTTTTTATTGCGTAGCTGTATAAATAATATAATAAAAAAGGACCTCGTCATTACATATTATGACTTTTATTATAAATCATCCTCCTAGCGGTTCGTTCCTTTCATGGATTCAAACTCCCAACGACGGATATGAGGCGCGTGACTCCGATTATTGAGCTACCACCACTCCTGATTTTTATTACAAATTTTAGTAAAGAGAAAAGCTAAATATTTGATTTCGAGGTCCTTTTGATTATTATTGATTAATGTCATATAAACATTATCGTATTAAACTAAATTATCAACAAAAAGTATATAGGATGTTAGACATTTATTTTCTTACTTATCTTTTAACGACATTATCATGAACTACTGTACTACTTATACTATTATTTCACGTAAGTATAACATTTCCCCACTTTCGGGGAAATTGCTCATTCACTGTACACATTAAAGTTTTGTTAGTGTGCGTGTAGGCGACCGTAAGCACGTAATGCTCACGCCTACATTAATCTGCTTTTTGCATCACTTTAGGCGATGCATTTGTATGAAGACTATCCATCTAGGCGTTATTAATCTAAGATGACGTCATAAATCGTCGCCATTTTTTGTACTGTAAGCACTGGCATTTTCAAGGTAAGGTGCTCTCAGTGCTTTGATCACGTGATCAACAGCGTCCAGAAATGATGACACGGATGACAGCCTTAGAGCATTTATGACAGCATGGATGACAGTATACTGGACTGCGTTCCGTTTTAAACAGTTAACTATAAAGGAACGGCTTCGCAGTATACTAAATTGACGTTACACCTTACAATGCTCGCAGTGTATATCGGATTCTTCTAATTTCCAATGAAGTGTCTATACCAGCTGTCAAACTGTCAGCTGTGTCAAATAATGACGGCAATCAAAATCACAGAATAAGTAAGTAATAGCAACAAAATAACAAAAATGTTCGTCGAAATTGTTGGTTGATCATGCAATGCGCCTTCGCGTTGTTGCTCGCCAATCTGCTGGTGGCTGCGGGCCGCACGGTCAACTACTGCGGCGCCAAGATGTGCGGGTACACTAATACGCACACGCTCTGTCAGTACCATGTAGGTATAGCAATATTAACTAAGGGCCTACCGTTTAACTGAGACGGCTACAGGGTGCCTATAGTATGAGTTGTGTTTACCATCCGTATTCATTCGATTATGTTTACGAAAACGAAAATTGTATGGCAAACGTGATCAATGGTGAATGAAACTCGCACCTGGCGCCCTGAGGTAGCTGCGGGGCGGGAGGTTCATAGCGCCTCTGCTACGGGCACGACTGTCTTGCTACTATGCCGACGGACGCGGCGAACAGATTATAGTTCAATGCGCGTTATATTACGACAGTTATAGTCAACGGTGATAGAAATAATGCAATGAACTAGAAATCCGTTCGCCGCGTCGCAAGAAGCTCGTGCTCGTGACAGAGGCCCTACGTAGCTCCCGCCCCGCGTGAAGTAGTGAAACTGTAGGCATATAGTAGTAAGTACTATTATTATTATTTTCGTGTGGGGACGTTCGCCAGCCGAACGGACGATCCGCCCGCTTTTCCTGCGGGCCATTTCATTCTTTTTCCCTTTCTCCCCTTCGAGGGAGTTAAGGTTGATCCAGCTTTCACGGCGCCCCATCGAATCTTTTTGTCTCTTTGGTAAATCTTGCTATCTGCTCCACCTTCAGATCCTTCAGGTCCTCTATGTCTAGTGTGTCCGACCCCCATAGCTCCCATCTTATCCGTGAGTACATAGTGCACTCGGCAAGTAGGTGGAGGCTGGTCTCTTCACTTTCCGTGCACTCCGGGCATATGGGGTGGTTTTCACTCCTATCACTGTCAGATATCTGTTCAGTCGGCAGTGTCCTGTTATGATCTCTATGACTAGCCTCATGTTCTCTCTAGAGAGGCCCATCAGTTTGCTAGTCTTTTTCTTGTCCATTCCTACTACCTATGTAGGGTTTTATTTTATTTTAAAGGAGAACCTTCTCCGAGGAATTTGTATTGAATTGGGAGCGGAACAACACGTTAGGGCGCCTCTAGTTAGGACCTCGGCTCGGATTGACCGGATCGTGGGGGTGGGGAACGCCTGTGTTTCAATATGGAACGCAGTGCACTGGGAGGCAGCAGTCCGACACCAAACGGCTATATTGAAAAAGCTTTAAGATTGGCAACAATAAAATGACGTTTACCTTTTTAATATCTTTCACGAGACCGGCCCCAGTCAAAAGTGCGTGGGCTACATAGACGCGAAGCTCACACCTGAAGAGAAGATCAGGATCGTCGCTCGTCTGAACAAGCGCCGCAGCGAGGCGGCGAGCGGACGGCTGCGGCACCTGCCCACCGCTGGGAACATGCTCAAGTTGGTATGATCATCATCCTCATCAGTCCCTGATACTTATTACTACACAATGCCAGCTCAATTTATGTCCCCAATGCTAGAGCACGCGCCTTTTTTGTGGATAGGCGTACGGGCCATAAACCACCACGCGGGCTCAGTACGAATTGATGGTTGTTACTAATGCAGCTGAGACCAACGTGCATGTGCTCTCTGAAGACGAAGGAACTCGAGATGATACATTTTTGGTCACCCGTCTGGCCTTTGCGAAAGTTGCTTTAAAAATTGTAATACTGCTGCATTTTTTTATGTGTGTAAATATGACTTCGATTTAATTATTCACATGTCCATACATTTTAAAATGAGTCAAAACGCAAATAAATAACTTAAAAGATAATTTTGTTTGATAGCGCTGGGTAGAAGAGTTGGCCCGCGAAGCCCAACGCTGGGCGGACCAGTGCCGCCCGCCGCGCACGCCCGACGAGCGCGACGTCTGCCGGGATCTCTGTAACGTCCATTTTGTTTTCATAATAATATCCAATGCTTACTAGGAATAATCCTTGGAGTACGTTTGTCCGCAGTGTTGTCAACTTGACGGATTTCCCGTCAAATCTAACGGGTTGGGTTATCCTAACTTATGGTAATGGTCAGGGATGGTCGTCAACGGCTTACGAATTTTCTAGAGGAATGAGAAAATGTGAAATAATATTGGATCTTTATACGATTTTTAGTCTGAAATTTGTGCAACGCCACCTAGTTACTTACTATGAAAAGTGTCACTTTGTTTAGTTTTTTTAGTGTGACCTTGTTTTTTTAGTCTGATTTTTGACTATATTTAACGGAATTTCAAAAATATAGTTGGCAACACAGTCACCGCCAAATAGGTAGTTCTAGTTTGATATGCTAGATTGTATTGCGGTTTAAGCTACATAACACCAATATCTATTCAACTTATAGTGGGTCTTGTCTCCTATCACACCTACTTCTTCTTCTTCAAGATTGAAAACACCCAATAATTTAACCAGCTCGTAGTGGATAGTGGCTCGACCACTTGACACCCAGATCTAGAGATTCCGATTTCGCTTCCCAGCAGGTAACCGTGAGTTCTCCGCTAATTAATGGCAGGGCTTGTTTTAAGATTAAGATAAGCTACCTTATAGCTCCGTTCGCCTTAAATTCTTCTTAATAGTGTTTATACAGTAAGTGGCAAACTAATAAGAAGTCATGTGTTTAACCTGTCTTTAAAAAAAAGTTGTGTTGGCAAATGAGTCCGCTCTACATGATGTTAAGCAGAAGCAGAGTACAGATGCGAGGAAAGCTAGTGCAGCAAGTATATGCCTCACTATTGTCCGTATATGCCGTCTTCACCTTGTCGACCCTCACGTTGCTTCTTCACACCTCGTTTCATTATCAGCTCATTTTATGTCCCCACTGGGCCACGAGCCTTCCCTATGGATGGAGGAGAACATAGCATAGGGAGAAAGGGCCATAAACCACTACGCGGGCTCAGTGCGGATTGGTGGTTATTAACGACTGCTAATGCAGCCGAGACCAACGGCTTTACGTGTCTTCCGAAACACGGAGGAGCTCGAAATGAAATATTTTTGGTCACCCATCCAATGACCGGCCTTTGCGAAAGTTTCTTAACCTCAGCACTTGCAGATCGGGCGCGTTAACCACTGCGCCATCGAGCTCCTCCTTTAAAAGACAACTTGTTTAAAAGACTTCATTTGATAGGAAAGAGGAAGTACGTGTGCTAGGAAAGCGATATTGAAATAAATCAGGCTTAATTTTCTTTCTCAGTTTCCGTAACAGTGGGTCAGTGCGTGGCGTCGGTGGTGGGTGAGGCCCCGGGACTCTTAGTGGAGTCTATGGTAGACTTGTGGTATATGCAGAACATGTTGTACAAAGAGAACATCACGTCTTATGTTGTGTAAGTCGAATTGTATAGTAGAGTAAAGTTAATAGCCTATATACAGCCCCACTGCTGCCTCCATTATTGAAATCAAGTCAACGCTACAAATTGATGGGTGACTGAATTACTCAATTACCACGCTTGTCAAATGCGGGTTGGTGAACACAAACTCGGACTATACATCGAAAAATACGAAGCACACTTTACCCGACCTGAAAATTGAACCCAGGACCATCGGTATCATACCGAGTGCTTTGATCTCGACCACCGAGACGAATTATATAATTTTCTTTTAATATTGGTTGGTTGGTCTGAGAAGGCCATTTTCTATCAAAGCGACTGGGCAGAGAGCAGAGTTAATATAATCAGAAACTAATAAACGGAAAGGAAGTATTCAAAATTCAAAATCATTTATTCTGTTTAGGCTACAAGTAGCTCTTATGAATGTCACTATGCCATCGGTTCGTAAGTCTACTCTGGGCGGGAGATCTTGTACTGAGAAGAACCGGCAAGAAACTCAAACACAAAGTAGACCAAAACACGAAATCTTGTTGGTTATTTACTAAACATTCAGTTTATATTTAATTAGGTACAGATCGCGCCAAACGTCTAGTCCCCTCTGAAGTTGGCGCGATTCGCGTCGCAGTAGTAAAAATAGGCGTCTGTAGGACGAAGGCGGGGACGAGCGGCAAAGCCTGCTGACTGTACAGCTGCGCGAAGCAACTTCAGAGGGGACTAGAAGTTTGGCGCGATCTATACATAAAATCAAAATAATGCAAATACCTTAATGTTAGTACTATTAAGACCGGGGTATATAATGAATGGCAAAGATAACTTGAATTACCTATATATTTTACTGAGACACGTATTACAAATCAGCCCTAAGCTTCTCGGTAGGCTGTCACCGAATCAATCCTCTTCATTTGTTTCCTTCTAGATTTATTATCTTCTGTATTTCAAATTCAGATCACGTCGTGTGCCATAGAGCTGCCGAAGCAAGAAGTCCCGAATCCCGATCACTACAGCACACACGCCTGCACAAACTGCCAAACTTCCTCGATAGACTCTGAACCTTACATATATGGCATAAGGTTTAACATTTATTGAAAAAATTTGACAGTTTTAGAAAGGTTACTGTGCAAGCGTCTGTACAGTAATCACGACGTGAAATGTGGCAAAACGTAGTTAGAAGTAAAACTGTGCTCTCCCTGAGGAATATATGAAAGTTAATTGGGTAATGATACCCGCATATAATTCTTTAACAGGCCTATAAGCAGAGTCAACAATTACGGAGACTTTGCGCAAATGATTTGGGCACGCAGCTACATGGTTGGGTGTGGCAGAAGTCGCTTTATGGTAAGTAGAGTGACCGCTAGTGGTGTAAGAAAAGACTGAAGTAAGTAAGTCTTTTAAGGCTTTTGAGAATGACTAAACTCATGATTCATGACTCACTCACTACAGTCAACCCTCAAGTTAAAACACCCAAAAAAATTAGACGATGTTGACCTACATTGTCGATCCCAAATAAGTAGCCAAAGCACTCGTATTATGGAAATCAACGACGGTACTACCCCCTACGATCCCATACTACCCCCAATATCGAAAAGTTCGATTACGACATTAACTCAACCGGGAATCGAACCCGGAACCTCAGAGTAAGCGCCGCGCCGCCAAAAGTCCAGCGTGTCGGCTACGGAGGTCGTATATCGTAATCAGGCTTATTTGATCAGTCTTTTAACCTCAAATCTTAAAACTAAGTCGTAATCTAAAAGGTATATAAGAGTTGGAGGTGTGAGTCTTGTAAGACTAGTTGTAGACTTGTTGTCAGGTAATGGTATTAAAACAATTACAACGGCAATACAAACACGATAAAGTACTTTTTGGTTCAATTTACAGACTAATAGCTATACGATTATGTATTGCAAGCAACAGTTTGCGGTTGCCGCAATCTAAATAAACTTCTAAGTAAACTTTCAAAGCCATTGTCAACAGTCAGTGTTTGCCAGTTGGGAAAACCAGCAACTTGACACAACTAGTACCAATGTGACAGTTGCTAGCTGATTCAAAACTGATTCCATCATCATCAACTGATGGTTCCATCAACAAAACTTTCGTCGATCATCGAATCTCGCAACTATAGTTGCTATGTGCACAGTTTTTTTAGGTTGTATGAAAACAGCAAAGTTGCTCTATTTGCGGAGCGCCTAAGACTGTCAACATGCAAGGATTATTACTGCCCTATTTTTTTTATAAAGCACCTTCATGGCATAAGGTTTAGATTGGCTTATATGGTTAATATTTTTATTATTTCAAATTTTGCATTCACATTAGTGCTTGATAACAAGATAAAACTTTGCTAGGAAAAATCAACCAGTATTAGGAAGCTCGAGCGGGATCGAACCCACGACCTTTGAATAACCGGTCTAAAGCTGTGACCGCTGAGCCACCGGGATCGAGACCCGCTGAGTGGGTTCGACTCCCACTCGAACTTCCTGAGACGAGTTGACTTTTCTATTTCTGTTAATGTTCAATAAGGCTGATTGGAACGGCCGCCTAAGGAGCGTGGAGCGTCTGGTCTGCAACGTGTCGCCGAAGGGGCCGCCCGCCGGCCGCCCCCTGTGGGCCCCCGCGCCCCCGGGGGCTGCGTGCCCGCCCCGCTCCGCACAAGACACAAACTTGCCGGCCCTCTGCAACTTCCGTTAGTTTCAAAGCATTCGGTAGTAGTAATAGTAGTATTGTCCCACTACTGGGTAAATGCCTCCATCTTTGTAAATAAGTTATCGCTGTTGTTGTGTATAGGAATATTTTTCTTTTATATGTATTGTATGCTTTTATATTCAATAAAATAGAAACATCTAAATAATTGGTCATAACTTAACAACAGAAGGACTGGCAATAACCTTTGAAACATAGCCGATCGAATAAAGGAACACAATCTGTAATGAGAGTAATAATATAGGTCATTACAAAAAATACAACGGCTAACCGTTGTATTTGTATGGAAATAGATTAAAACAGATTTTGACTTACATTTCAGAAGCTGATTTAGACGTGACAACTGATATAGATGGAGCAATGACACTGGAAGAGCACGTTCTTTTAAGTACAGTACTAGAAATAGAAAATGACGATTCTCTCAATTATTTAGGGAGTCTAGATGAGTTGTATCTGACTAAACTGGCTATAGTAACTATGGAGAATACAGTTACTAAGGCGCTGTCTTATTATAATCCTGTACATAAAAGAGATACTTTGGATAATTTAGGTTTAGACTACAAAACCGCAGATTATATTTTTATGAATAATGACACGCAACAACAAATTAATGCTACTTTAAGTGACAATCACGAAGAAACTCCAGAGGGGCCTAAAATAATTTATAGGAAAGCGAAAATTATTGGTCGACCTAAGACTTATAATTTGGAGGAGTTGAATGACGTCGCCGTAGAAAGTACATCAAACGAGATCAGTAAGTCGAATAAGCCAAGATGTTATAATATAAAACACATTAAAAGTCATTTTATGATGCATCGTATGTTGCAGATCACCACGATATGTCAGCAGAAAAAGCTTTCCCAAAAGTCGACCCAGACATATATATGGATTTTTATGAAACATCAGACGCCCTGCAAATAAATACTACGTCCATAACAGAGCCTTCAAGCAAATCTTTTGGTGTGTACAAATCTTTACAAATGTAAGGTCTATGTAAAAAGATTGTTATGTGAAAATTACATAATATGGATATTCTTTTTACAGAAAATATAACACAAAGTCTGATGGAAGTAAACAGTTCTGCTACATTCGTTGACGCCACAATAAATACAGAATCTATTAATGGTCGCATCTTAGACCATGAACATATAGAAATTAATGTAACTCCAGATATCATTAAAATGCCAATGTTCATTGAAATGTATAATAACAGCACAAAAGCAGAAGTAAATAAATCACTTGAAGCAAAAGAATTACTTCCAACAGGGTCCGATGATGATTACCTTACTGATCGTAAGTAATAAAGAAGCATCCTCCATAGCCTTAGAACAGATTATGGATAAAAGTGTAACGTGGACAACTGACCATAATAATGTAATAGTTAACATTCGATTCATAAACGCATAAACATACTTTTGAACGAATCAGTTTCAGTTTTTCAGGTTTATTTTATACGGTTACGACTACGAATCAAGAAAAACTCATAAAACGTAAATCAGAAGGTGGATGACCAATTGTTTCACTTTTTAAATACCTTTTTAACCCCGGATGCAGAAACAGGGGTGTTACAAGTTCGTCTACGTCGTCGTTTGTTATCAAAAGACTTACTCGTTCCTTTGTTATATATTTAGCCAATTTAAAAAAAAAAGTGCCTATCTATTTCATATCTATTTTATGTAATATATTCTATTAAATAAAAAATAATAACGCACTAGCAACAAGCAAACCTATCTCAGGCAATAATACGAGTAGTCTTCCACAAAACAGGTTTACAAGTAAATAAAAGTCGTTTTATTGTTTTACTTGTTTATTGATTATATCCCATTTATTAACTCTTTTTTGTGTAATAAATAAAACAGCATACAATTCAAATCTAATACCTTTAAACGAGCAATTCTTATATATATATAATCTTAATCTCGGTAACGGCTCCAAAGATTTTCATGACATTGCATGGGGTTTCGGGGGCGATAAATCGATCTAGCTAGGTTTCATTTTTAGAAAATGTCGTCATCCAGGTACTTATATTTAAGTATACAACTGTATAATATTACCGACAGAGTCCAACTACTAACTATTATCAAAAAATTACTTGTCCGATTAACGTTTAATTGTTGCTCTAGCTGAAACTGTACACGAAATCCAGGAGGCTTTGCAGCGTATGGAGCGTTCCCTAGAAGAACCACCACCAAGCACGCAGTCATCAGTAAAGGTAAATGTTTATACCAACCGCCTTTGTGGTCTAGTGGTGAGATTCAAATTCATAATTCAAATTCAAAACATTTATTCGACGTAGCACAGTAGGTTCTAACAATAAAACTAATACTAAACATTAAAATGCTACGACGAATTGGACTACTCTCAGCATAAGTTGCAGCTTCAAGAAACTGCAACGTTGATTTTCAGAGGAGCCCGTGATTCATCATCATCATCTTCAGCATTTTGTTTGGTAGAGCTTTTTGTTCGCCGGTCTAGCTACCAACCATCTCACCTAAATATGTTGCCAAAACATCAAAGTTGATAGCATTTTGTTGTGTTCCCCAGCTAGAGATAAGACAGCCAGTATCCACCCAGTACCTCAGTAGTTGAGGATTCCGGGTGAAGTGTGCTTCCACCATCGGCCTTATCATCAATTAACATCAGGTGTAATGAAGGCCAAATGCTTACCTGTAAGACGTAAAAAAAAAGCTCCGTTCCGGGCACCATTCGTCAACCACCACGGTGGCTTAGTGCGATGCGGTGGATGTTAACGACAGCTAATGCAGCGGGTACCAACGGCTTTACGTGTCTTCCGAAGCACAGCTGGTGAGGTCACCGGTTTAAATAACCGTAATGGTCCCAGATAAGATTCCCAGCGGGGGGTTTCTGTTGATTGTTCTCGGTTTGGCTGGTGATTGGGCTTGTTATGTACGTGTTAGTATAGCATTGTAGTGTTCCGACGGTAAGGGATAAGTCAGCCAGGTTCTCAGCGATTGAAGATTCCGGGTGAGGTGTCGGTTCCATGATCAGCGTTGTCGTCACCTATCAGGCTCTCGATGTTGCAATTTAAAATGTACAGCCTCAGTGGCCTGTGATTTATCCCCAAAAGTAAAAGGTCGAAAGTTATTGATACACGAATATGTACGTTAAAAGTAGCAGAGGAGTCCAGCCCCCCAACCGCCTAACACTCTCGCTTTCGATCGCTTTGAAAGCGAGGCCCTCGCCTCTCTTTCTAATATAACATCGAAATATAATATCGAATAATATCGAAAGCTATAGCCTATAGCTTTTGATATTGCTTTCATATTGCTTTCGAAATGACAAGATGACGCCTCCTCCTCGCCTCGCCTTCAAAGCGATCGAAAGCGAGAGCGTTAGGAGGTCGACCCCCAGGTGAGATGAAAGTCCAAGGTGTAGAGGCGTCCCCCCGCACCCGGGGGGTAAGGTGCCTTAGTTAGAGACGTGTCTAAAGGGACCGCGCCGTGGCGAGTCGTGAACGAGTCCTCAGAGTTCGTGGGATCCCACCCAATCGGTAGACGGGTGCTCTAGGCTTTAGTGGGTCGGCTATAAGGCTAACCTCACATATCCCGCGGAGTTGAAGCCCCGCGGGATAAAAAAGTGAGATAAAAGCTTAGCGTTTGCTCATTATTGTGTTACATTTATACCTACTGAAAAACTATCAAGTTAAACTTTTCGGCCTTCCCAATTAGGTACGTCGCGCGCTGAAGGATTCTTCAAATTACATCGACGAAACATTGACGAAACAGAGATATGGCAACCCAGACTATGAACGGAACCAGCAAAACGAGCATGTGGACCTGCCAGAAAATAACGATCTCAAGAAGAAGCAACCGATGTTGAACATGGTTCTTAAGTACCTCCCCTATTTGAAACCGTACGAGAAAGAATTATTGGGAACTGCCAAATCGGCATGTCCAACTGCGGTGTTTACGCATGTGTTACTTAGTTTTGATGTCGCGTTAGTTTATTTCAGATATGCACTTTAGTTTTTATCTTTATGTTTAATTTATTTGTATGTAACTGTATTTGTTTGTGAAGGAATATACTTAATGGCGAGTACTATTAGTTTTTAGTTCTTTTTCACTTTATAACCTGACCCCCCGTATGTAAACAGAGTTATGCTTCGAATAGTTATTTGGTGTTTTGTCTGTATTACTCTAATTTTAAAATGAAGTTTACATGACGGGAACTAAACACGGAATATCTACTTCAAGCTTATAACTCCGTTTATTAGTAAGGCCTGGGGCATGTCATGCTGGTCTGGGACTTGAAAATAATGTATCAGCTGCCTATTTCCCCATGCATATCGTAAGTGCCGGCAAAAGTTCCCAGATGCTCATCAGGCGATCTGCTAAGCTTAATGAGGCGTCGATATCATTAACGGCGTGTCTACTCAAAATTGGTGATTTTGATGCTCTGTCTACCCCTGTTTGGGACAAGGACGTGCGAGTATGTATGTATGTATGTATGTATGTATGTATGTATGTATGTATGTATGTATGTATGTATGTATGTATGTATGTATGTATGTATGTATGTATGTATGTATGTATGTATGTATGTATGTATGTATGTATGTATGTATGTATGTATGTATGTATGTATGTATGTATGTATGTATGTATGTATGTATGAATTTGAAAAAAGACAAAAACTCCACGAGCGGGTTTCGAACCCGCACCCCATGACGTGCCGGGTCAGGTGCACTACCACCTATGCTATCATGGCTCAATCCAACACGCCGAAATTAATCAACACTATCTACTCTTACTCTGTAAGCCAAAGGAGTCCTATTCAATGTCGACAACTACGTCATAACAACAACAACAACTAAGGCAGCACCCTTTGCCGGGTTCGAATCCCTCTCGTTGAATTTTTCAACACTTTGTCTTTTTTCACCATTTGATTACTTTTTGTATATCGAATACCCTATGACGTAAAATAGGAGGCAAGTATTTTTTTTGTTTTCTAAAGCTTACATGATCACTAATTGTAATGAACACACTTTTTACAAATATGCTTGCGTTAGCCTAAACGTAACCTACATGTAGTAATTGTAGAAAGTAGGCTTATCTTAGTTAAGGTGCTGACAACCATGAAACAGCGCTCTCTGTCGATCCACATACAAACAAAAGGAATGCAAATGGTGCGTGATCCACTGGATACAACTTGAAAAACGCAATTTATTTAAAATCTAGATTTTAAATAAATTATAGCTTTATTTAAGAAATAAAACCGTATTGTTTTTCTTATAGTTTTATTTAAGAAATAAAACCGTATTGTTTTTCTAATAAGTATTCCGTAGATATACTTAATTTAATCGACGTACATTAGTAATTGGAAAAGATAATCATGTAAGTAGATACTGTTTAGAAACAATATCATTGATGCTTACTTACTTACTTACTTAGGTACTCCATTGGCGCAGGAAACCAAAGTGAGTCTTGGCCTCCGAAACGAGAACTCGCCACTTTCCCCTGTCAAAAAAATACAAATCATTGATGCTAATATAGTCTATTACAATTTGTCTTTAAAGAAACATGCATAAAAGAGTGTTCAGCGCCTTAAAGTGTTACAACATTCGCGTTGTCCACAGTACCGTCGCGACGTAAAATGTTTCCAAAGGGTTTCGGGGTCATTAATGAAACGGTAATGAGCGGCGTCGCGACGGTCATCGGCCGCGCTCAGTAGCGTCGGACACTCGGCCGCGCAGGTCGTGCCGTAACACAGTCAGTAGTGCCGTAACGCGGGCTGCAGACTCGGTGGTGAGGTAACGCACCGTGCGTGACTGTAACGGGCTGTGCGGAATTGACTATGAAAATAATCTTTTTTTAACGGGTTTTTAACGTTGTTAATTGCTTTGGCGGGCGGTGAATTAATTAGACCTTATCAAATTTTTTTTGAACTATTCTTTGTTGCAATTTAATTAACAATTTTCTTATTTTCCTTTTGCGATTTAAGAGAATTGTTTAGTTACTGTTTAATGTATGTGCTATGTGTTTCAAAATTATTAGAAAATTTTAGAAATGAAAATATATTTTATGGATAACAGTATAACAGTTTAACTACAATAATGAGTACCCGCAATGAATGCTAATCATGAACATAAAATATTATATACAAAGAACATTGTATAATTATTAAATATAATGCGTTGAAAGCGCTATGCCTTATCAATCTTATCATGCACAATGTACAGTTGTTTACGGTACATTATTTACAATGTCTGTGGTCATACTAAGTTGTTTCCAAAAGTGTAGAGGCTGCTACGAAAGGCCGTAGCCGCAGGTGCCCGTAGTTAGTCTGTAGCTACGAGCCGATGCTACGGCTAGTACGTTCCGCGTTACGATTTGAAACAAAAATAAATAATGACGCATACCGTGTGTTTACCTGTTACCTTGAATCGTGGTGTAGTGTTGTAATTATACTAATCAAGTGTGGGGTGAAATAAATCCTTTTTCATGTGTGTATTATTATAGAGATTGTGATTATTTATAATACACTGTATTTTTTAATTATTTTAATAGCTACTTTTTCTACTTCTTTGTTGTGTTAACATCGTTATTGTTGTTATTAACATCTACCTGTAAAATCAGCTGCATAATGTAAACAAATTATATTTGATTTCTATCCATATTTTTTTAACATAGTTTTTTTTAAACTGCTTATGAAAGCTTAAGTTATTCTGTGAAAATCGTCACAGTTAATTGTTATTAATATTCAGTTTCACACAAATTTTTATAGAACTTTTTATAATTTCGAAAAACACGCCAATAAGGTATTTTCATTCCTAGCAGTAATTCCAAAAAATCGGAAATATTGACAGGGTTGGATGCGGTAGTCATTAAACTCTGTTATTCATCACTCGCTCTAGGAACCACCTTAAAGTTTTCTTTAGTTGACAATCAATGACAATTATTATGATAGCATCACGTAAGCTCGTTTGAAAACAAAACATATTAGAAAAACAATTGAAGCTCTCTCAAAGGGAACAAATAAACATCGGTATTATCAAAACAACTCGCGAGCATTTGTTTCGCATAGGAAATTCTTTGTTCACTGGAATGGTATAGTTATACCAAGAACAATGACGAACGACATGAAGACTGGTGGGTCGGAGGCCCGCGAGTCTACCCAAGGGTCCTGGCCGAGAAGGTCCGATGATGCGGTCAAGATCGAGTTTGGATTTGGAGTGCCGCTAGGAGCCATGTCTGCACACCCTGCATTTCACTCCGCTTGGGACCTTGGATGGTGAGGGTGTTTCTTTTACTTATCTATATAATTATATTATTTTATTGAGAAGATATATAATAAAAAATAAATTTGTATACTGATCTCCAAAGGTTGTCTGGAAGAGATCGCTTAAAGCGATAAGACCGCCTTTGCCCATGCTAGCTTTAAGATTATGTGTACTTGTTTTTTGTTTTTATTTGTGTGAGCAATAAAGTATTTATCTATCTATCTATCTATCTAGTAAGCATTAGAACTTTGACTTAGATGGTAAGGGTATGGTATGGTATGGTAAGTAAGGTTTGAAATTGGAAGCATATTTTTCGCACATAACCCGGGGTCGCTCTTGACTCCGGCGTATTTGCAAGCAGCAAATAGGTAGGTGCTTAGCTACCGAGCTCTTTAAAGGTCTCTTGCCCGTTTTCACTGAAGACACCTTTCTCTGGGCTCTCCTCCGACTCCCCTAAAGGGGATGGCGGGTGTATCACTTAAAACTCCTTCCATTTTCCTTACGGTCAGGATGATCCGGGACCGTTATAAACGTGTTCTACCGCCTATTCCATGGAGAGTGATCCGAAGAGCTCTTCGACCACCTTCTCTTTGACCCACCTTCTCCCTTCGTCCATGGGACGTACGCGTATGTGCTGCTCTCCGGAATCACTGCTTTACTGTCTCAAATATATATTCCATCGGGCATAAAGAAATTTGGCGACTAGTTTCTTTGTCGCACCTCCAAAAGATGGAATACTCTACCAGCACACGTTTTTTTGTTGCCAAGTTTAAAAAAACCTAACATGCCTAATGGTTACCTTAATATTAGGGGCCCTCGGTGAAAACGGCAGGAAGGACTGTATATCTTTTACCTACGTAACTGTATTTTAAACACTACGTCTGGAACATGAAGCTTCAAGGCGAAGTTTAACAAATGACCCTAACCATCGTGCTGTACCTAAATATAACTTTTATTCCATTGTGATAAATGTTGTTATCGCAAGGTAAAAACATTGTTCTTTGTCTAACTGTACTGTACTATATTTTATTTTATGTCTATCTGACATTTCAAATCTATAGGGAGTAATAATACCACTATGTATGTTTAGCCCTAACAACGGTGTATAGCTATTACTAATGCGGACTAATGGATGTTCGATCTTTGTTCTTTAATACCTACATAGGTTTGATGAAAAAACTCCACTTTAATATTCAAAGTGTGTATTTTATGACTAACTATAACAATGTTCATAAATTAATTTCTTTAATTTCGGTAACTAAAAACCTTACGGCTCCCGTCCACGACCGACTTTTTGTAGGACCGATAATTGGAATGATTCTTTCGCCGAGATTTTAGTACCGTGTGCGTTGCAACATAGAATTCCATACGTTTTATTTTTACCGACTAAAAAATCGGTCACTCACTGATTATCGGACGTGGGCGGGGCACTTATGCAGAGTAAGCAATTCAAATCAGTCGTTACGTTCGTACGTTATAAAAAGCACGCAGAGCTATTACCTGATAATATTTTATCGATTTGCAACACTAGGTTGCCAATCCTATATATACTCAAACCTGTAAAAACCTACTCTTTGTACCCTTCAGGAATCGCAATCAATTACGGGTAAACTTATTTATTAACCTGACGTTAAGTAATAATTAAGGCCGAAGTTAGAAGCGTACTTCATCCGGAATTCTCAAACTGGCTATCTTATTTCTTACTAAATCCAACAATACTGCTAACATTTGATGTTATGGCGACATATTTCGATAGTGGTAGTACGTGAGGTCCTGGCAGTCCTGGATCCAGATGGTGGCTTTACCCTACGCCTGTAACCTTTAGCAAATTGAGCGTATGACGAAGATGTCCTCCGCAGAATCAGATGCAATAACGCTGATGGCGCGTGGGCTGTGCTCGTTTTAGAGTTTATTTTCATTTGTCTCGTTAAACAGATTGCTCTTGACACGATTCTCCTGAGATTAATTGAATTTTAAGGAGGTTTCATGTTTAATGTTCGTCATGACGATCCGTCTTAATAAATGATTATGACTGTTCAATATTTTGTGTGTATTATATCGATTTTTACAATTGAATACTAATATATACAAATATATTATATACATATACAACGTGTAACAGGTTAAGCGCACACCCAGAAAGTAGTTTGTTATAAATCGGCTTCTCAATCTTAACTTATTGAAATTACAGTCACTCCTTCGTTAAATAGTTAAAACAAACGAAAATAAAACGTAAGTCAATGCAATAATGGGCCTTTTAAAATGCGGTAGGTCTGTAGGCTAAAGCGCTAATATGCTTATACTGTTTGCCCTCGATGAGTATAACTAATAACTTAAATATACCAATTTAATTAAATAAAATTAATATTATTTTGCATGTTTTTTAATTATAATTAAATATTCTAACTGGGGTGTCTGAGGATGTGCGTTTATTCTGTGACATGTTGTATATATATATATATACTAAGTTACCAATCCGCACTGGTCCCGGGTGGTGGTTTAGGGCCCGTTCTCCCTATCCATCCATAGGGAAGGCTCGTGCCCCAGCAGTGGGGATACAAAATGAGTTGATGATGAAGATGATGACTAATAATAAATAAGAAAATTTATTTTAATTTAAGTTACAACATAAAGACGTGGTAGGTGACAGGCAAAGCGGTTATGGCTAATTTGCAACCTATTTATTGTTTTGTTGGAAGACCTGACGCTAGCAGTAAGATTAATAAAAAAGAGAATGTGAATGAAAATGGACGGGCAAAGAACGTAAGCCAATTTGGTTTCGGGCAATGTAGGGGTCGGTCTAGAATGCGTTGAAGGGATAAGACCTAGACTTTTATAAAAGAGATTTCCCACCAATCTCTTTTACGGTCAGACGGTCAGAGTAAAAGACGCATGGAGCGATATATGGAAGACCTTCGCCCAGGTAGGCTACTCTTGACGCAAACTTGACTTGACGACCTCCTTGGTCGAGTGGTTTGCACACCGGTTTTCATGGTGTCGCCATCTCTTAGGTCCCGGGTTCGATCGCCGGTCGGATCAATTTAGAAATACCTGTTTTTCTAAATTGTTTCGGGTCTGGGTGTTTCCTATGTATAAAATAAGTATGTATTTAAGTACAATATGTATGTTTATCAGTTGTCTAGTTAACCATATAACGAGTTTCTTAAGGAAGCTTTTCTTGGGGCTAGATAATTGGTGTGAGTGTGGGAAACATTTATTATTATTTATTATTATAACTCAATCTCAATACAATGCGATTAATATGTATCGATATTGGGATAAGTTTCGCAATTTCGGAACGCCCCATCTCGATAATAATTTGTTCACTCAATTTCCACGCAATTTAATTCCAATGTAGCGCTATTATCGCTTTTAAGAGTGCCATATGATTTTTTTAGATTTGGGATTGAAAATTAATTATTGCAATTGTTTTAAGAGTAACCCACCAGAAATGGGTTACGTAAAATATTTAATGAATTTACTTAAGTAATTTCACTTTCAGAACTCTTTCTCTTTTTTTGTGTCTCTTTGTGTCTCCTTCTACGGGACTGCTGGAAGAAATTTCACTATGAAATAAGCAGCGCCCTTGTACTTGTCTATTCTTGCTATGTTCTCCCTTCTGTTTGTTTGTGTGTACATAAATTATAAATAAATAACTCTCAGGACTTTTTCAATCGTTGTGATTCTACCACCTACCGGTTCGGATTGCCGTAATCTTTCGAGAAGGGCACGCAATAAAAACAATAGATGCTCTTTATACATTTATTTATTTATTTTATTTTCTTAAATGAATCAACAGTAACAATACACGAGTAGATACGCAGTTAAACACCAGAAACCAATGACAGATTCACACTAGTAGAGTTAAATAAGCAAGAGAAATATTGAGGCAACAAAATACAAGAAACTTGTTTAGCTAGGAACTTAATTGCGATGGAACCTCTGAAAAAATGCTTACAACTAAGTTACCAAACATTACAAAAAAAGTGATGATATAAGTAATAAGTAATAACGTCTCTCACTTCAACAGTTCAACAGTTCTGAGTAACATAATAATCATATCAATTATATAATTAACGAATAGTGATTGTTAGAAGTAAACTAGGTCTCATAACACGAATACGGCATGCTCTATAAACGAAATCATATGATAACAATGGATAATCTTATACTATTAAACTACTTCCTTCTTCCTTATATTAAATTAATGGAAATTGTAATGTCGATGACCCCGCGTGCCTGTGGACTAATGACAGGTGTCTAGTCATTGACCTTTGGCACACATTCCTCAGTGTATGAAGAAACTTATTCGCCTCCTAGAGCCAATCGATGCGTGCAAACTGCACACGTTATTGATGTTTAATGTAGGTACCTACTGCTACGTACCTACAATACATTTAACACAATAACGTGCAGGCATTTTCGTGGAATAAAAAAAAAAAAAATTCTAATAGGGAGTGCATTTTTCTAGAAAAACAGAAATGAGATTTTTTTGCTGGTTCTTCTCGGCACAGTCAGCTTGAAAATAACCTGAGCGTTCAAATTTACCAAAAATATCTGAACGTTTGACAAAAATCACTCATAGCTCAATACGTGAAATTTCTACGTCTTGACATATTCCATCTTCCACTCCAATCATTCAACACCAAACACAATTTTATTAGACATAACTTAATACAATTAGAGATAATTAGCCAGCGCCTCAGTAGTTGAAGATTTCGGGTGAAGTGCGCCTCCAACTCCAGCTTTATTATCACTTAAAATCTGGTGATGAAGGCCGAGAGCTAACCCGTAACGGGTTATAAAAAGAAATCATAAAAAAGTACCAACCATGAAATTGGAACAGTGCAGTGGGGTTGATTGAACTGCATGTTTACCCCTTGACGGAAGGAGGGTACGCCTGACGAGCTTGAACCGTTGTACCGAATGTATGTCGAAAGGTCAATAACTGGACCGCGGAAGGGCCTCGCTAATGTAGGTAATGGACTGTCCTATGTCAATGCTGTTCGGCCTAAACAACACCCACAACAACCCCTCATTTCTTCCACACCTTCCGGTCCCTTGCAGTTGCCAACATTTTTAGAACAAATATAGTGTTTTCGGATTCAGTAGGTACCCATAAAAATATAGTAGATAGGGAATTAATTAAAAAAATATAGTATAAGTATTTAAAAATATTAATTTAAAGAAGAAATGAAAAAAAGAAGAAAAGAAGAAATAAAATATGATAAGCTATAATAATAAGGGCGTGCTCCGTTTTAGATAATAGAGACTGATATTAGCGAATTATGCTGATAAAATATAATCGTTTCGCCTACTGTGATATATTTTTAAAATAATAGTAGTTAGACATAAATTTGACACTGGCTAAATGTGCTAATCGCACGAAGCCATCAAATAAAGGAAAAAAAAATGGGAAAATAGTATTGTCAAAAGTTTTTGATTGTTATAAATTTGTTATTTTCCTTTTTTACCTCGCAACCGTGGTGCATCGATACATACATACAGCCGACGGACTACAAGTATAATCATTACGAAAAAAAACAATGAATTTATACACAAGCTTAATAATCACAACATAACAGTAACCTACATTAAATCTGAACACAATGAAACCTGCTTCATAATAAAAATTAATGATTTCCAACCAAAACTAGATCAGTCGCGGGTTTTCTTTTCAACACCTGCACCTTCAACATTTGTTTTGGGCGTTAAGGCTCAAAGTTAAGGTTCAATTTCGTCTGCACAGTATCAGTTGGCCGTGCTTACGCAGCCGACCAATCTTGCGGTCACTGGACGGTTTCCGCAAAGCGGTTGCCATGGTGACCGCACCATAACAGAACTGTCAAATAGCACACGATATTTTCCAAACCGTCTAACCAAAAGTAATGACACACTTTCCATACTTATATAGCTGAGAAATTATGTTCCGGTGACCTACAGTGACCTCCATTTGAATGCTCCAAACAAATAGTACTTAATGTTCTTAGCAAAAGTTAGATTACTGAGATTGAGGATGGATTTTGGGTTCGGTGATACCTTGTACCCCAATGTGGGCGGGCTGACTCAGTTTTTTCGACAGGATCCGTTTTTTGGGTACGTAGCACCTGAAAATACGAAAGGGCAGTATTTGTATAATAAGACACTAATAATACGAAACGATTTCATGCATTTATTGAGTAAGAAATACAATGTGCAAACATTTTAGGACGCGAAGCTTGATTCATATTATTCTAGCGTGAACGTTATCTAGTGTTGGTAAAACATACAATGTTATGTTTGAAATTTCACTCTGCAAATAAAGTTTTATGAGTAGAAGGTGTTTGTTTACTGTTGGCAAAAAAATGTAAATATTCGCAATTTTGTTGTAAATATTGTTTATGTAGTAAACGTATTGAAACAATTTTTCTCAAGCGGGACTCAAGCCCGCACCTTCTGAAACCCAAGACATTTCTATTATGTTATCGAGAGAACACAATATGCAGATTTTTAAAAAAATGTCCTAAACAATTCGATTTATTTAATACCAGTTAGGTCTAAACCTAAAAACAGTAATAAAGGAATCAATATCAGACTGAACTTGGTGCTTGCCATTCGTGAACCCGAGCCATCCCTGTGGCAGAGTTTGGATGGTACTAGGTTTTTTATTGGGTATACCCATGTCCCCTGTTCTCGTCGAGCTTTTAGTAGCTGGACGAAGGATGAGGAGGAGTCCCACAAAACCTGGGGTCGGCCCTAGCCCCGGTGTATGCGCAAAGCATTTCACCTAGTTTAAAGAAAGGTCTAATATCATACTCGAACTCCGTTCTGGATTAACATTTAACTTGGACGGATTAAAAAAAAATGATTTGCCATAAATTAGAAGTGCAGCATCATCAGCTAATAAACGTCTCATTTCTAGACTCAGGCTTTCTCACATAAACAAAAGCACATTGGGATATAACGGGTTGGTAGATTATGACAAATGCCATCATGCGACTTATCTTTCACAAATTAGAAATAATTACATACGTCAATTGTCAATATACTAGTTTATGGGTATTCCTTTAACTAAAACACAAATTACTATCACGAGAACTAACTCTTCCGTTAATTCCAGTCCATCGTCAGGATTCCACAACATGGCGAGGATGATGGACCGAATGATGACAAGCAGCCTGCAGCCCTTTGGTTTCGCAAAGATGACCACGAGGCGCAGCGGCAGCGATAAGAAGGAACCACCGAGAGACGGGCTGCGTTCGGAGCGCAGTGATGCGAGAAGAGAGCGCGCTCAGAAACAGGCTAACACACACACATCGAATGGCACCAGGCATCCACCCACACAAGGTAAACAGTTAGGGATAAGATATTGTATCTAAAAGAGTTTCAAGGTAAAAAAAGTAAAGTATTAGCATGCAGTGTTTACCTATAATTAGTTGTTACATTTAGCTTAAGTAACTTGTAAGAGTCTATAGTTGTATTAATGTAAACAACTGTTGGTAAACCTATTAAAATAAAATAAAAAAAAATAAAAAAATTAGCGAAGGGATGTAGCTAAACGACTTCGCCAGGATAACCACGCTTCACAGCTGCATGGACAGCAGGATCAAGAACGAATCATCTAGAGGCAAGCTACGGTCAGATAAGAGAGAGGGGAATCCTGCAATGTGGGGACCGGGAGAAGCGTTGAGTGAATAGACTGTAGTGCCTTAAGTATGATTTAATACTGGTTCATCAATTAGCTATGACATGTAATGCAAAGGTGCGGTGAGTCATACACTACACCTCCACCGTTTTTTAGAAAAAAAAAATATATAAGTAAATATATATATATTTTTTTTTTTTATAAATACCTCACTCACAGTTTAAAATTAAAAGTAATTTTCATGTTTATTACAATACAATACTATTTACTTTCTTTGACTAAAGTTTCCATATCAACATAATAATAATTTGTATTAAAAGAAACAATAGAAAACTACATAGTTTAACAAACCAAAATATACGCTTAATATGATAACCAAAAATATATATTAAAACCATAAAGAATATAATCTAAATCTTTAGGTAAAGTTGTTATAGGTATGATTTACCATAAAATATACTTATATCTCCGGATGCCAACAATTTACATTTAAAATAAACCCAAGTACTTATAAAATTATAAAACGAATCGAATACAGTTCCTACCAAACCTGTTTTTATCTATATAATTAAATACATTTTGATACTAATTAATTTTAAAATTTTTTGAATCAACATTAAAATTATATATTATAAGTAATTAAGTAGGTACTTATATTACAATGAGACATAATGTCCAAAAAATTTTTCACAGAACATACATAACAAACATATAAAATAACTAAAAATATGAAACAAAACTGAAGTCTATCTTGTTCTTTCTATTTTTCGGCTTACTATTTCTTTACATTGCTACTAAACTAACTAACTACTAAACTACTACAAACTATTCTTTATTTTTAACAACCTAATATTTTCTTAAATTAAAAGTTAACCAATTGTCTTAATAATATAATAGAAAAAATATCATTGTTTATTTAATAATAATTAGTAAACAAAAAATAATAAATTTCTTTATTGCTCAATATTAATACTGAAAAACGTGAATTCTATTATTGGCTACACTAGGAGACCTGAATTGTAGACAGTTTTATTTTTTACCCAGTTGTTGACGATTTTCAAAACACTTAATAAAAACTCCTATTCCGACGTCTTTCATTTTCTAATATAAATAACACGGAGCTTTATAATTCTCCTAGCATTTCACCTAATAAGTAATGTGTTTAAAAAAAAAACCCCTTAATATTTCACAATAGTCCTTTACTTTTTATTAATTTATTTTAATGTCATACCTACATAATGCTTCTACTTGACGTACTTGTGTATTTTAGAGAACTCTCATTTTACTCGTAGTTTTCATTTTCGTAATTTTATAGTTTGGTAAGGTACCTTACATTTTGCACTCATATTATTCTCTTTACATTACATCGTGTGCACACTTTTATTCATCTCGTAGGTACTATATTTTATTTCTTTCATAGACTAGTCATCACATTATCATTCATCGGTACACCTTTTCATAATTATAATATAATATATATTATTTATTAGGTACTTTTTATTATTATTTGGGGCGGCCGCTCCCTTTTATTTATTTATTTTGGTACATTTACATAAAGTCGACTTTTATTTTATTATTTATTAATATTTTAAAACAGTGCATCTTAGTGCCTGTTTGGGTTGTGCGCACAACTCATTTATTTTGGGGGTCATGGTTTAAGCCTCTATTGGACTCCAACTTATCTCACAGAGAAATTTTATTTACACCATGATCGAATGGAAGGATCTGAACCTCCATGTACCATTTTTATAGGGTCATAAATTAAGACATCTTTTGGTCTCCAACAGTTTTCAAAGAGGAATCTCGTTCACATCTAGATAAACCTGAAGGACCTGATCCCTATAGTACCTTTTAATGTGTACCGTATCATCTTTCATTTATCTCTTTCATTTATTTATATGTCCATTTCTTTCATAACCATTTACATAACAACAATCCAAAATAAGAAAAATTAGGTAAATAAGATTTTTCAATGCTTTTGGGTGATCAGTCCAATCGCATTTCATCCTCAAGAACCTAATTAATCACAAACTCTTTTATCCTTAAAACATTCCATACCTTACTTATACATTCCAAAACTGTCCTATCTGTACCTAATTGTCAACATATTGTTACAAAAAGATTTTTAATACAGATTGTGTAGGCAATACACCTACTTCCTATCTTTATCTTATTTTTCTCGTCCTTTTATCTTCTGAATACTACCTAGATACTTATTTTACTCTAAATTGGTCTACTTCCTCCTAATATTCCAATAATTTATTCTCTTATAATCCGTTTTAGATAAACAACTTATTTGTCTTTGCCTTAAAACTCATAACAATCGGGGGCAACCCGGGTGGCATTGTTTATGAAATCACTCCGAGTTAGTATAGACACCTCTCTCGCTACATCCATATTTAGCGATGATACCTTTATCTATCGTCTTGCGCGGTCATACCGCCGTTGGTACAGGAATGTGATAACAATCCTTATTTATTAGTCGTGTAAATTAATAACTGATGGCATCCAAACATAATCTATAATAATCCGAAATATTTAGCACTCTGTTTGAACCACGGAGCAAAAGTTTTTTTTAAGTGTTTTCAAAAGTTTTTTTTTTTTTTTTTTGAACTAATGACCAGAAACCAGAATCAATCAAATCAATGTTTATAAACTATGTCTCATATTTATAATTTAAATCAAACTAATTTTGACCTATGTACGTCATGTTCTGTTTAAATGTCAAAAAAATTAAAACGATTATCTTTCTCGATAGTCTACATAAACAAATACTAAAAAAAAACCTTTTTATTTATTAATATAATTTAAATACAAGACAAGCTAACTAATCAATGCAATGTACCTAATTAACCTAATTGAATTGTATAGATCACCTCAAATAATTAAAAGTTTTTTAATGCAGAGCAGTGAATGAAATTCTACCTTTTTCCATCAGAAATTGCTAGCAAAATATTGTATTTATTAATTTATTTTATTTAAGTACTTAGTTTTTAATAAATTTATCGGATAAGTACTATTTAATCTAGTTGATACCTTTACTACTAAAATGTAATGCTATGTGCGCTTGCATTAACGTGTACAAATACTTTTTATTAAGTATTACTATTTAAAACACAAATCTAAATAAAATTTCTTAAAAGTTACGTATGAAATAGTCGTCTATTGTTGTTTTACAATAATGTGTTTACAGCATAAGAACCAATAATTCTCATGGTCTTCTGCAATAATTTTACTATAAATGCGTACAACATTTTAAATTTAACTTGGTTTTCAATTGCTATCTTGTGATTCGGCTTAAGCTTATGCTTCCGAAGTATTAAAATGAAATGTTTACTAATGATTACCTGGAACAAGATTGTTGTATTTTTGTTGTAACATTGTTATTGTAACGTTCTGCAGCATTTGCAACGTGTAAAGTTCGAGCGCGTTACGCTGACTTGACTGAACACAAAACCAACTTACAACATTGTGTGGTCTTTGTCTGAATACTAAGAACTCGTGCATGATTTGAATGATTTAGAATTACTAAAATTTTTACTAACACTTCTTTTTATATTTTACAAAAAATATCCCAATTATGCAACAAACTTCTTTTACCAATATTCAACACTATAACAAAACATGAATGTTTAATCTTTTAACAAATTACTACGTAAATTAAGCCAAAAATAACGAAAGTTCAAGCAGTAATTTAACTACACTTAATTTTTACTTTACTTTCGATTTAAATAATTTAGAATAAACTGTTTATTACAATATGACATGAAGCGAGAAATGCTAATTAATAAACTTTTATAATTACTAAGTAGATACGGCCATTGTCAACTTTTGATTAAAAAGAAAACTGTATTACTGGATGAACTGGATAACTGTAACATCTTTTCGATTAACAGAAATAGGTTAAAACAAAATACGTTATGTAATTGAAAACTATTTGTAACAGTAATTTTCGTTTTTAAATTATACTTGTACAATTCACATTATTGGTACTTACTTAGTTCTGAAGACGTGGCTAAAAAAATATTATCAGCAACATAATTACACTGTAAATAAGATAGGTTACAACAATAAAGAACTTTTGCTTCTAAGTAAATAAATAACTAAGTCAATTATACTCTCTTAATCTCTCACAGTTAAATTAATACTATGTGTATCAATAGCAAACAATTAAAATCTTTAGGTACCTAATCTTGAAATACAAAGCAATAAAAAAAAATCTCAAGAAATAAAATCAATAAAAGTACAATTATTTTCTCTGACCTTTTTAATTAAAGTTATTCTCTATAATATTACTTTCTTTATCATTCTGAATGATTTAACCTTCGTTAGTTTACATTTGGTATTTTAGAACCTTTTATACCAATTTAAAACATTCAAATTGAAATCTTTTAATGTGCTTATAGTGCCACCATTATTACACAAAATATCAATTTATCGTCATATCGTCAACAAGTGTTAAACATATAGGGTGCTTAGTATTCTATCGATTACATTTTATTTTATTTGATAGCTAATATCAAAAACGCACAACACAAAACTTCCAATGTAAAACATACAATAAGATAATTAGATTGATATATTTAGAAGTTAAATACTAGAGACAGATACGTGTCTGCGAAACTATATAGTAATAAAAGGAAAATAAGTCACATTAAAATTTAATAAATTTAGCATTAGAGATCTCTAATAATCATTATAAAAAATAATCTAATAATCATAAAAACATTATCGTGAGCTGTAAGTACTAAATAAATTCTTCTACAACCAAATTGTTAAGTGCTTTTACTCAATTAATTCAATTAAACAATACTTAATTTGAAAAAAAAACATTTACAAATAAAATGTTACTTTATTATTCGTGTTATAAAAAAACTTACTACATTACCAATGAATTTAAATAAGTACATTTTGGAATAGTTACTTTTATATTATTCAAGTTATAAAACTGTTACGCAAAATAATATGTGGAATTAAATTTTTAAATAGAAATATTTTCGGAAAACTGGCCTGATTCACGCGGCTGGTCCACATCAGACTCCTGCTTCACCCAGCACCCAGCAATTTCTTTCACCATCTCGTCTGACATCTCTCGGCAGTCATCTCTCGACAGCAGCAGCACCAAATCGTTCTCTTTGTTTTCAATCAATTTACAGGAACTTAGTATTGTAGTCTTCTTATACTTTTACTAGTTTACCTCTTCATTATAATATTTAGAAAATCTTGATATTTCCGAAGCAGTCCGAAGCACTCACATAGATAATTTTTAAATAGATAATTTATTTAGTCAGCTTCCACATAGCTCATCGTTCATTATTATTATTATTATATAAAAAAAATATTGTCTTTTATTTTATTTTGTCACCATTGTCTCTTTTTTTACCATATTACATTGTTCTTATTAATTTAACTAGTCACATTTTAACTTTAGAATTTTAAAAAACCATCTGGCCCAGCGCCGCCAATAGGCAGCACTGGCAGGGTCGCCATGCAATGTGGGGACCGGGAGAAGCGTTGAGTGAAACGACTGTAGTGCCTTAAGTATGATTTAATACTGGTTCATCAATTAGCTATGACATGTAATGCAAAGGTGCGGTGAGTCATACACTACAATCCTTTCAGGTCTTCTAGTTATACACCATTTGCATTTTTGTAATTGCTTACCTAAGCATCTTAAAAAACACCTACAATTACGAAGAAATTGTGTTTGTTCTATTCTACTTAATAGTGAAAAGATTGATCATCCTTAAAAGGTTTTAGATTTTATTTTTATTGAAGTATTTGTTTACAGTCGTCAAACCAACACAGGTGCACACGTTCCAAGTAACGCCAATGGACCAAGCCAAGCAGTCAGACCCAACAACGGAGAAGTGGGCAGGCACACTCCGGCGCAGGGACCCCGACATCCAGCCCACGCTGCCCTCCATCGTCTCCCGCAAAGTATCTTCAACGTCCTCTTCAGTCGGTAGCGGTAGGAAATGTCGGTCGGTCGAGCGCCTACCTCGACAAAAGCTTCGGCACCTCGCACCGATCAAACCATTAGGCAGAAAGACCGATGTGCCTACAGAAGGAGACGTTGCGCTGTTAGAAAGAGACGAAAAGGTTTTCGACGCCACTGGATACGAGCTACACTTGGTGGAAACGTTAGAGAGGGACATTCTTCAGAAGAACCCAGATGTACGTTGGAGGGATGTTATAGGCTTGGAAGACGCGAAGTCGGTGTTGCAAGAAGCGATGGTGTTGCCACTGGTGATGCCGGATTATTTTAAGGTGAGTAAATAAGTCACAAAAAAATAGTATACTTATGATAAGACTTACATGATATGCAATATATTATCACAATATCCATTAAGAATAGTGTAAAGTAGATGTTAGTATTGTCAAGGTCTTCCTTCATGAAGAAATAGCACATGGAGATATCGGGCCATGACCCACCAAGCTGGCAACTTTGGTTGGTTTTAAAGACAATCTTAAGACAACAACCGAGACCTCAACAGCTTAAAATGCCTTTCGAAGCACACGTGTCTTGTGTGTAAATAAGTTTTGTAACTTTACAAATAACTTATTTCTCTGACGTGTTCAACGTACATTAACCTTATTTCTGCTTACTTAATTTAAGGCACAATCACAAGTGTACCATTAAGTGCAATTTCTTGATAAAGAAAACTCCAAATGACTGGACGCGTGGACTTCAACGGCAAATGTGACCGAGCGTGGTGAGATCTCGTATCTCACGCGAGTAACTAATTTAAAATAGGCTACTCGAGTTAGTTTGAGGCTTACGATCTTATGCGGAAAGAGGGCCAACGGTTTTTTTGTGTTTTTTCTGTCAAAGTTTAGTAAGCGAGTTTGCGACAAAAACTCACGGCGCTGGCTGGTCCAATGCGGGTTGGTGGGTTAACGACAGTTATTTTGTGACGCACCTTCCGAAGACCGCTCCCGATCCGATCCAAACGTCCCGGAATCTAGTAGGGAACGGGGACACGCACTAGTACGTGATGCCATTCCCTCTAAAAAACCTCTGATGGTGTCTCGTTTCACACGGCTTGAAGTTTCTCGCTGCCTCCAAAAAAGTTCGATGGCGCTGAAAAGGCCCTGAGGCAAACAGCAAACTTTCTCCAAAAAAACCTTCTGAAGCACGGAGTCTCTTTTGCGATATTATTATTTGTTTACCCATCTGGTGACCTGGCCTTGCGAAATTTGCAATTAAATAAAAGTTTTTGCAATTTTGCAAATTTGAAACTTTTATGACCACTTTGACAAAAATATTAAACCTTATCATTAAAAGTGAAGAATACTGACGTGAAGCTAACACAAGCCTTTTGCATTCTTATAAAAATATACATATTTTTATGTCAACGATTGTTTTAATTAAATAAATAAATAATATTATATAATCGTCTATTAAATAAAAACATAAGTATGGTAGGGTGTGGCACCAGTGTTCGACAGAAACCAGTGGTTGACATTTTTTATCCTTATATCTTTAATAATGATAATTATATATGTAGGGGTCAGCAACTGATTTGAATCTTTAGCAATAATTGAATGAGGAGCTGGTGGGTTACTCTTGAAACACAATTGCAATAATCAATTTCCAATCCCAAATCGAAAAAAATCAAATGGCACTCTTAAAAGCGATAATAGCGCCACATTGGCATTAAATTAAGTGAACAAATTATTATCAAGATGGGGCGTTCCGAAATTGCAAAACTTATCCCAATATCGATACATATTAATCGCATTGGAATTGTATTGAGATTGAGTTTGCGTCAAGAGTAGCCTACCAGGATGGCGCAGTGGTTAACGCGCCCGGTCTGCGAGTGCTGAGGTTAAGCAACTTTCGCAAAGGCCGGTCATCGGATGGGTGACCAAAAATTTATCATCTCGAGCTCCTCCGTGCTTCGGAAGGCACATAAAGCCGTTGGTCCCGGCTGCATTAGCAGTCGTTAACAACCACTAACTCGCACTGGGCCTTCGTGGTGTTTTATGGACCATTCTCCCTATCCATCCATAGGGAAGGTACGTGCCCCAGCAGTGGGGACATAAAATGAGCTGATGATGATGATGATGATGAATACAGACCATCTTCTTCCTAGCGGTCATCCCGTAAAATTAAAATGAAAGCTGAATTGTTTTTTGTAGACGAAAACTGTCGAGCACTGGGCGTAAAGTGTCGAATTCTGGTGCCTGTGCCACTATGATACTTATATCGTGGAATTTAGTTTATATTTGGTTGTTCTTCAAGTTGGCAATGAACACTATGCGTGTCTTGGTTAATTATGAAAAGAAAAGAATGAATTAATTTATTACAAAACAAAGAAAAGTAATTTATACAAACAGAAAGTAATAGTAGGTTACAGCAATAAGACTTGATAGTTTATTTCCTTTTTTATTTACTTGATTACTATATCTTATTACAAGTGACCGCCCGTGACTTAGTCACTTAGTCAGCAACACCTTATCCCGTGATCCCGGGGAATTTAGAAAATACTGTCTTATTTATTTATTTGTTTAAATTTCTTGTAGCTTACAGACAAGATTAGATTAATCACATCACACTAATATTATAAGAGAAATAATAAATTGATCCACAAAAAAATAGTAGGCTAGCACCTAAAATGGTAAGTTAGCATCTAAATAGTAGTTTAGGTGCTAACTTTGTAATTTTAGGTGCTAACTTAGTATTTTTGTGGGTTAGGTTAGGTTAGTTTGGTGATCGATTAAATACAACCCATATTATAAATGCGAAAGTTTGTGTGTATGTGTGTATATTTGTTGCTTCTTCACGTTGCAACGGATGAAATTCGGCATACAGATAGTTTATAACCTGGATTAACACATAGAATACTTTTTATCCCGATATTCCCACGGGAACGGGAACCACGCGGGTGAAACTGCGGGCGGCCGCTAGTTACACATAATTTATCACATAACAATGTCATAAAAAGGACCTGCCTGCAAAATTATAGCGTTCGAGGTCCTGTGGTTCGGGCTGAGCGAAGTTTATCGTTTCAGGTAATTAGGACTTATCTTATTAATAACTATATACGGCCTTTGCTGTCATCACGCACCCTATTTTATGTACGATCAAGCCTTGAAATAATTATTTATTCAGACAAAACATAGTTACATTTTAGTTATGTAGGGGGTAATTGTATCATTTTGAACGACCATTTTGCCGTTGTAGTAATAATATATATATGTATATAAGATTCTCGTGTCATAATGTTATTTGCCATACACCTCCAAAACTTTTTATGATTTTTATGAAATTTTATATGTATATTCTGTAGGTATGAGAATTAGTCGTAAAGTATATTTCATACCGCTAGGTGATCAGGGTGTCCCTATCCAGAGTATTTTTTAAATGTATATGGCAGAACAACGTTTGCCGGGTCAGCTAGTGGTATAATAAAAATATAGTTTTACAAAGAATAGATGAAAATCGGGAAAGAACGGAACAAAGAAAAATTTTAGAGGAGGCAAGAAGCGTGTTATTTTATATGATCTAAGTTTTGTAATACTAATTATACTAACAATTGTTAATAACAGTTAACATTGTATACCGTGTCTCTTATGCAAATAAATATATTTCTATTTCTATTTCTAAAATGTTCAAATAAATTTTTAAGGCAAATTTTGTTGCGAACAAATTACAAAAACACAAATGTTGAAAAAATTTCCACGAGCAGGATTTGAACCTGCACCATTCTGACATATCGGGTCAGGTGCTCTTCCAATTGAGCTATCGTGGTTCTAACCAGCCCGCCGAAATTATTCAACAATTTACTTTGAAAGCCAAAAGTTTGTAAAAATATTATTATCGGATGTTTTTAACGGTAGTTGTTGACATTGAATGGGCGCTTTTGGCTTTCAAAGTAAAAAGTGTTGAATAATTTCGGCCTGTTGATTAGAACCACGATAGCTCAATTGGAAGAGCACCTGACCCGGTATATCAGAAGGGTGCAGGTAAACTGTTAATAAGTTATTACTAACCACACACTAACATAGAAAAACTGTATTGGAAATAATAAAGGCTATTTTTCTTATTTAATGAAATTGTATGTTATACTTTTCAAAATGTTACACCCATTCTTGTTTTAGGGCATACGGAGGCCGTGGAAAGGCGTGTTGCTGACGGGCCCACCCGGCACCGGCAAAACCCTGCTGGCAAGAGCTGTGGCCACCGAATGCAAGACCACCTTCTTCAACGTCTCCTCAGCCACGCTCACCTCGAAGTATCGGGGCGATTCGGAGAAGCTCGTGCGGCTTCTGTTCGATATGGTATTGTGCAATTGAGATCTTTTGTAAAGAAAGTAAAAAAAATATTTGGGACGCTAGTTATATAATACTACATGAAAACATGCGCTGATTTAAGCTTTCGAAATAGGAAAAGTTTATTTAATGTACTTATAATAAGTATCCGAAATCGGTCGTAGGCACGGGCTAACGGATTTTATTATATAATACAGAGTGGCAACTTTACGGTTGTATATTACATTGATAATGAAAGCTATAAAACATCACCATCATAATCAGTCCGTAGCAGTTCACTGCTGGACATATTTTTCTCCTAATGCATGCCACTGAGCTTAATATTCGGCTCTCTCTTTCAAAATGTCTTCTCTTCTATACAACATGCCCAGTCTATACGCCTTGAAACTAAACTGCTAGATGATGTAGAGAAATATAATCATATTGTTACCATTCCAGGCTGCGTTCTATGCTCCGAGCACGATATTTCTGGATGAGGTGGATTCTCTTTGTGCGGTGAGGGGCGCCGACTCGGAGCACGAGGCTTCGAGGCGATTTAAGGCTGAGCTGCTCATTCAGATGGACGGACTTGCCGCTGCCTTGTGAGAATTATTATTATAGTCTAGTTAAAACAAAGACATCCACTATAACTAGTACCTATCAACTAGTAAAAACGGGATCTCACTGTAACATTTACACTTTTATCTTTCGTAAACAAAAAAAAAAAGTTAACGGGGATGAACGCAAGCTACATTTGCTTATTTATAATTAAACGCTTACGCGAACACTACACATTGAAATGGAATCACTTTTACGGTTTTAATCGCGTCTATTTTACAGTTTTGGTTTTATCCTAAAAAAAGGATTTTTTTGTTTAAGTACTTGCATTTAATGAGGTACCTTAGTTAATATGATAATTACAATCAAGGCTGTATCTTTATATCAATAAGAGAGGTGACGTGAAAAGACTTAATAAAATAATCAAAATTAAAATATAACAACAAAGGTAACTGCTGTAAATCGTTGAGGAATTCCCTCGACTGTCTATGGTCTCCATCATCAGACCTGTAATGGCATTTATAACCCATATGGGTGCAAAGTTCTCATCAATAGAAATGAATTAAGTCCAAACACAAAGTAGCTACTGTAAAACGTTGAGGAGTTCCCTTGTCTGTCCTTCGTCTTCATCATCAGACCCCTAATGACAGTCGCAACTCATCTAGGTGTAAAGTTCTCACCAATACAATTAAATCAAGCCCAAACACCAGGTGATTGCTGTATATTGTTAAGGAGTTCCTTTGACTGTCTTTCGGCTTCATCATCAGATTGACTCCAGACCTTCATTAAATAGTAGAGTTTTAAAATACGTAATGAAAAAATTAACAAACGTACTAGTCTCCACTACGATTTTCGAAGGTTCTCCTCGATTTATTCAGCGTTCCATCATCAGATCCTGACCTGATGACCATGGGACAAACTGGAAAGTATACCCTTTCAAACAAAAAAAATAATTTTCCAAATCGGTTGAGGCGTCTTCGAGTAATCGGGTAACTACATAAATAACTGTGTTAAGTCAATCAACCAAAATAAATACAAGTTAATATGGACAAGCACTAATATACAACTCCTTAATCGTCAGAAATTGTACCTTCCATCATCAGCTTACCTGAATAACTTGATAGAACACAACTAGCCATTCTCTACGTCCCTTTAATATTTAAAGAATAATCCCCTAACTCCTAATCGTTGAAGAGTTGTGTCTCCCATCATCATCAGATCAGCAATATCTTTAGATGATGACTACAAGAAGCAAATATATGATTATTATTAGAAATTATATGAAAAACATAGGTACGTGACTATAAAGTTTGAGGGTTTCCCTCGATTTCCCTGGGATTCTATCATCAGATCCTTACACGAACTATTAAGAAGCTATTCTTTACACGAACTTTCCCGATCTCAGGATTTAGAATTAACAATATAATATCTGCCTTTCAGTAACCAGGACAAGATCATAATGGTGCTGGCGGCTACCAACCACCCGTGGGACATTGACGAGGCGTTCAGGAGACGATTCGAGAAGCGGATATACATCGGCCTTCCTGATGGTATTTTCTCAAATTCATTCATAACATACAAAACGTTCATAACATCATTACTTATTACTTACTACAACTTTTTCCGTGCTTCGGAAGGCACGTAAAGCTATTGGTCTCGGCTGCATTAGCAGTCGTTAATAATCGCCATAATCCGCCCGTTCTTCTTGTAGTGTTGCCATCCATAAAAAAGGCTTGTGCCCCAGCATTGAGGGCATAAACTGAGCTGGTGATGATACTATATTCATTTTCATTCAGCACATGCACATGGCGCTCTTGGAAGAATTTCGTTCGAATCATCATTTCGACGATCATGAATAAACTCCTCAGTAAGAAATAAAAAAGGCAATCTAAGCAACAGATAATATCACCCAAACAAACTAACAAACTACGTTCAAAAAGGCTGCGCTTTCGCCAATACGGTGCGCAAGGTAAAGTCCACCAACAGAATTACATAATTTTTCGAAATTATAAGCTCGTACACGCATGACTAGTTCATACAAGTGTGCGAGGTACAATGGTATTCGCAGGACCACGATGTATTTCTCGTACGAGTCAAATTCGAAAACGCATTCAAAGTCCGATCCGTTCCGAACCTCTCGGAGAATCTAGTAGGGCACGGGGACACGCACTAGAGCGGGATACCCTCTAGAAAACCTCCGAAAGTGATTCGTTTCACACGGCTTGAGGAACCCTTTAAGTTTCTCGCCGCCCCCAAAAAACCCCGGTGAAGTTGAAAATGCCGTCTGAGGCAATCAGCAAATTCTCTCAAAACAAAAAGAAAGCATTCAAAGTGCGGTTAGCCCAATGGTAGGTGTTCTGTGTTTCAGAAGGGACCCGTGTGAAGTTGCTGACACTGTGCCTGCGCGAGGTGGTACTTTCCGACGACGTGAAGCTGACCGAGCTGGCTAACAAGCTGGAGGGGTACAGCGGCTCCGACATCTGCAACCTGTGCAGGTGTGTAACGTCACGACTTGGGCTCAGAACTGCCTGCCCACCTATTTGTCTTCCTCCTTTTCTCTTCGATCAGCCGTTATCTCAGTTTAAAAAACAATTACTTATAGAACCTAAAACCATTCTATCATGAAATCTGCATGCCATTTGTACACAGGGATATTCATCACCATCTCTTTTTGTTCCGCAGAGACGCAGCAATGATGACCATGCGCCGCAAGATAGCCGGCAAGAGTCCCGACCAGATACGAAAGCTGAAGCGCTCAGAGCTCGAAGCGCCTATCTCGAAGAATGACCTAGAAGCAGCTACCGAGAAGACCCGGCGTACGGTCTCGCAGGCCGACGTGGCTCGCTACACGAGCTGGATGCAGCGGCACGGCTGCTCCTAGCGGCGAGCTAAAGCGCTGCGAGCGCTGCTTCGAAAGCTACGCAACGCTTGAGGGTCATCTGCGTGGGTGCACGATGAGGCACGCCCTTATCTCTGCTGATTCATTAACTTCTCAATAGTGTGATGGTATCCTGATTTTGACAATTGTCTATTAACAGTAATTAAATAAATATTATCACAAAACCACACGAAAGCGTCTACACGAGTCCATCCACATCGCGGGTGAAAGTGCCAGATGGAGAGCGCTTGTCTCCACCAACCTAAGTGATGGTAACGTTCCTCAGCATTGAGGGAAGGACTGATTGGTTTGGAACAGTAATTAGCTTATAAACTGTACCTTCTTCTTCGTCGTTACACTCATGGCAGAGTGGTCATGGTCGTTACTTCAGTCGCAGTGATCCGCTAGGCTGGCCGTCTCCATTATCCTTTAACCGTTGCCTTCATTGATAAAATCGAATCGAAAATGATGGGTACTGGATGATCTGTCTTACCATAATAAATAAATGTTATAATCAGGCCACTAGAATACTATTGTGGATTCTTAAAATAGCAGTATCGAGATTCAGGTCGTTTCCAACTCGGCGTGTGTGAACCTTGAACAGACACAAGTAAAGTGATTCAGTGATACATTTAGGAGCACAGACATGTCATGGCTAAACAGTCAACTTAGCATTGAAAATAGGTGAGTCAGCCCAATCAAAAGACGATATTTTTGTCGTTCTTCTGTAACTACTTAACACTTTTGGATAACAAAAGATAAGATAATTGTATTTTTTTAAAAGTTAAATTGTACTAAGTAGCTCGTTTTAAAAATAATCCTTTTTCTTTAAAGATCATCGCTCATGTGGTTCTTTAGATAACTGAATGCTGCACGACTGCGTCTCGCGCTGTAAGTGCTGTTTCAAAAGCTTTGCAACGCTTTAAGACCATCTGTCATCTGTCAATTGATTTACGAATACAAAGGACATAAGGTCTAGTGGTTATGTCACCTCAAATCTCAAACCCAGAGCATCGATTCCCAGCGTGGGACCAATATATTGTGTTCGGTTTGATTGGTGATATAGCTTGTTCTAAGTCCGCATACATTCTTTTTAGCAACGTACAATGTAATACTGTCTTAATTTTCCATTATCGATGTAATTTTCTATATCGATGTGTAGATCAACAAACAGACAATATTTTTTATAATATCCTACTACCACCAAATAGCAATGTTATTTACCCGTGATCTGGTTAATACCACGTTTGACTATTGATTAGATTAGCCCTACCGATTGGTGTGATCGCTCAAATGTAGGATAGTTTTTTTTATTTAACCCATTTTCTTTACTGAGGCCGTGTAATATAGCACTATCCCATACAATTTTTCTTGTAAGAAACTTTTGGTCAATCGCTACAATTGACGGGGAATGGCTTAATTTTTTGTAAAGAAATGGAAAAATCAGTTGTTCTTATTTCACTGCTGCACTTGCTTAGTTGTAGTAAAATCTAATTACAAAGTGGCACTTTGTAATTAGATTGTGTAGTGCCTTACAAGTAAACAAAGAATAAGCTCCGAATAGTTATTCCCTGTTTTGTTCCTATCGTAAACGTCATTTAAAATTAGAGTAAAAGAGACATAACACGGAATAACTATTTTAAGATTATTCTTTGTTTATTTGTAAGACCCATAAAGTTTAACTGAAAATGTGAGACGTGAAGCTGATTAAAGTGCTGCAACTGCCTTGTAATAACTTCTGGACCACATGAGAACAGACAGACAGAAACAAATTGATCTATGTACTGTAACTAAGTAGTCAAAAATGTCTTGGCGTCTAAGAAGAATGAGTTTTACTGTTTTGCCATTTTTAATGTATGTTTTTGATAAGACACTGTTAGCATTGTCAAAATTCAATTCATATTTACTTAAAACTAGTTATTAGCTATAGATACTTATTACATTCATACTATAGACATACGAAGAAATTCGTTTTTAATGTAAAATATTATAATTATGACTGTTATACGTATGGCGTAAGTTTGGTATAACTTGTAAGATGCACATTTTTGATGTGTCATCCATTTTGAAATTAGCGTGTAATTAATGTCGTAGTTTCAATTTTATACTGATTTTTTATGAGCTTAAGATGTTGTAAATGTATTTTAGCTAAGAACTGTACAGTTGTGAGAAGCATTTGTATGAGCTATCATTGTTTTAAAGTTTTGGACGCTAAGGGTGTTATATTTACCGCGTGTAGAAAACTGAAAGTTTTAGCTTGGCGATTAACCATTTATTTACAAGGCACCGATTTTTTAAACCCTTTATTTGCCCAGCCGAGCAAGCATAATTTTCCATTAGTTTTCCATCTTAATACAAATAAATCAGGGTCAATCTATTATGACTCTATGGAATCTAGTTAGATATTTTCGATTACCTATGACTGATTTTGTAAAATTATTTACATTTTTTCTAACTTGGATTCTCTTTTGTCCTGTTTATTGAAGATGTAATTGTATTACAAAGGTGTAGGTGACTTTTTATAATCTGTGCAAATCGTGACGTATACCTACTTAGTTTAAAAAGAAAATGAACGAAGGTAGTAGACGTTACGCATTTTGGTCTTTTGGCTGCTGCTTGGAACTGACTTTCTACGCTGGAACTGTCAATCGGTCTAACTACGGTATAAAACGATTGCTTGCTATGTGTAGGACGCGACTTGTAACGTGTAATTACGCGACGTAATTTTCGGCATAATGTGTTGCTGTTAATTATAAAAGCTATGTATGCATATCGTACCATCCCTTGCGGAATGCGTAATTTCAGCATAGTGTTCCTACACTAAGAATAGTTCTAGCTCATGTCGAAAATTCGGAGGCAAAGCTTTAGCAATTTGTATTTGTTTTTTATTATGTTAAGAGGGTGCCGCGCGGATGCAAAACTGCGAGTTGCAAGTTTCTTTATGATAGCGAGCGAGCGGCGCGTGGCAGTGGCGTGACAACGGTGCACGACTACGAATACGCACGCAGACTAATATTTGTTCAGAGTAGGCTGGTGATTTAATTGGAGCAATGTTTACTTATGTAAAATCATAGGCGTTCGGGTAAATAATAAATGTCTTAATATTTTCATATATACACAGACGCTTTCGGGCCCAGAGACAATAGAATTCAATTGTTCTGTGGTAACCAGAGGGCTCCAGTCGATATTCATATTTTTTAAATGAAAAATTAGACAACAGTGGCCTGCGGAATATCAATACAAACATTTTGATGTCGGATTATTGTCTCATGTGCTATATATACAAAGTTTCTGGAGAAATAAATTTTTATATCATTACTTTTACGTATTGTTCATGCAGTTTTGGGCAATTGTTTCAAATTCCAGGACAACCATGGCCTTGTGAAAAGATCAAGCTAACCTACACTAGTCCTTTTAATGCATATGACCTATTCAGCGCCTAGCACCGTAGTGACTTAAAAACGTAAACGTACATTTTCGAGATTCCGCGTGGCACCCCCTTAACATACCTACAATATGCATTGTGAGCCCCAACACTTAACCACAAAATAATGACAGTGCAGAAGGTAAGCTTTATACAATCGCGCTTGAGCAACGCACACACAGAATACCTCTCGCGGACACGGTAGCTCGCAATAGCTGCGCTCGGACTAGGGTTGCCATCTTTTTTTTGTGCAAATAAAGTACATTGGTTATTAAAAGGTAGAATAAAAAGTATAGTGTGTCAAAATAAAGTAGGTACGATTATTTATTTCGCTTAAATACATACTTCTCATTGCAACTTTTAACAAATAATTATCACTGTTGCAAAGCAATTTTTTTGTGTGTAAAAAGAATCCCAGAGAACTAAAATATATGAATATGAATAGGGCTCCTTTGGCTTACAGAGCAAGAGTAGATAGTGTTGACTAATCTTGGCACGTGGGATGACCACGATATCACAGTTGGTAGTAGTACACCTCACCCGGCATGTCATGGGGTGCGGGTTCGAATCCCGCTCGTGGAATATTTTCAACACTTGTTTTTTTTCAAAGTAAATTATGTGAAATAAAGTATTTTCGCGTACTTTATTGTTCTCATAAAGTATAGAGTACAATTACCCGAAATAAAGTACAATACTTTATAATAAATTATGGGTGGCGGGAGGAGCTCGATTGCGCAGTGGTTAACGCGCCTAAGCAACGTGCTTAAGCAACTTTCGCAAAGGTCGGTCATCGGATGGGTGACCAAAAATTGATCATCTCGAGCTCCTCCATGCTTCGGAAGGTACGTTAAGCCGTTGGTCCCGGCTGCATAAGCAGTCGTTAACAACCACCGCACCGCACTGGGCCCGCGTGGTGGTTTATGGCCCGTTCTCCCTATCCATCCATAGGAAAGGCTCGTGCCCCAGCAGTGGGGACATAAATGAGCTGATGATTATGATGACGGGTGGCAACCCTAGCTCAGACTGAACCGAGCTGTTCCGTGATTCCGTGTCTATGTGTGCGTTGCTCGAGTGCGGTTTGTGTAAAGCTTACCTTCTGGGTCCTTCTTTTATTTATTTATTTTTATTTATTTTAAATGGTCTACCAACAGTTTTTGTACTAATACATTAAATATGATACATAAAAGTGACAACAGGTAAATACAAAAAACTAATTAAAGGTAGACACCACATGACAAAAAAAGAGTAGTAATTTATCTACTAACTAAATAATAAAATGAAACTGTACTTATTTCTATCTTTTTTTCTTTTCTTAACTTAATAATAACAGTTTTTTCTTGGCCACATAAAATGTACGCTTAATGCTTCGTATGGAGTCATTAAATATGTCTATACTGTTACTGTGATTGTTTACTAGTCTGCAAAGTCTAGGTATGGCAGAATTAATCCCAAGAACGGAACGACGAAATGGGGGGCAGAGAGGTGTTATAGATTTTCTAGGGATGCAGCGTGGAACTCTAAAACTTAATTTGCTTAGTAAATCAGGACAGTCTATTTTGCTGTTAACTATATTATAAATCAGTTTAAAGTCAATAAAATCTAGTCTATCACTAATTGGAAACATATTAAAATGGTTCAACCGTTCAAGATATGAACGCTTTTTTTTTGCTAATCCTAGGGAATAAGCCAAGTGCCACATAAACCTCTTCTGGATCCGCTCTATTCGAAGAATGTGTACCGCGTAATGTGGACGCCATACAACACTGGCATATTCTATTATACTTCGCACCAAAGTGTTATACAGAAGTATTTTAGTTTTTGGTTTTTTGAATGCTTTTCCATTTCGTATTACGAACCCTAACATTCTAGATGCTCTTTTTATAATATTGTCGATATGTGGCACAAATGTAAGTTTGCTGTCAAACATAACGCCTAAGTCTCTGATAGTGTCCATTTTTTTCAAGTCCATGCCTTCAATAGAATATTGATTTTGCAATGGCTGACTTTTAAGTGTAAATGTAACTTGTGAGCATTTATTCGGGTTTAGTTGCATACCATTATTAAGACACCATTCGGAAAGCCTATTTAAATCTTGTTGTAGTAGAGTACCATCATTCTTTGAGTTTATCACTCGTAATAACTTTAGATCGTCAGCGTACAAAAATGGCGATGAGTTTTTGAAACATTGAGGGATATCATTTATAAACAAATTAAATAAAATAGGTCCCAAATGCGATCCCTGTGGTACCCCGGAAGTTATGCTAAATTTGTCCGACACGAACCCATTAGCAACTACATAAAATAGCCGATTTGATAGGTAGGAATCAAACCAGTTCAACAGTGACCCCCCGAGACCAAATGACTGCAATCTTTTTAATAAAGCACAATGTAAAACCTTGTCGAATGCCTTACAAAAGTCGGTATATATTACATCTACTTGTTTACGTGCATCTAAAGCTTCAACCAATGTATCTTCGAACAAGACCAAGTTAGTGACAGTAGACCTAGCCTCGAGAAAACCATGCTGACATACAGTAAATAATTGCTTGCAATGCGATTGTAAGTAAGGACATATCAGGGACTCAAAAATTTTTCCGAAAGTACAAAGAAGAGATATTGGTCTATAATCTCTTACAAAATTCGACCCAGCTACTTTCGGTATAGGTACAACTTTAGCTGTCTTCCATTGCGACGGGAATATTCCAGTAGCTATTGATTTATTAAATATATATAGCAATGGACTGCACAATTCGTGTGCACATGATTTAATAAATAATGGTGGGATGTTGTCTGATCCTGGACCCTTAGTTACATCGAGAGATTCTAATTTTTTCAGTACCTGATTACGATTTAATATTAGGCCAGTGAAACTATTATAGTCTGAATCCGTTGAAATGCTTCTGAGCTGATCCGAACTGGGTTGGGTGGCGCTATACACCGAGGCAAAGTAAGATGCAAACAGTTGACACGCTACTTCCCCGCCAGTTGTTGTATGTACACCGTCAGTAATTAAACAAGGGTAATTGCTCCTTCCTCCTCGTTTACCTTTAATGAAGGACCAAAAAAGTTTCGGATTTTTGTTCAAGCTATCTTCTACGCCATGTATATAGCGGTTGTAAGATGTTGTTGCGAGCACCTTGCACCTAGACCTAAGTAAATTTAAGGATAGTTTATCCCTGGGGTTCTTGTACTTGTTATAACGAGCTCTGATGTTATTTTTTTCACGCAGAAGTTTTATTAATTGTGATGTATACCATGGGGGATATTTAGTTTTTGCCTGGTTCTTGAGAGGTACATATTTTTTAATAACCTTCCATATTTCATCCTCAAGAGCATCCACGTGATCATGTACATTACCAACTGCGTCGAATTTACTAGACCAATTTATTTTGCCAAGTTCACTCCTAATTGACTCGAAATTAGCTTTGTAAAAATTATATTTCATAATTTTGTTACTATAAGACAGATTTTTTTGGATAATATAAGTGATTTGAAGAACTAGAGGGGGATGAGGTGAGTCTATTTTCGACAAAATATCTTTAGCGGGCACAACTTTGCAATCAGGGATATCAGTTAAGATAAGGTCTAAAATATTACCATTTCCATTTTCATTCATGTTAATTTGTTTAAGTTCATTTAAAATCAAAAAATCAGTAAGCATATCATATAAGGTAGACCTTGCAGAAAGGGTCCCCAATATAGACTTTCCATCTAACCATTTTATCTGACCAAGATTAAAATCACCCAAAACAATATTATAATTTTCGTTCAATGTATGTTCATAGTTTTTGTTATATTTAGTGACAAATTGATCTAACAGTTTACAGGTTACTGGCGGTGGAAGGTACACAGCACATACATTTAATCGTTTTACTGAGTTAGAAAAAGTGATCTCAATAGAGACCCACAGATCTTCACATCCACTTTCAAATTGTTGTAGTCTTTTAGAATTATACTTATTTAAAACGGCGACTAATATTCCTCCACCATCAGATTTATTACTTGTTGAGCTATCTCTGTCTCGGCGATAAACTACATATCTATCATCAAATAGCTCTCGATCGAAAATACAATCTTTAAGCCAAGTTTCGGTTATAACAATAATATCATACGAATTACATGCAACATTATCATAGAATTCATTCGTTTTTGTTCTTAAACCACGACAATTTTGGTAATATATATTTAAACAATTGAATTTTAAAATTATCTAAGTAAAAGAAAATACATGCATTAAGAAAAATTAAAATCTAAAAAATAAAAATAAACCCCTATTGTAACTTAATTAAAGAGTCTTTATCTCTAATTAAAACGTATGTCGAATCATCGGTCTTACGCATAAAAATCCTGCCGTTCCGGACCCATACGTGCTTATATCCCAACTCTTTGCCTTTAATCCTAGCGGCCGCATGAAGAGATTTATTAGCAGGAGATAAATGCTCCATGATGTAAATTGCTTGTTTTTCACCTGCGATTCCGATGTGTTCCGTGTTTAACTTATTGTTTTTATTCTGCTTGTTAAATGTAACAGTAGCTGCCAAAAGATTATCGCGTAACCTTGTAGAAGAAAGATGGACTATAATGGACCTGGGACGAGCTGAAGCTCTATCGGCCTTTGCCACACGGGTACAGTGCAATAAATTTTCTTCAGTAAGATTGCAACCTACGGCTTTGCCGATCTGCCTTATAATTGAGATTAAGTTTTCTTTCTTATTCTCTGGTACGCATTGCACTTCCACATTGTTCATGCGTGCGTTTTGTTCCAAGATATTTATTTTATTATGTAGCGATGTAACCGTATTTTGCAATGCACTATTTTCCATCTTGACAGTTTCCACCTCTTCTGTTAATGTCACATGATCCTTCATAGCATCCTCGAACTTTTCGTTGATAAAGTCCATTGAATTTTTAACACTCTCAACTTCCTGTTTCAGCAATGATAGTTCCTTATTAATTGATTTAGAAATAGTTTCGCCTATCTGCGTCATAAAGAAGTTCATTTGTGTTTGCACAATATCAGTCACTATTTCTCTTACGTCCTGTTGTGTAACTGGCATGAGGTAGTCTGAGCATGGCTTAGGAGAGGAAGATGGAGCCTGTCTCTTATTTGGCCTGTTTGTCACGTGTAACGGTTGTTCTTCGGCCTGCCGCTCATTAACCTTTTTAGAAGAAGAAGGTGGCGTCCTTTGAGTTTTATTCGACATTTAAAAAAAAAAATAAAAAAAATATATATTATACGTATAAAAATAAAATAAAAAAGAAAAGATAAAAAAAACAAAACAGCAAAAACAAAATAAAAAAAAATAAAAATAAAATAAAAATAAAAAAAAAATTACTCTGGTGGGGTTTGATCCAGGATTCACGCTTGTTAGATGCGCACTAGTCTGCACTCCAACCGCCTGAGTTGAAGATCACTTATTATTGTGGCCGAAATTATGGTAGTAAAGCGAACGGCTCGTTAGCCGACACGCAAGGTTCATCGAACTTTCTATTTTCAAGGCCACAATGCACGAACGAACACTTCACGACTACCCTCAATGTTACTGTTATTATACTTTAAAACGTTCACCACTCGTGTAAATATTATTTAAAAACACTTAAAAACTGCTTCTTTTTATATTTATTAATGCACAGTGAGATAGTATGCGTATTAAGGAGTATTACGATATGAAATAAAAACTTCGTACACAACTTTTAACTATCTTGTAGAATTAAAATTAGCAGCGTGGACTACTTCTTATCTGACCGCAAGGACGGTCTCGGACGGTCTCGGACGGTTCTTTTGACACTAACAGTGGGTTAATAATTGTAGGACTTTGAAATAAGACTCAAATTTCGGGTAAGACTCGTTTTTATTGAGTAATAATTGTAAAATGTATAGCGGCGTTACAATTTATCTGTTTATATGCCAATATTTCCGTGTATAGTGCTGTTGGCGTAATGTGTAGATGGAAGTTCAATAAAGTTCTTAAGATTTTACTATGACTGATTTTTATTACATAAAACCATATTATCTAGGTGATATAGAACTTAGTTCGTTAAAAGGCCACAAGTTGCTCCTTATTAAGCGAGCATCTAAGTTTAAAAAATGACGGAGTATTTTTTATAAGGCACACAGAATTCCAGATAAATATTTAAAAAAAACAGCAACTCTATCGTGTTATTCTACAATCACGCTTACAATGACCAAAAAGGCCTGATTTTATAAAAGAAGTTATCTGATATTGTTCCTAATAATTAATGTCTGATAAGTGATAAGCTATAAAAAGCCTATAAAGTGAAATCTTAACTTTAACCTTTTTTGAAATTCATACTAAGGCACCGTGATAGTTTATGTACACGAAACAATATAGCTATAAACGTACTTAGGGCGTCCGCTGAGTCAAGCGGGTGCACGGCGCGAGCGCGGCGTGCTTTTTTTTTGGAGACTGCTGATTGCTGATTGCCTGGGCATTTTCAGCTTCACCGAAAAACTTAAATTGTTCATCAAGCCGCGTAAAACGAAGCACTCCGTCAGAGGTTTTCTAGAGTGAACAGCATCACGCACTAGTACGTGTCCCCGTGCCCTACTAGAGTCTCAAAGAGGTTTGGATAGGATCGGGCGCGGCTTGCTGTTTCATGTAAATTCAGAAATTTATAGAGCAGCGCGTCGCCTGTCGCACGCGACGCAGCAGACAGCGAACGCTCGTCCGTACGCGGGACATACGCGGGACGGATCACTAATATGCACTTTTGACACATGACAGCTTCAAAACCATTAGGTTACATTTGCCCGCGACAGAGCACGGCGCGGATCCTCGCGGCGGGCGAGCGCCTGCGCCGTGCTTCCCTCTAAACGCAGCGAACGCCCTTACATGCTTCAAAATTAAACACGAATTGTAATTACCATAATTCTAATAAAAAATAACAAATTTCTTAATTGTAGACTTAGAAGTATTTTAAACGATTCATTTATACATTATGAAGCGTCGGTAGCGGTAGCGAAAATATATCCGTTCGATATATTTTCGGGTTCAATGAGAGATGTCGTGGTTCAATCTCCATAGCTCCGTCAGACTTCAGACGCGAACCCATTCCTTACATAAGCGTATTAGCTTCTTTGGATGGGTTAACAGGACTTTTAATAATGTGATAATAGCACATTAATAAAAACCTTTGAAAAATATATTATATTTTTGTTACAATTAATAGCGTGAAAATAATTTATCACAATTCTTCGATAATAATTATTAAACATCTAGTGAATAGGTTTTATTTATGCTTAAACTTGACGAATTAAGACGTTACTTTATATTGGATAATTTATAATTACATTTTTTATTTACACTATTTATGAAAAGATTGTTATTTTATAAACTACACAAACCAGCCTTGCTAAGACAAAAAATTATGTAACACATTTTACAAGGGTTTTCTTATTTTTCCTAAGCTCGGTGTTAAGGCGTTTCAATAAATTTCTAGATACTATCACAAAATTACTTTTTACATTTGCGGTAATCTACCAATTTATCAACAAGGCAAAGTTAAAAAAAGTTTAGAGCTTAAGAAATTATTAAAACTACGTTTGACTATAAGTGAGACGTAAAGTCAACCTTAGCGCGGTGTGGGAAGGTTGCATATCAATCATCGGTGTTGGCTTCGATTTTGCCCACTCGTAGCTGCATCATAAGGGTGCCCACCCTTCGTTACACTGCCCGCTCACGACCGACATTTTGTCGGACCGACAATCGGACCGATTTTTTCGCCGAGTTTTATGACAGATTTTTTGTAGGACGTGTACGTTGCAACGTAGACTTCCATACGTTTCATTTTCAACGACTAAAAAAATCAGTCACCGATTATCGGATGTAGGCGAGGACTCTTAAACAATTTCGCTGTCCTAGAATTATGTATACGTACATGCAGTGTTGAAATCAACCTCAGACAAAACGACAAAACTTAACAAAACCTTAAAACTACGTTTGACTATAAGTGAGAAGTAAAGTCAACCTTAACACAAGGCGGGAAGGTTGTATGTCAATCATCGGCGCTGGCCTCGTGGTTGCTGGGCGCCCACTCGTGCCTGTGTCATTCGGGCGGGCTGCCGCCAGCCTCTGCCAGTGGCGCGTCATCGCTGTCCTGTTCCAAGATGGCGGCGAACGAGAAAGGCATGAAAGCGTAGCCGTGCCCTTCGTAGAACTTGCTCATGAACTCCACCCTGGATTGACATATAAATCAGTTTTAATAACCGCCTCTGTGGTCAGTGGTTAAGGCAAGGTTTAGACTCAGAGGTCCAGGGTCCCGGGTGCGATTCCCAGCGGGGGGAACATTTTTGTGTACCCGGCTTGTTTGGCGGTAGGGCTTGTTTGTCCGCCTGGCTAGCTACCACCGTCTTATTATCTAAATATGTCGCCAAAACATTAAAGTTTGTTGCATTTGTGTTCCGGCAGCTACAGATAAGATAGCCAGTGCCTCAGTAGTTGAGGATTCCGGGTGAAGTGCGCTTCCACCTTCAGCCTTATCATCACTTAACATCAGGTGAGATGACGGCTAATTGCTCACCCGTAAGATATGTATAAAAATATAGGAGTAATATATTTATTTCAGATCATTACTTAAACTGTTAGTAATTACAATAAACATCTTACACACTAATGTTAGTTACCAACAAAATTGTACATTATACAAAAACGACCTCCTTGGCGCACTAGCTCGACCTCACACTGTTCAATCTTGCAGCATCGGTGAGTCCAGCGGTAAGGCAACGCGGTTGTTACGCGAGTTTTAAATTCGTTACATGCATTATGGAGGAGCTCGATGGTACAGTGAGTGGTAAACGCGCTCAGTCTGCAATTGCTAAGGTTAGGAAACCTTCTGCTACCAATTACCAACATCTTCCTAAATATGTCGCCATACAATATTGTTGTGTTCCGACAGTTCGACTTTATAAGAGAACCAGTTCCACAGTGGTTAAGACCTCCGGGTGAAGTGCGTTTCCATTATAGGCCTTATCATCGCCAGTGATCGGAGTAGGTCTACCTACTCTACTACTAATATGCTCTAGCATATTTTTGATTTGCGATACGTTGTATTAATATGGACATTCCCGAAATATTGTCGATAAACAATTTGAATGCTGTAGAAATATACAAAAACAGGTGCGTTTTTCTAGCGGCGGAGCCCGCTATTGTATTCTTTTGTTTCCAAAAGCCGTGTTGCGCGGCAAAATCGTACGGCAACATCGCGCGTGTGCGCAATGGAAATTGGCAACGCGTCGCTAATGTAAGTTTGACAACGTCGTGGCGCCCACTGCCAATACGTAAGACAAGCCTTCTTATATCATGTTTATAAAAAAAAGTTTCAGTTAAAACCTCGCGGAATGTCCATATTAACATCAACGTTTGCGGTCAATGAACCGAAATAGCTCTACCTACTCCGATCACTGATCATCACTTAACATTTATTTTTTATAGGAAAGTTAGCAAATGACTTTGCTCTATCAGAAGCAAGTTCATAATAATACGAAAGACAGCTAGTAGAGCTTGTGGCTCACTAGTCGTCCTTACCTTGCTGTCCTACAAGATGCTTTTTCACATCTCGTTTAAAGGACCCCATGGTGTAGGAAGGAGGAAATAAGTGCTCTCACCTCACCAGCTCATATACGTCCCCATTGCTGGGGCACGAGCCTTCCCTATGGGTGGATCGGAAGAACGGACAATAAACCACCACGCGGGTCCAGTGCGGGTTGAAGGTTATTAACGAAGCACGGAGGAGTACGAAATACGTGTGCTGGGATAAAACTTCATCAGCTTAGATGAAGGTCAAAAGCTTAAGGGTAAATTAATTACCAGTGCAATCGCAGCGTGTGCAGAAACGCGGAGAGTCCCTCCATCAGCACTAGAATGGCGAGCGTGAAGAACGCCCACACCGCGAAAATGGCGAACAGCGCCACCGCCATCACGCGGTGGTTGCCCATGCCCATGCGCAGTACGCGCTGCCACAGCACCGCCGACAGCTCTGCACAGACAAACACTTTTTCTCAAACTTGCCTGTATTTGACCAGTACAGAAATTTCGCTAGCTAGCCGGCAAAGTTAGAATGAAAATCTGTTAATAAATAAATTCAATTTTTAAATAACACGACACAATGTTCATACGTATTTAATTCGGCCACTCAACACATTATTAATGATTGTAAGATTATGGCCCTATTTACGGGCACTGCACTCCATCACTCCAAATTTAATCATAGGCCCATATTCAAGGGAAACCACCCCATCGCTTCACTTCATCATTCCAAATTAAATCATATAACTACTTGGATTGCGTGGCGCTCTCTCCGAGCGTTGGATTTCCAAAAATTCCATAATCCATTATTTAGAGTGAATCCATTATTTGGAGTGATGGAGTGAATCAAACCAAACAGGGAAACAGCGATGGTGAATATGACATAGTTCATGTTGGGAACTTAGACTCACATAATTAAAAAACTTGAAGACACAAAGTTCTAATAGTGCTTAAGGCAATGCTGGGATACATGGAGAATCTGCACGGCAGAAATACTAGATTATTCGTGGAGCCTGCGACCGACGGCGACATTAAAAAATGCAGCAAAATTTTAAGGAGATCATCAAAAGTGAGTTTGGATAGTGCCATATAATAACATGTGAGAGAAAGCTAAAGTACCTGCCAAGCTGTCACTAATGCTGTTCGAACTAAAAGCGTCTAGATCTAGAATAACAAATAAGGTTTTGTTAAGAGATAACGGCGGCGAGTTTGATAATTACAATGTACAAGCAATACTCGGCAAAGAAGGCATTAAGCAGCAACTAGCGATACCCTATAGTCCACATCAGAATCCCACATAAAGGGATAGTCGAACAGTTGTTAAGAATGGGGACCATATAACTTATATATTATCTCTCCGAGCGTTGGATTTCCAAACATTTCAAAAATCCATCTCTTATTTGTAGTGATGGAGTGGCGCAAAGGGAGTGCCCGTGAAGGGGGGCTTTTAGGATACTTACGCGCGTGTGCGAGCGAGAGCGCCCACAGTCGCAGGTAGGAAGCCGTGTGGGAGACGGTGCCCAGCACGTACTCGATGGTGTGGATGGCCTGCGTGATCATCAGCTCGCCCATGCTGTCCTCCGGCTTCTTCTTCTCCTCCACCACGTCGCCGCTTTCGACGCCTTGCTGGTATTTCTAGATGAACATCAATGAAAGGTGACTGGGCGGAAACGAACTATGAACGAACCAATACAGCTTTAACTATTTGTGTAGGATTTCAAACCCCTGCAGACTCTTCGAATATTAAAATGTTGAGGTGGCTACGACTTGATAATTTGATATAGCGGTAAAAACATGAATGCCGTACCTAATTAAAAACACAGGAATTTTCGACTACTTACAACGTTTTTAGGCGAGTAAAAAAGTTTAGCAAAAAAATTTTGCTAAAACATTATACGAACACCAAAAAAATTTTTTTCTCATAACTCATGTTAGTCCCTCTGCACAAAAGTTTACAATAAAGACATTTAAAATAAAGCTTTACCTTCAGCTTCTTAGCTGCCATCATCTGATAGACCGGCTTCCCGAACAGCATGATCGGAACGCACGCATACGCGAACACTAGGAAAGTCTTCTGCAGCGCATCCTGGCCGTCATACATCTCCAACCGGCAAGGAGGTTTCGACTCCGATTTTTTTAGCAGCATCATGTTGATGAAGATGATAAGCACGGATGGAGCACATGATGTTCCGTATGCTGGGTCTAGAATAAGTAAGAAAAACTCAAGTGAGATAGATGCCTGGATCTTGTTATTATTATCAATTAGTGCCATCTTAATACTGAAGTTTGGAGATCAGCATACAAAATTTTCTGCGATCCCATATAGCTTGTTTCAACTGGCGATACCTAACTAACTAACTCTTGTGATGGGTTATATATTTATTGATTAATTAAGTACGGAACTAACCAATTATACTTATTCATTAAAAGAAAAAAAGAAGAAATCTTAAGTTCCTATAAATTAAATTTCTTGAGGCACATTCAATGTATGTAGTGGTAAATTAAAAAGTGAAGAAAAAATTGATAATCGCTTCTCCATAATGTAAAGAAGTAATTTTCCAACAGGCCAGGTTCTTCATTCAAAGTAGTAAGTCCCATCAACTGCGGCTCCATTATTTACATAAATGTACAAGTAACTTCAATTAAAAAATTAAAATTTTATTAAAAAAGTTAATAATTCATGCAGAGCCTCATGTTCTGAACCCGGAAAATCAACCACTAGACCGAGTGTTCAAACAAGCGTGCCGCCCGCCACGGTGCCTTGGGACTCCGTTACAAAGAGGAATGCTAATTGTAGCTATAATTGTGTCCAACACGTTATTGTCCTGGGAATACACAAATACTCATCACGTGAACGGTGCGAAAATAGCTAACGTGCATAGAGAATATTTTTCATTCAACCACTCGCTCAACCATAAAATACACTAAATAGTGAATCTTGTCGCTTTTTTTTATAAGAAATGAAGGATTATAATGATACGCTATAGTTTTTATGAGTTTTATGTTCAAAACTGACACTTTTACTCCGACAACCGTTCGTATAAACGAAGTATGGTTTCTACTACTATATTTCAGCGTTTTTTAAAATACATCTCATCTTGCCTTAAAAATGGATTTTTCTAAGCTTACCTTCGGCTATTGCAGAATACATTGTCCACTTCATGAACATCAAAATGCACAAATACCAAAACAACAACAACAGGAACAATATCTGAGGTAAGTATTGTAGAAATATCATCTCAATTTTCTTGAAGAAACTGCGAAAGAAATAATACATTTTAGTCCATCGGAACAGTGGAGTAAGTTCTTAAATTAATATAAATAGCTTTTTATTCTATCGTTTGATAATTTGTTTACATTCGTTTATAAAACTCGTAAATATTATTTATTCGACTGTATACACTCGTATTGTGTTCGTATACAGACGAAGCAGAAGTCCAGTTCTGTCATATGATGTGTTAATGTTAAAATAGGTTTGCATGGAAAGTACCTACAAATTATATTCTATAACATTTCATTTGTATTTGAAATGCATCCGCAGCATTTGCAACCGATCACAAAGCTATTACAACAAGAGTTGCTTTACAGTACGAAACTATCAAACATTAGAATAGTATGGCCAGATCTAGTTCTATGAATACTTTTAATTACTTGAAGTTTACCACACTCAATGTCACCCCGAACGCCATGTGTATCACTCCGAATATAATAGACAGCTTCATTTTGAACGAGTTTAGGAATATTATATTGTTTGATGCAAACTGAAACATAAACATTACAGCATATTAGAACATATTTGAACTTTGAATATTGTACGGTATATCCAAACCCAAAATATAAAGAAACTTTCTAGCACAGCAGTATTAGTTTTAATTGATAAAATAATAAAAAATAAGATAACTCTAACAAACCTGCCAAACAGGGTCTAATCCGAACGGATAAGGAGTTTGAGTATAAGCTTCAGCGGGATCCATCTCGAGCATTCTATTTTTTCGAAGTGTCTCCTCGTCATAAAGATTTCTCCAACTAGTCCCAAATATATTAAATGATTTGGAGAATATGTCGTTGTAAATGAGACCGGTGTATATCGAAAATATGCCCATAAGGAGTATGATGTAGCGACCGCCTAAGAAGATGTTCCATATTTCGTTGTCAGTTTTCTGTTTCAAGAACTTCTTCTCGTATATAACGAGGATCGAGGCGAATATCGTCATGATGAGGCCGTGGCCGACATCTCCGAACATCACAGCGAACAGGAACGGGAATGTAATTATCGTATACAGAGCTGGAATATAAATTGAAATGTGCTCTTTATTTATTTATATCATTATCATAGGTAAAATAAAGTCTTATGATTATGTACCTAATCAGATATAAAATAAAATAAGTAAGTAAACAAACTATGACTGTCACAGGTGACAGTCATAGTTGATGATGAAGGCCCTTGCCCCTGGGCAAGTCAAGTCATCACTACATTTGATGGGTAATGGCTTAATTCTCTACGTTTGCTAAATGCGGGTTGGTGATCGCAAACACGGGCTATCCATCGAAAAAACTGAAACACACTTTGCCCGATCTGGGAATTGCAGCCGGAATTTTGGGGTATCGCGCTGAGTGCTTTAAGCTAATCTATAGCCTAACGATAACGAAGCTATTGTGGACCTGTCCACTGTTTATGTAAATTAATAAAATTTATGTTATTAACTAATATAATTTTTATGTGTTTTTAAACTATTTGAACGCTCTTCATGAAATCTATTGAACATTGATCACAGGCATAGATCCTTAACCTTGGTGAATTGTTATTCTAGGAATCTCTAGTGTGACTGACTACTCCCAGAATAATACCGTAGCTTTACATGTAGAAAACTCTTTTAAAGAGTTACTATGCTTCAAAAATGATTGTAATTACCTGGGTTAACTTCTCTGTAACTGGCGATTCCATAGGAATCAATTAGGTTTTGGAAGCCCTTAGTGAATTTGTTGGTTCTGTTGAAGGTTGGCGGAGTTTCTCTGGTCGGGACCTGATGCACGAACGACGGTATTGGAACGCCACACGCTTTCTAAAATAAGTACGAAAAGTATTATAAATTGTAGATATTGCTATATTTCAAAAACACCATCAAAAGATGGAGAGACCTTTTACAGAATTTATAACTTTAAAATTTTAATAGCTCTTTTACGACGGATTGATAATTAAGTAACTCTTGACGACTCAATTACCAAAAATAAACTACCGGTATTCAATTTTAAAAACTGGCAATGGATAGAAATATTGGCTTGTTGCATGCCGTTCCGTAATTAAGGGAAATTTGACTATGAAACAATGATTAGATTTTTGTTCGATATTAGAGTATAATTAGACTTTGTTATCACCTAGTTATTTTTCTTAATTTATTTGAACTTACATTGATCAAAACCAATATTAATTATACCGCAACAAAATACATAATATGTATTTTTATGTAGTTTCTTTTGTTAAATGTTTTATTTTTGGTGTACAATAAAGTATATTTATCCTAAGTTGAACAATATTTAGTTGAATTAACATAAATATATTTTTATGTCTTCAGTTAGTGTGACGATGTCTAAAATTCTGGCTGTCTAAAAATGATTACTTTAAAGTAACAAGACCGCCATACTGTAACTATGTATTTGTCCTAAGTTATTTCTTCAATAGTATATGTCTATCTCTACTCACAACTCCATCGTCCAAAGCCTTTTGCAGTACATGTAGGTCACTCTTTGGTACCCAGCACTCTGCTATCAGGCACTTCTTCACGATGTCCATACTGAACATGTTCATCGTGTGGTATATCGCCTTCTCTTTCTTCACCACCAACATCCACGTGCTTATGTCTCTCGCTATGTTTGCGAGCACCAGCCGCCTGTGTTGCTCCGTTTGCTCTAATACCTAAAAAGAGTTTAACGTCGCTAATAAAAATTACTTTAAAAAAAAAACAAAAATCATGGTACTGCATAAATACTGTGTAATGAACAGTACTGCAGATGGTTAAATCTGGTAAAATGTACATTTTCAGGTGCTTTGTAAGTCGGAAACAGTTCGCAGGACATAAACAGAAATCCGCAGAATAAACTTGTATTTGATTCGTCAAATTTAAAAGTTTCAAAGTAGTGTTCAAGTGTTGGTCTCTTCTGCAGCTGAATATCGTGTTAAGGTCGTACTTGAGACAGTAAGTTCTTCAATAATTGAGAATTTTGGGAGAAAATATCCCTTTATTATCGTCAGTTATTATCAGGGCCCGTAAATATAGGGTCTTACAAATAAACAAAGAATAAGCTCCGATTAGTTATTCCGTGTTTTGTATCTTTTACAATGAAATGACTTTTACATGACAGGAACAAAACACGGAATTCGGACTTTATTCTTTGTTTATTTGTAAGGCACTTGATGATGGAGTGAAATTCGGAAATGAAGATACGAGTATGGTGTCAAAATAGATTTAGCCATAGGTTTAATCTATGTACATCCACTAGCTAGCTGCTAATGGTAGTTGTGCGAGTTGCTGGGCGACAAAACAATAGACTACATAATTTTTTCATGTAATTTGGGAATCCAAGGGTCGATAAAGGTAAATTTAGGGAACTTGGTGGCCCTACCATTTCCAAGTCCTGGATTCTGGAGCCGACCCCGGCGAGCATGTCTTGCTGCTCTTTGTAGGTGGCGGGGCATGGGTACAGCGTGGCCTGGAAGCCGTGGCACACCTTCTTGACGCGCAGCTTTATCTGCTCCCCATGGAAGAACACCACGAACACGGTCTTCAGTAGATCGTGTCCCTGAGAAACAAAATAACGTCGTTGTCATAATAACTTCAATTGTTTTTGTGATTAGGTTTTATAGCGGGGATTAACGCAAAGTACACACGCCTGCTCATCGGACTACCACAATTTGATATTTAGGTGAACTTTTATTAAAACAATTTGACGGTTTTGGATAGTGCTTTATGTAAGGCCATTTAGTCTATGACCTTTCCTTGTATTTCAATTTGAATGTATAGTTATGATCACGGCACAAACTTTGTGGTGGCAGGCAACTAATGGATAAGTTATTATTTATAGAATAAAAGTAACTTTGCAGACGTCTACAGTGTACACCGTACTACTTACTGCTACAGAAATAGCTTATTGTTTCAAGAAGTGATTTAACAAGAATAGCCTTTAAACATTACAATTCTACATTAGCTATAATACGAGTTACGAACTTTCTCGATGATAAAATGTTCAGGGTAGGTATATGAGTAAAACATGTATGGGGTAGGTTTGATGTAATATACGAAGAAAGGTCTATAAACGGCCTACAAAAGCTTCAAGTGGTTAACGAGTAGGAAAATCAATAAAAAACCGAGGTAAATGACCGCCCACAGAATGTCCATTCTTATAGCGCCATTATAGTAGGGATCGTATCATTAGAACGAGGACGCAAAACTGATTTCATTTTGAATACCCGTATTTAATGTTGGTTTTACATGAAAATCGGCTGTTCCTAGTGGTTCTAGGTAAATTGCTGGTGTCGTGGTGTGTTGGCTTATAATTGTAACTTTACACAGTTAAGTATTTATTAGTAGTTTCTTCAAGGAGATATTCTTCGTATTTTTGAAACGTGTTTTGCGTTTGACTTATAAGAACTTAATAATCAAACGGAGGGCTAGGTGAGATTTCAAGGTCGAGAACGTAACTTTAAGTTTTGTCTCTTACTCTTACACATTTAGCTCTTCACTTCGACTTCAACTTAAATTGTTATTTCGCATTCCCGATCGATATTCTATTCATATCGAAACTGAAAATTAAACACCATGAAAGACGATTGCTTCAGATGGCACTACAACCCACGATCCTGCAAACTTTCGATTTTCAGTCGAGAACTGGCCATCCTTTTCAAGTTTGTCTATAAATATCTTGGATATTTGGACACATCAAAATTCAAAATTCAAAATTCAAAATCATTTATTCAGTTTAGGCTACAAATAGCTCCTATGAACGTCATTATGCCATCGGTTCGTAAGTCCACTCTGGGCGGGAGATCTTGTACTGAGAAGAATCTTCGAATCTCGAAGATCGTTAGATAGACTTGCGAGTTGTGAGCCATTAAATCGAAAACCAGAAATCAAAATATAGGATGGATTATTGCGGCTTTTTATATAGCGCATTAAAACAAACAGTCGCACACAAATAGATATTAATGATGCTATAATACGAAGCGCTATTTTCGGTTACAATAAAACGTTTGACATCAAACGTAGCCCTGTCTCGTACTCCTAAGAATATCATCATCACATCATTTAATGTCCTCACTGCTGGGGCACGATCCTTCCCTATGGATGGATAGGGAGAACGGCCCGTAAGCAAATGTTGGTTGCAAATTACTTTCTTGATGATATAATGATCATCAGCCTATTAATGTGATTGTGGCTGATTTTATTCTTAGAATGTTTATTTTATAACAACACATACTGATCCTCTTAGTGGTTTGCTCACCGATCCCAAGACTAACATCGTAGGGCGAAGAGGCTCATTTAGTGTTTGATTCCACTCCCTAATTCCTATAATACACTCCCCCCCTTTCACACTACACTCTCACTATAAATACAAAATACACCACACACACAAGCATTCACACCACACACACACAAACATTCTCAACGCACACACACAAACATTCTCACCACATACACACACTCACACAAACACACTTAGGTACCTAACTTTTACTGATTTTGTAAAAATGTTTAAAATTTAAATTTAATCTCTGTTACATTCGGAACGTTCTGATGCCTCTAAAATTTTGGAGGTGGGCGCTAACAGCTGCGACACAGTTGAGAAACCATTGTGGCTGTTATCGTACACTCATTGTATTGTACCCTGTAAAAGTTCTGAATAAAAAATTTATTTATTTATTTATTTATTTAATGTCCCACAGCTGGGCTCAGGCCTTCTCTCATAAGCTAGTGTTAATTTAATTACTAACATAAATTCACATTTTTTTAATATACTTAGGTCTTAATGTGCACACGTGCTCAGAGTTATGGCCTCGCTTTCGTAATTTCATTATGTATGTCTAAAATTAACGACTGTTACTTCTTTTGTAAATAAATGAATATGTCCATGTGTCAAGTAATTACTTTTATTAATGTAAGTATATTATGTAAATATGTATTATTAAGGTATTTATGTAAAAATAAGTATACTAGTCCAACGGCTTAACGTGTTTTATGATTCATGTATGTATTATAAATCCTTCTATAATAAATATCACTTTTTTTTGTTCAAGTAAGCTCAGTTTGCTCAGTAAGTTCGCGACACAATTTATAGGTTCACTAACTAATATTCAGAAGACAGTAAACTAATTTTAAGGTGTGTCAGAAGCACCACGACTGACATCGCGTGGACTATTCTATTTCAGTTTGTACGACATTTGCCGCATATTTGGGTAATGCCCCCACGGAATTAAGTTCACCAACCGGGGAAAGGTCACAGGAACATATAGTAAGAAGTATAAGAAGTGTAAGTTGTGAGACATTGTTATATTCTTAGTGGTCATATCTACGGTACCTACTGTTACTAAATAACTTAACTGTATTCACAGCATCGGCATAGGACTCTTTAAAACAGACATTAGAAAATGGTTTGAGTTTAGGATGATGCCCCAAAAGCCCCTGCTTACTTGGAGGTGAAGCACGTAATGTAGCTGATACTGTCATGGGCGCGAGCCTGCTGCAAGCCATTCGACAGAAAATCACAGCGTGCACGCGCCGACCTGACGGCTGAGGGCTTTTATCTATAGTAGATTTGAAGTATCGTATTGGATACGCAGTGAATTATGGACGAGACGTACACATTTACTGGTTGATACAGTATCAAATACATTACGTGCTACACCGTCAAGTGGGTACCCTGCTGAAGACAACGCACCACTATGACGGTAGTTTCTCATCTAAATTACCAGTAGAGTTTAAACATTACTTGACTATGTGGGCACGTAAAGGTATTTTCTTGCAATGAATATACCATGTCGCTGCATGCAAATCTGTATGCCAAACATAGAAAAGTTCTTCAAAAATATCAGAACACTAGAAGATATGACTTACCGTCACTGGGTCTCTCAAAGGCTGGTCGATTTGTGCCTGCTTGAAGAATATGTTTCCATGGGATATTCTCCAAAGCATCCTCTCAAATGAAGGCACACGCGCTGTAGCTACCACTCCCGCTATGAAGCCGAGGTGACCCAAAGCTTCGTTGTTGTAAATCTGCACTGAAGCTGATATTTTCCTGTGAGCACTGTGATCTTGGAAGAATGTCTGCGTCTTCTCTACAAGGATTTTCAGCTCGATCAACGAGAGGTAATCCGTCTTCAGGTTTTGCGCATTTCTTGTTATTTCCTGGATCTCTGATTCTATGTAGTCTATTCTTTCCTGAAATACAGAACATACTGTTAATACCACTTTTCCAATATATTACTTATTATGATCAACTTACTAGTCGGGAAATTCCCAAGAAAAGTGTCGTAGTAATATAATTTACAGTATCATCCAGCTTTATTGGTGAGGATATTTAAAAAAAAAAAAGTTTAAGCGCCGTAACGGCCACCGGTGACTGCTACGGGCGCTAATAAAATTTATTTTCTATCTGGTTTTGAGACAGTCAACAATGAGTAAAAGATTTATGAGCTCTAATAAGGTTATCTGTTAAGTCAGCCTTTAAAATAAAACTTCAGCCAAGCAAAAAGAAATTTGGACAGCCATCCGAAAAGTACATACATACATACATACATACCATCACGCCTTTTTCCCAACGGGGTAGGCAGAGACCACATCCTTCCACTTGCTACGGTCCTGACACACCTCTTGCGCCTCCTCCACTCTCATTACTCCTTTCATACATGCTCGTCGGTTATGGGTAAAAACAACGACAAGTAGCCTTTGTAAAAGGAGCAATCATATTTTCCCATCCGGCCACCCATCCGAAAAACGGCAACTGTGAAAGTTGCTTAGCATTCATGATTGAGTTCTCCAACTTACTTCGAGTATGTTGATCTCCCTGGGGCTGAGGGTGCGCGGGCCGGGCTTCGGCGGCGGCGGGGGCTCCTGCAGCTCCCCACTGACCCATCTCAGTTTCCTCTCCATCTCGCTGCATCTCCTCACTTCGCTCACGTACCGCCTTTGAAAGTCATTCACGTGGGGGTTTAGCTGTTAACAAAATAACATTATTGACTTAATTAATGGAATCAGGCTTTACTTTGTAAACCCATGGTACAAAAAAATGTAATTGATTACTATTATGTAGTGAAAATTCCGCTAAATCACTCGATTATCCAGCTTGGATGCGGTACGCATGCACCGCCCTGGAGCCCGCAAAAATATGAATATGCAGAAGAAACAATGAATGCAAGCGAACATGCACTCCAACACCGATACCCGACACGTGTTTAATCCCTCCACGGAATTAACACTACATATTATAACAATTACATTTTTTTACTATTGATTTAGTAAGTTGTTTTTGTACAAAAGATCCCCATAGGTCGAAGTGCTACTGGGCGACAGATACATCGGCAGGCTCCACGAAATTAAGTGAATTTTGAAGTATTGACTGGATTGAGTATGGATGGCAATCTTGCAAGTTTGCAAGTTTCACAAAAATATCTCAAACTCTTCCAGGATTATAAAGACACGTAAAGCAGTTGGCCCCTGCTACAAAAACCAATCTGCATTGTGCCCGCGTGGTGGTTTACAGCTCGTTCTCCCCTTGGTTATTCCGTTCAAGAGAAGGCTTGGGCCCCTGCAGTAGGGACATAAAATGAGCTGATGCTGATGATGAACCCACATTGCGTCAGCGAATGGCTTATAACCCGATCTCCCAGTGTGCTATTTGTAGGATTATACTTTTATTTATTCAAAGGTTCTACTATTCATGTGGAAAGACTTGATAATGAAAGTGTTTTAGTTATAATACGCAATATTCGCGAATCGGCATCCATGACGTGTTGTCGTTGTCAAAGAGTGTCAAGGACGAAGAAACATGTATTTTGGTATTAGGTAATATTGTAATACATTGTGGCCATTATTTATTACTCTGTCCACGTGAATTATAGATTCTGAGATAACCAGTTTGAGATCAGATATTTTACAACTTAAGAAATTCCTTTTATTAAGGCTACATGTAAATGATAGGTATATTTATCATCACATTGTTATAGAAATTTAAATAAATGCATGGAACTTAAATCCTACTGTTGATCGAAGATCCTACAATTCCTCAGACATAGTTGTTTTTATGAGCAAAGCTTTAAGTATTTTTATGATTGTAATCTTAGCTGTAAGTAATTTTTTATATTACAAAACAAAACAGGTATGAAGTGCATTGGTATATATGATGATATTGTCACCTGCCAATGATTTCTGTTCATCACACATACCTAACAGTGCGGGAACTACCAGATAAAATTAGGTCACAGTAACTAGGCATGTATTGAGCTTACCTTAAGTTGACTTAAGCGTAAACAGGAAGACGTTAGATAGACTGCGGTAATACTGTCACAATTATATACGCGACTTCCTATTGACCACACCTCCATCCAAAAATAACACCAATTGGTTATATTAGGGATTGCACGCTCGCCTCCTTCGGCTTTATGAGCTATCGTATTCAATTTAGTTCATTGTATCGATTCTACTCGTAGTTCGATGCTGACATACTAATCTACTGGCGTTATTGTATCTGCATTGTTTTTTAAAGTTTACTAGAACTCTACACGTTCAGTTAATCACTTTCTACAGATCTGTTTATTTATTTATTTATTTATTTATTTATTTATTTAGGACAACCAACAAGACAAACACAAATACTAGCAATAATTAGTTAGAACATATGGACTTAAAACTAAGTGTCGTCTCAATTATAGGCTGCCACGGCATGCAACGTGGTTTACAGTATTTTTATTTTATTAAAACTACTTACTACTACTTCTTACTTACAGCCTCTTTATGTAGGTTAGGTATCATAAAATACTTTTATTTAATTAATACTACTTACTAACTACTACTTACTTACTAGGTACTGTTTGTGGGTATCAATACTATATTCGACTATAGCAAAAAAAAACAATAATTTACAGTAATAATTACTTAACTATAACTTAATAATTGAAACAGATCAACCAGGTGCCAATGCAAAAGACCGCAATATTTTGTGTTTGAATATCTGCGGCTTATCAGCAAAGACATCCATATCACAAGCACTGCAGATCTTGTTGTATTGCCTTTGCAACCTGTTCATCGTTGCGTGGTGACCCAGATTGCTCTTGCTGCCCTGTACCGAGAAGGGGATATACCTTCCGGCACGCGCTAACTTATATGGAGCATTAAAATTTATTAAGCTCAAAAGAAACGGACAATCCACATTTCCATTTATTAATTTGTGCAATGCCATAAGATCCAGCAAAAGCCTTCTCTCCCTCAAACTGTTCATTTTAAAATAAGCCAGCTGCTTCTCGTACGAGGGCAATTCCCTCGCTTTATTAGTTTGGTACGAAAGGTGCCACAAGAATCGCTTCTGTATACGCTCCAAACGTTTAATGTGGACGTCATAATGAGGACACCAAACTTGACTGCAATACTCAATATGGGAACGGACAAGAGATGTGTACAAAATGATTTTTGTTGCAGGCTTTTTGAATTCTTTCGTGTTCCGCAACACGAATCCCAGCATTTGGAAGCCCTTAGTCGTGATGTGGTCAATGTGTTTATGAAACCGTAATTTTTTATCTAAAACTACGCCCAGGTCTCGAATATACTCAACCTCCTCTAAGGAGTGACCATTTATATTATAGACAGGCGGGGAAACGTTAACGCATCTTGTAAATCTCATATATTTACATTTTTCTAGGTTCAAAGACAATTTATTTTCATCGCACCACAGAGCCAGTCGGTCCAGATCCTTTTGCATTAACTGGGAGTCACTATTGTCTTTGACTTGCATGGATAGCTTCATGTCGTCTGCGTATAGAAAGCAGGTGGCATGGTTGAAAATAGACACAATGTCATTTATGAAAATGTTGAATAGAACCGGACCAAGGTGAGAACCCTGAGGGACGCCTGATGTGGACACGAAAGGCTCAGAAGAAAATCCGTTTACCACCACTCTCGCCTTTCTTTGATTAAGGTATGAAGAAAACCAAGCAAGAAGATTACCATTGACACCGAAAGATGAAAGTTTCTGAAGAAGGATGTTGTGGTCTACGGTGTCAAAGGCCTTACTGATATCTGTGTAAATGGTATCTACAGATAAACGGGAGTCAAGCGATTTAGATACATATGTCACAAATGAAATAAGATTGGTAGCCGTAGAGCGAGACGTCAAAAAACCAGATTGCTGAGGCGAAATTATATGCTGAATGTGCCAAGTTAAAACGGGACACACGAGCGATTCGAAAACCTTACCAAAAACACATAGAATAGATATTGGTCTGTAGTTATGAACAGAACCAGTATCACCTGATTTAAATATAGGGACAATTCGTGCCTCTTTCCAGGCCGAAGGAAAGGTGCCAGTTTTTAATGAGATGTTGAAAATAACAGTCAGGGGCAAAGATATCGCTTCGCGACAATTGACTACGAATTTACTGTTTGAGTTTATATTCAATTATTATCTACAATCAACTCTCTCATTGCAAATTGTTGGAAATTTAAATCTTTTATTAATATAAGTTCATCTTTGTAAAAATAAGCCTTCTAATGATAAAAATTACGAGACTCATCTTAAATGTACGAGTTTTGTACTGGCAGGATTTATGTTAACTAATATCGAAGAATTATCAGTGAGATGTAGCTGTGTGTTAACAATTAATTGGTAGAGATTTTCCAAATGGACTTTTTAAACTATATCGCCCCAAACTGACGTTGCGAAAATTTGTCTTCCGATAGAAGTTTATGTGTTTTATCGTGCATGCATTTGCTTTTATTAGCAAGCATAATAGTTAGCTCTGGATTCGTTAGCCATTGTTTGCTACGCGAGGAATATTAAACTTCTGTAGTTTGTATCGACGTAAGATCATCTGAATATATATCAATGATAATAAGTAAGTAACTTAATGTTTTGACGAAAACAGGCTAGAGTATATGCTTGAAACAATTATATTTAATTATATTCTCAGTAAATAATGCGAATATGGTTACTAACGATGCGCGACTGCTAATGATTTAAGATGAATGAATGACTGACGTCGTCTCCCGACTCGAGTCAAATAATTTAGTTTGCAGTTGACCTAGCCGAAAGATCTGCCAAGGCGAATAATATCGTTAGTATTTTCAAAGTCGCGCATTGCTAGAATCTATCCATAATATAAAGTCGTTATGCCTGTTCTTACAGCTGACCTCTAAGTGTTGCAACTATCTTGAGGATTTAGGAGTTTCCTAAAACTTAGGGAACATCCGAATGAACGGGTATTAGTATAGTATACATAGTATGTCTCCCATTCTTAAGAAATAAGAGTTGATCTTTTTTATTTCTTGTACTAGCTGACCCGGCGGACTTCGTACCGCATTTCTTTTTTTTTTAATATAGCCTATGTTACTCAGCGCTCATGTAGCATCTAATGGTGAAAGAATTTTTTAAATCGGTCCAGTACTTTTTGAATTTATTCGTTGCAAACATACATACAAAACTTTCCTCTGTACACAGTTACCCCCTTATTCATAAAAAATATTTAAGCATAATTTAGTTAATAATTGTTTTGTCTCTTTTCTCAAATTCACAATGACGTTTGTGTGACGTTGACTAAACAATATTTAACTAAATAATGCTTAAGTAGTTTCTAAAAATAAGGGGGTTAATGGGTACTTAATTAAATGTGAATTGGCTTTTAAAGTACCTTCCAAACACAGACCGAAGCACATAAGTACTCGCACAAAGTATGACATCCCAGAATGGTCTGAACCAGTCATTAACATCCTAGCGAACATCACAATGAGTATCCTCGTATGTAGAAACGTGCAATGAAAATAAATTCTCATAAACAAAGCTATTAGAGGCGCATCATAGCTTGTGGGGCCGCGTGGGCTGATCATTGCCGTTTCAATTAAAACAATGACGCCGGCGAATCAGCGTAAATGATGAATGGAGCTCCGGTCTACGGACAACGGGCTGGCGGAGTTGATGAGACGGATCCTGGTTCTTTTAACAATTCTTTGGTTACTAAGCCAGGAATAAATCCATCGCTCGAGGAGCTTGATGGCGAAGTGGTTAGCGCGCCCGGTTTACGATTGCTGAAGTTACCAACTTTACAGACAGGTGACTTACAGATAGGTGACTAAAAATTTTGTCATCTTGAGCTCCTTCGTGCTTCGGAAGGCACGTTAAGCCGTTGGACCAGTCTGCATTAGCAGTCGTTTACAACCACCGATCCGCATTAGGCCTGCGTGGTGGTTTATGGCCTGCTCCAAATCCATCCATAGGAAAGGCTCGTGCCCCAGCAGGGGGGACATAAAATGAGCTATAATATATATAATAATATATATATATATATATATAATATATTGCCACATTTGTTTTTAAATACTCAAAACCGCACAGGACTTCCTGTACGGCACTGGGATATGGCCAATTGTTATGATGAGTTCATACTCTGCTATGTGACCGGCCGGCCACATTCGGCGGTACACACACCAACCTACAAACTGTCAAACTTCCTCAATAGACTTCGAACTTTATGCCTTAACAATATGGTTGAAAATGTATTGAAGAAATTGGAGTTTTGGATAGGTTGACGAGCAGGCGTCTGTACGTAACCAAGATATACGACGTGATATAGCTGACAACAGTCATTGCGTGGCAGAACGCTTTATATATTTTTCGATTTATGACATTGAGCTCTATTCAAATCGCTGTTTAGCAGCCGAGTGCTACGTGCTACACGTAGCACTGCGTCCACATTCACTGCAAACATTATTATTATTATTTATTTATTATTATTCTTTTTATCAAATATTCATATTTTTTACAATATTATTATACAGTAATTAATTAATTAATGGACCATTCTTCATCATCGTTGTGGGTCTGGAAACATCACCTTGCTGGATTTAGTTTAGACCCTCCCACGTTAATCGTGGGATTGTAAAATAAAACCTTAATAACATTAGCGTTAAATACTATCAAAAATAGTTGTTATATCCACAAATCAGTTATCACGTGACCTGGATTGCCCACTTGCGGCACACTTAAGTCACACACTTCTTCACAGTTAAGTCAGCCGACATAGGCAGCATCACTGCAGATTGAGCGGTCGCGCCGACTTCATTACGGTGTGCACTCTGATTGAGTAACGCCAACGTGACTGTTCCGTCAGCCTATGTAGCCCTTCAAAGGCAATAGGCATCCCCAGGGGGTGTTTAGTCAGTAGGAGTCTGACATAGGCCATTCGCCTCGATCCTGCGCTGGTCTTGGTTATATCATCGATCCACCTTACCGGTGGACGTCCCCTTTTTCTGTAACCGTCTCTCGGCCACCACTCAGTCAGCTTTCTGGTCCACCTGTTGTCACTTCGTCTGGCCAAGTGTCCTGCCCAACTCCACTTGAGCCTCAACATCCGCTCGCATCTTGGACTTTAGTCCACTGAGTCCGATTACATATAAATAAATAAATAAATAATTACAAGGGTAAAGCGAGAGAGTTATACCTTGGCTTACTTAACTTTCATTCTGAAGCACGGAGGAGCTCGAAATGTTTCAATACAGTACTCATTCGGGAATTCAAAATTGCTAAAGCAGCTTATCTTATTATCGCAGAACGCTGCGTACTGTATAATTAACACGTACCAATATGAAAAACATTGTACATTGTTTTTTGATTTTATTGAAAGCGATATGCCAAAACATAATTTGTAAAGTATCCGCATTGTAGGGCGCGGCACGCTTCGTATTATAATAATATTTGGGACACAACGTCATATAGCCGGCTCACCCTTTAGCGAACGTTTTGGTAAGCAGTGGAGCGAATGTGTAAATATTTCTTCTCATACCTTAGTGATGTGAAGCTCAACAGTAGCGTCTACTGCGTTCAGGATGCCAAGTGCGAGTTTCATTCGTTTCGATTACGTTAACGAAAACGAGAATTTGAATGGCAAAATTATAACTCCTCTCGTATGCTGCTTCAGTGCCATACTAATTTTCGTTTTCGTAAACGTAATCGAATGAATACGGATAGTAAACAAAACTCACACTAGGTTGCGATTATGCATGTTGAGTAACTTTCACAATGACGGGTTACAGGATGGGTGATCAAATTAATATTTCTAAAGTTTTGAAGAGTTTTTCCTGGAGCCCTTTATCTGATGAGGTAGTGGCACCAGCGTTTAAAAGGAACTAGTGATCGATATTCTTTTGTTAAGGTTAGAAAGAAAGAAAGAAAGAAAAAAAAAACATTTATTGATTCTCACATAACAAATAGAATAAATAAAAAAAAAAGACAGGAAGTACAAAAACAAAAAATAACTAAAAAATAACAAATAAAGAACACAACAGTGTGACGAGCCAATCAGGACCTCAGCATATGCCGCTATGGTGTGAGAAAGTCACTCACATCGCAACGGCGCTGGTATTCTGGCAGGGCGAGGTGACGTTTCAAATAAAATAAAAAAATAATAATATATATTTGAATATAACTATGTACTTATATTATAAATAAACCAAGATACTCATTAAAATGCACATACTAAAACACTATCTTATTAAAAATAAATAAATTAAAAAACAAAATATACAAAATAAAGTCAAAATAAGGTTACTTATTTTAGTTTTTAGCATACGGACCAGCTATCTAGCTGTTGTCCAGTAAGTTTTCAATGCAATCCTTTTTTTATATTTTAGCGACGAAAACTGTTGTTGAACACTGGGTTACTGTGAGAAACACTGGTGCCTACATTCGCCAGTTATCCCTCCCCACGACACGGTCAACCTGAGTTGGTTAACACTTTCTCGCCTAAGTGCCTTACAAATAAACAAAGAATAAAGTCCGAATAGTTATTCCGTGTTTTGTTCCTGTCATGTAAACGACATTTATAATTAGAGTAAAAGAGACAAAACACTGAATAAATATTCGGATCTTATTCTTTGTTTATTTGTATAGGTTTTCCGTTCTCGTCATCCTACTCGAAAGCTTGTTTTAGCTTGTAAGGTGTGGTACACGCTTTTCTGATGCAAGCCACTATGTAACCTCCACGCTTCTCAAATTCACACTTCAAAGTCTCGCAAGAAGTCCGCATAACGTTGTAGTAAAGTCCACTTAAGTTTTTGCTGAAGTTCAAGTGGTTTTGGAAAGCAACTATGCTGACACTTACACTTTCACCAATACGCACTGGGCCCACGTGGTGGTATATCGCCCGTTCTCCCTATCCATCCATAGGGAAGGCTCGTGCCCCAGCAGTAGGGACACAAAATGAGATGATGATGAAGTGGTTTTGGAAAAATATAGTTGTGTCTAACATTACTATCATCATTCAACGCTCGTTTTCTTTTCTAACTTTGTCACTAAGGAAATCGCAATAAGTCATTTAATAAAAGGAAAAAAAATATAAATTGATCGCTCTCTGTATCCATTGCGTAATTCGCATAAGCATTCGCATTTATTGAGTGAAGGTCATCGTAACATGATGTGCTTTCGACAAGAATTCTAACGGTGGCCATTAGTCATTAAATAGCATAAATAATACGAGTAATGCCCAATTTTAGTGGAATATCTTCAGGTAATGTATGCCGCCTTTAGTATGCGTATCTACCTTATGTAATTTATGATGTGACTATATACGAGTATATACTACCTGTTGGCTTTTATAGTTTGAATAAGCGTGCCGCAATAAGTGTATATATTTAAATGATACTTTATATAAGGTCACTGCAAATATTTTGACAAAATATCTAATTATATCAGAGAAATAAGGCCTTAGCATTTAAAAAAATTCAGGCTAGTTATTTTTTTTTACTTTTCCTGACACAAAAATTGTAATATTTTTAAGAGCCGCCTCTCTGTCGGCTTTTTTGAATGAAACTAGGTGCACGTGTAAGCGGTGAAGGCATTGCGGCCTCTCTGTTTCGGCTCCTTTGAATTGAAACTACCGAAAGTGCTTTATTTTTCTTTTTAATCGAAATGTCTTTTGGCGTTTTTTTTTAAAACTAGCGTATAAAAACTTAAGGTTTTTTCATAAAAATACTTTATATATGTTGTTGAATTTATCTTCAAAATATTTGCAGTTGATAAAATGTGACCTTATATAAAACAATAAGGTATTTCGGGCAGAGTCCTTAGGTATCGTATGTATCATAATTCTTACTGAATATTGTTAGAACATCACGTTACGTTGTTGGTTCTTTCAATTTAAGAACGATTGGATCGGTAGTAGTTTTTTATTTTTATATTGTAGTGTTTGCGTAAATCTTTGTTGTCGAGTGGTATAGCGCTCAGTCCTGGGTTCAATTCTCAGATCGGATAGAGTGTGTTTTGGATTTTTTTGATACAACCTTGTTGAGGCTTAATCATGGTGATTAAGCCCAATCCCATACATTTTAGCGATAACTTGATTTCTTTTCATTTATTTCATTGCCTGAAATAAATTATTTATTATTATTTTCTCCTTTATATATTTTCTTTCTTAAAACTAGATTTTTACAATATTTTAATATAAAAACAATAAAACATTATAAAAACCTAATCCTAGAGTACCACCAGCAGCGGGGCAGGGCCCAAGCTACCGGTGGTCAGGGCTGCAGAGTGAGGAACCTCCTGACAATACGTGCCGTGTCAAGCAGTACTGCTTTCTGAATCTGACCCTTGATCCAACCATCAAGCGAGAGCCTCTTAAGATGTTGGTCGAGGCTCTTGGCTATCAGACCGTTATAGTGGCTAAGCCTAGCATTGGGACAGTATAATATTACCATTTCCACGACTAATGAAACAAGATCAATCAAAGTAAATCACCATCAACATTATCAGTCTCAAAGCGAAAGGATACAATTTCCCACTTTTTCGACTGCCCATTTTGAGCTACTCAAATCCAACTTCTATAAATAAAGTTATGTAATTTTTTGTGTTTGTAAGTGCTCGTGCACGTGCGTTACATCCTTTAAACGAGTGTCGCAAACGTATCTGTGTCACAGTGGGCAAAGACCCCTCGCCGGCTCACAATAGGGCCAGTTGAAGTAATCACCACCGTCCGCTCTAGACAGGATTGGCACAGCCGAGCCGGCGGCCTTACCAATGAACGAGCAAGCTCCTTGAATAGAATCCTTATCCAAATATAAGTTTACAAACAATTATTAAGATTTTTTTTTCATAATTTCTTAAATTGTTTTCGAAAGTTTAGTCTTTATTCAAATATAAGTTAAAGCAATGATTTTTTAAAAAGTTTAAAAATCATTTTGTTTTTTAAGATTACGCAATCACATTGAAATGAAATATTGTGTACGAATTTGTTCGCCTTTTATTTTTAACAGAATCTTATTTTATCCTAACGTTTAACCCTTAACATCCTTAACTTCCATGGTCACATGAATACTGAGGTGTTGGTTGTCTCATGATTAATTGGTAATTTGTATATTATCTTAATAAAATAATAAAAAAAAATTAGTTTGTTGTTATATTTTATATACTTACACCCACTCGCCATAAATAAATCTAACATGTTAAATGTTAGATTTATTTATGGCTTACCATCTAATCTATTCGAGGAGGGCGAGTCGTTAACAGTACAACACATTTTTGTACACTTAAGGTTTTTTTTTGCAATTGTGTTTTTTAAATTATTTATGTCATCTTATTTTTATTGAAAAGTATCATTCGATTATATTTTCGAAAAAGTAGGGAGGATAAAAATACCCTTGCTAAGTTTTTTGCTAGTTTTTCTCAGTACAGTGGTACAGCTTCCAATAAGGGCTCCGGCCCTATACGGATACTAAGTATACAGGATACTTATTAACCTATGACATAGTTTCAACAAATAAACGCAATATTTAAACAGAGACTTTGTGTTGTAAAAAGTTTTTTTGTAACTTTAAAGTTGACAGTAAAAGTAATATAAATGTGTCTTCACCTTTAAATAAATAAATAAATAATAGCAGCGACAGTTATCTAACAGCTGTGTTTTGTTTCATATCAACTTTTATTACTAAAGCACTATTATGAACAGTCAATCTATTTAAAATATTTATCACACATACCAATTTGGTAATACCGACACAATTAACAACAGAGAATTGACTCTGTTGTTAATGTATGTTTGATCTGGTAGCTGACCCGATTATCTAAGAACTTTCGTTATCGTTATTATCTACGTGTTTGTTTATCTCAAAAATTGTAATGACGTAAGTTCAGTTATTAAAAGTGTTTATAAAACCTTTTAAGTGACCACAGATTTCACGCTCACACTTTTTTTGCCATTCGATCACGTTAACGAAAACTAAATTTTTTATAGCATCGAAGCAAATCCTTTATTTTTACCTTTGCGCTTAGCCCGAGGGGCGACCCCTGGTTATGTGGTACTCTCCTCCGCTTCCTTCGTCCAGCTACTAAAAGCTCGACGAGGGAGGAGAGGTACACCCACTAAAACCATCCCTTCTCTGCCACAGGGTTGGCTCGGGATCACGAATGCAAGCACCGCGTATCGAAGTCTCTCAAAGTCTCCTTCGATACTCGGTGACAAACGAAGAGGTTTGAGATTTGCCATATAAATTCTGGATCAAATGACAGGCAAACTCGCAATAGTTTTTTTGAGATAATTTGCTGATTGCCACAGGGCATTTTCGGCTTCAGCGGACTTTTTTGGTGGCGGCGTGAAACTCAAAGGGTTTTTCAAGCCGTGTGAATCGAAGCACCGTCAGAGGCTTTCTGAGGGAACGGCATCACGCACTAGTGCGTGTCCCCGTGCTCTACTGGATTCTCCGTGGGGTTTGGATCGGATCGGGAAGCGGAACAACTCGAGGAGGTGCCTCTAAAGGCACGGACCTCGGCTCGTGTTGACCGGGTCGTGGGGGTGGGAGAGAAGCGCCTGTGTGTGTACATATCGGTACCTGGTATAGAGCGCGTGTGAACCGGATCATCGTACCCATGTTTTACGAGTACGGTGTCTGGGTCCTTAAATAGTGTGCATGTTTAGTGTATTCTGTTAATGTGTAGTGGCATTTAAAGGATCTCGACGAGGAGCTTGAGGAGCTCGATGGCGTAGTTTTTACGCGCCCGGTCTGCGATTGCTGACGTTAAGCAACTTTCGCAAAGGCTGGTCATCGGATGGGTGACCAAAAATGTATTATGTTGAGCTTCTCCGTGCTTCTCCCTATCCATCCATAGGGAATGCTCGTGCCCCAGCAGCGGTGACATAATGAGCTGGTGATGATTTAGAGGATCGGGCGGGAAACTCGCACTAGGCACCCTGATTCCGTAATTAAATATAAAGATAATATATATATATATAAAATAATCACACTGATATTATAAATGGGAAAGTTTGTGTGTGTATATTTGTTGCTTCTTCACGCTGCAACGGATGGATGGATTTGGATGTAATTCGGCATACAGATAGTTTATAACCTGGATTAACACATAGGATAGAATAGGACACATACTTTTTATCCCGATATTCCCACGGGAACGGGAACCACGCGGGTGAAACTGTGGGCGGCCGGTAGTTGATAATAAGCTGGGAACAGATATAATAGAATAGAAGAGGTATTCCTTGTTTTGCATCCGTCATTTTAACTTATTTTTAATTTAGACTAAAATACTCAAAACACGGACTTTAACTATACTAAGCTATTCTATTTATTAGTATGGGGGGTAGAGAACTTACTCAATCATTTCTAGAATAAAGGATGTGAGGGTATTGAAATCAAGTTTCTGCTCAGATCGATACCAGATAGGGTTACAATCGTTCGATGTGATCCATTATTCACTTGTATCGATTTTACCTTACAATGCCATTTTATAAATTCGTACGTCCGTGTAGGTTTGCTGAGAACTTTAGCCCCCTCACAAATAAACAGAGAATAAGCTCCGAATAGTTATTCCTCGTTTTGTCTCTTTTGCTCTAATTTGAAACGACGTTTACATGACGGGAACAAAACACGAAATAACTGTTTCGACCTTATTCTCTGGTTATTTGTAATGCACTACAATTTTACTGCGTTTACTTTCAGTAAGCCTAGCTACCAATTGCAGCGATGGCTTGATTTCAATGATGCCTTTGCTCAGCAGTGGGACTAGATATAGAGTAATTACTGCTAATTAGCGCTTCTGGGTCATTGAAAAATGAATGACGTAGACGCTGACGAAAGAACCCATTATTTTATTTATTTGGGTCACCAACAGTTGCTACATCCATACATTTTAACGCAATATTTATATATTTAAGCTTCAATCTCTTCGTTTTCTATTGTTTTTTCCTTTTTTACGCTCTTTTTGTCCCATGTATTGTTTGCTTTATTCCTACTGTTTAATATAACTGTTTGTTAAGAAACATTTTTCTTTCTTTTCTTATTTATTTTTGATTATTTTCCTTCTATTCTTTCTTTAGGTTACTTTAAAATCTGAATAATCTAGATCATCAGCATACCATCACATCACTACTACCACCGTAAACTATCACCTTACATTAAAAGATCTTTGTAAAGATTGCACAGTAGCGGTGACGAAATGCAAAACACTCGAGCTCCACATCAAACTACTCTTTACAGCATGATAAACCTATGATTATTTACATATAATTTTACGCAAATAGGTATTGTTACGAACAAATTACAATTTGAAAAAAGACAAAGTGTTGAAAATAACTCTTAAAACTGGGAGATAAGAGTAACCACCTATGTAGTCAACTCGTATTGCTTATCCCCTGAGGTCCCGGGATCAATCCACAGCGGTGGAGTTTATTGTACTCGGTTTTGATCGCCTTGTATTATAAATAGCGTTGTGGTCTAGTGAGGTAGGCCACGGTATCGTACTCAAAGGGTTTGATTCCATAGCGAAACCACCAACTAAAAGTTCTACCATCTACTCTAAATTGGTACCACCATCTTATCTAAGTCACTCGCTTTAATTACAACTGTTAGTAGCATTGTTGTGTTCCGACAGTTAGAGATAAGATAGCCAGTCCATCATTAGCTGGGGATTCCAGTGCAATGAAGGCAAGTGCTTCTTCGTTGTAAAACAAATACAACTGTGATACATGAATAGCGATAATAATAATTCTCGACAAGTAAACAAATCTCTTTTTATTCTCTAGAATATTTAATGCTGGTGTAACCTTAACCGTGCCCATAGTCGTTGAGGTCTCAGGTTCTGAATTAAAAACGAGGCAGGTTCCAATCGATAGGCCGTTGGGTCACGGCACGGCACTCCCTACTCAGCGGGCACGCGAATCCAGGGGAGCGCGACCTAAAACCGAACGGGGCTCATCGCTTTACATAAATTAGAACGCATTGCTACGGTAAATATAATGTTACCATAGCTCGCCAGGCCACGCGTTGCTGTGGCAAAAAAGATTTTCGTTATTTTCGTTTCAAACAAACAGATAGCTGTCAACATAGGCGCTAGCAGCAGCCTAGGGCAGCGCCATCTGTTGAGCATGCAAATTTAAATTGTTGTTGTTGAAGAAACTGTTGATTGCAAAGACAATCATGGAGAATTAGTATTTTGTAGATTTTTGAGGATGGCGCAATTATTGACCCGCCCGGTCTGCGATTGCTAAGGTTCAGCAACTTTTGCAAAGGCCGGTCAACAAATGGGTGACCGAAAATGTATTATCGCGATAGAAGGCACGTAAAGCCGTTGGTCCCGTCTGTATGAGTAGTAGTTAACAACCATCGCACCGCACTGGGCCCGCGTGGTGGTTAGTGGTCCATTCTCCTCCCTATACATCCATAGGGAAGGTTCGTGCCCCAGCAGCGGGGACATAAAATGAGCTAGTTATGATTGCAGATTTTCCGTACGTTCCTTCTGGAGCGCGGAAAAACTCGAGTTTATTAAATTTGGCCACCCATCCAGGATTCCGGGCAACAAGAGTTAGTTGAAACGATCTTATCTCGGCAACCGCCTAAAAAAAATTAAAACATTGCTGTGTTCAGACAATTAGAGATTATTGTCTGAACACAGCGAAGACTAGAAGTTCGACGTGATTTGAAATCTGCAAGCCATTAACATTATTTTTAACCCACGATATCAAGATAATTTGGCGGTTGAAATAAATTTCTGTGTAACTAGCTTTAGCTCGAGACTTCGTTAATGTAGAGTTGGTGACGCTAACTGATACAAACAAAACAAAAATATGAACTTTAAAACCTCAATCATTAAAAAGTAATAAATATTTATTATTAAATAATCTCTGGACCAAAAAAATAAAGGGAAAAAATTACTTTCATGCCCAGACAATAACAATAAAACGATATCTTTTGTGCAGTTCCTTATCTTAATAAATATTTTACAGAAAAAAATATTGATGTGGCTTTAATACAAAAGCAAGGTGTATCGTGTCGGTATTTTTAGATCAACTAATGATGGCCAAATCCAATTTTTGTAGTAAATTAGTTTCACGCACCTATATCCGACCATTTGATAAAATTATTGCCTCATTATTTAACATAACAGTAAGGTTCGTTTCAAGATATATTTGTCCACTATGAGGCACAATTGAAATCAAAAAACATTACTAGTAGATCAAAGAGTTTAAAAGTAAGCGTCCAGGTAAATTTCCGATCCTGGTGAAGAGCGCGTGTGAACCGGTTCTTTGTACTATTATTCTACGAGTACGGTGTCTTGGGCCTGTTCTAGTGTAGGTAAAGTAAGTTAAGGTAAGCACAAAACCTTGATCTCACCTGATATTAAGTTTTGATAAAGCCACCAATTGGTGGAAGCGCACTTCACCCGGATCCTCAACAACTGAGGCACTGGCTATGCTATCTCTAGCTGCCGGAACACAACAATGCTTCGAACATTGATGTTATGGCGACATATTTAGATAAGATGTATCTGAGTGTGTAGTAGCTTTTCGGGGTTAGGGAGGCCCGTATACACGTGTATAGTCGCCTCTATCTCTTAAAAATGGTAATGGTAATGTAGAAAGATGTAGAGCAGTCACAACAACAGAAGCTTACTTATAAAACTAAGCTGAGTGCACGGCCATAACGCAATCGTTGTCGATAACGTTTCTAATAACTATGTATTTAGTTTTATCTTTTGTCCCTGTATCCATTGACGAAAGTTTATCAGTGCAAAGGTCACGTGACATAATATTCACTGGGATATTTACATGTCAATTGTTACAAGTGAGATATTTTGAAGCTTCAACACTTGCTACAGTAGGAAGTTTAAAATTTGAACACATATTTCAATACTTTTTATGTAGTCTGATTGTTATACTACTTACATTGTTTTAATAATATTAGGAATACCTGGGCCCTGAGTCTGTTTATGTTATAACGTACCAATAGAGTTGCAGATGCAGATCAACACTCTCTCAATAAAAAGTGTATACCGCCCCCTGTATACATACAGTCATGTGCTTCCATCTTTGACTCAATCATCAATATTAATATATGTATAGATTTATATCAATGATCTAAAGCTTGTGTGACTTGACGACCTTCGTAGTCGAGTAGGTCGCACGCCTATTTCTGGTATTGCCATCTCCGACGTCCTGGGTTCGATGCTCGGTCGGGTCAATATAAAAAAACGAACTTTTTTTGTGGGTCTGGGTGGTTCTGGTACCGTCGTTATTCCTGATTTCCATTACGTAAGCTTAAGCTACTGTCATTGGAGTCAGAGCAATGTATGTATGTGATGTTGACTACTCATCAATGTAATTTGTTTGTTGACGATATATCTGTGGTAATACCAAGAAACTCTAACATAAACTGTAATGGCGCTATAAACGATACCATTTATAATATCGAGAAATGGCTTACAGCGAATAGGTTACACATTCATATTAATAGAACGAAGAACATGTAATTTTACAATACAAAATACCTAAGACAAGTAAAACAAATATGAAAAAATATCCACAAATAGAACAAAAAGGTATAAATAAACGTAAAACCCCATAAAAAGAAAATAACAACTTAAAGTGAAAAACTGGTAATTGTTATTTTCAACACTTAGTCTTTTTTCAAATTGTAATTTGTTCGTAACAATATTTGCGTAAAATTACATGCTGTAGATAGAACTTGCGAATTGGAAGAGTAGTTTGATGTGGAGCTCGAGTGTCTTGCATTTCGTCACCGCTACTGTGTAATCTTTACAAAGATCTTTTAATATAAGATGATTGTTTACGGTGGTAGTAGTGATGTGATGATAAGCTGATGATCTAGATTGTTTAGATTTTAAAAGAAAGTAGGTAATCAAAAATAAAGAAAGAAAAGAAAGAAGAAAGTTTCTTAGCAAACAGTTATAGTAAACATTAGGAAAAAGCAAACAATACATGGGACAAAAGGAGCGTAAAAAAGGAAAAAAAAACTAGAAAACGAAGAGATTGAAGCCTATATATTATTATAAATATTGTATTAATATGTATGGATGTAGCAACTGTTGGTGACCCAAATAAATAAAATAATGGTTTCTTTCGTCAGCGTCTACGTCATTGATGAATGTTCAGAATGACTCAGAAGTGCTACTTAGCAGTAATTAGTCTATATCCATTGCTGGGCAAAGGCATCGTTAAAATTAAGCCATCGCTGCAATTGATAACTGGGCTTACTGGAAGTTAACGTAGTAAAATTGTAGTGCATTACAAATAACCAGAGAATAAGGTTGGAACAGTTATTTCGTGTTTTGTTCCCGTTATCATTTTATTTAGGTAGGTTTTTATAGGTAAAGAGCGGTCCCCCGACGCGACAACATTTTATACGTACCTACTTGCGTAGGGTCATATTTTCAAGGTTAATTTTTTCTTTTTATAGGGTATCACGTGTATACCTTTTTGTTCCATTTGTGGACATTTTTTCATATTTTTTTACTTGTCTATAGCTTTTTACGTTCATACTATTTTTATAACTTTGTGTCAGAGGTTTTTTAATTTTTAATAAAAAAATATTTCATCAGTTTTGTAGGGACTCCTTAATTTTTTATTTAATTTCTTTTATTTTCTTACGTTTTAAGATTCAGGTAATTTGGTTTTTTGTTTTATTATATCCTTTTTCTAGTTCTTCCTTTATTCATCTTTCCTACAAGTATAGCTATTAGATATCTTAGGTATTTCAGATTTAAATTATAAAATGAGATTGGGCAGAAAAACTAAAAAAGCTCAAAACGAAGCCAAAAGACGTAAATTAACTCAGCTTGAAGAGAATACTTCTGAAAAAAGCTTTTTGTTGTCACAAGCTATTCGAAAAGCTAAACTGCGTAGTCAAGAGAGTTCATTAGATAGACAGCGTCGTTTGGATAGTGATGCAGCATCAAAAGCTTTATGGAGATCAAAAGAAACTAGGTTTGAACGTCGTTTACGTAATACAAAAAATGCCAGGTATACTAGTACTTCGCGATCTAATGAAACTCCACATCAACGTGCTTCCAGGCATTCCAGAAATGCAGACCGGAACAACGTGCTTTGAGGCATGCCAGAACTGCACAGTCTACTGCTGAGTCTCGATTAAATGAGACTCCGGAACAACGTGCTTTGAGGCATTCCAGAAATGCACAGTCTACTGCTGAGTCTTGATTAAATGAGACTCCGGAACAACGTGCTTTGAGGCATTCCAGAAATGCACAGTCTACTGCTGAGTCTCGTTTAAATGAGATTCCGGAACAACGTGCTTTGAGGCATTCCAGAAATGCATAGTCTACTTCTGCTGTATTTCATTAATTGCTTTCGAATCGTCCAAATTTTTTTTTTACTACCACTCATTCAGTCAAATTTTTAGCTGTGGAGAAGTATGGGTGCAAGAAACAGCACGATATTATATTATAAAATAAATAAAAATAACTTTATTTTTCTCATACAAATCATTTAACATAACTACAATAGACATAATCTTGTGATTCGTATAAGAACTGGTGCCCGAAAAGGCTTGGGTAGCCCGTGAACAGTCGCCAGGTCTCACCCCGTGAACTTAATCTACATGCATATGCACTACCACATCTAAATAGTTTGAGAAAAGTGAAAAACGTTATTATAGAAAAAGCAAAAGCATATATAAGCAAAAAGGTTATAACTTTCCCTAACTGACCCGAATTCAGATTCCTTATTATATACACAATATAATATAATGTCATTGCCAAATGTTTCACGTGGCTTTGACCATTTCGGCCGTTCTATTAGTTTAATGGTTACATAAAGTAGCTAAATTATTTGAGGAGGCACGCTAAGTGGCGCTCATAGAGGAGTATAATACTTGTTCCATGTCATAGAGTGTAACCGCAGTTTAGCGGTCTGACCTCTGGCCGGCTAGGGCATTGGTAGATCGCTAATATGCTCTAATTAAAATTAATTGGTGGGTCTCTGAGCTTCGTTTGTAACAGACAGCTAGCGTGTTTTGTAAAAAAGGCTGTTGTGAAATTTTATATTACTTTTTTGGTTTTGAAACGTTTCCTTCTTAATTCAGGACGATAAGTAAATTAAACATATTTGAGCATAATTGGTAATGCACCTGGTCTAGTATGTTAGAGGGTGCGGCTTCGAAACCCGCTCGTGGAAAATGTTTACAACGCTTTTCCATTTTTGTAAATTTAACTGATGATGTTACATTTTTCTTGTCAGGCTTATGAAATATATTGTTGACCGAATATAAGTATCCTAGTAAAATACCAATCGTTATCAACCTTTTTTTACTCATAGCTGGATCTTCCTAAAGCTTGATATTTGCCATTTATGCAAAATAAATTCAACAAACACAAAAAGAAATCTTATAGTTAGTTTTCATGAAAGAACTAACTATATCTCTAAGCTGAGCGATCTTGTTTGCACTGCCGCCACAAATTTATGCTCTCTTTAAGAAAATCTTTGTTTTTGTTTTTTTTTTGCTTTATACGTTGCACTATTGTTCTATGTGTGTGTCTGTAGTTTGAAATAAATGCATTATCTATGTATTTATCTATCTTCCACAAAAATTTCGCCAACCCTGTATCGCTAATTAAGAGATAATTGTCATGTCTGCAATCATCCACATCACTAGTAGCCACCAAAGCCACGTGACACACATTCATCAACAACGAATGCGAATGAAGTTCTCGCTGCAATAACTTCGATATGAGCCGTATCAATTCGGTATTATATTGTTTATTGAAAAGATAAGAAATCGCTACTCGTTTTGAGTTGTGAACAAATCTTAAATGTATATAGGTATTTAATTTATTTTAATGTTGCGAGGAGGAGCTGGCTGGCGCAGTGGTTAACACGCCTGGTCTGCAACTGCTAAGGTTAAGCAACTTTCGCAAAGGCCGGTCATCGGATGGGTGACTAAAAATATATCATCTCGAGATACTGAGTGCTTCGGAAGGCAGGTAAAGTCGTTGGTCCCGGCTTCACTAGCAGTCGTTAACAACCACCAATCGTTGAAAGTCGTCAGTAACTGACTTTAGTGTTTTGTAACAATTTGAATACACACCACTGGCTTTCTAGCTGTCATCCCATAAAATTTCAATAAAAATTTTGTTTTTTTTTTTCCAATGAAAAATTTGGTTTTTTTTCTAATGAAAAATTTTGTCGAACAATCGGCTTAAACTGTTGAACAATTCAAAATTCAAAACCGTTTATTCAGTTTAGGCTACAAATTAGCTCTTATGAATGTCACTATGCCATCGGTTCGTAAGTCTACACAGGGCGGGAGACCTTGTAAGGCATTTCTTTTCTCCCTTACAGCGTCATAATATAGGATAATGGCCTATCATAGAAGGACACTATCCATTACAAATTAACACACAAAATATAAAGACACCCACAGCATGTAAATAAGAAATTAAAAGATGGTGCAAACACCCTACTTGATATCCTACACATTGTTTCCCCTATTTGAGATTGTGAATGAAATTGAGCTTGAACTTTCGGTCAGAGACAATTAAAATGCCAACTACTAACGAATTTAGAGACAGTCAGATATTAATTTGTGTAAGCGCTAACGTCCTTGAGCGAGTCAACAAACTAGACCATCATTGACAATCAGTAGTGCCATAGTTGGCAACTGGCCACATATAAACATTTAGAATTTTTTTGAATTTGGTAGTTGACTGATTAGTCAATAGAGAAACTTTTTTGCAACTGTCAAAACGTTTTTTTCTATTACAAATTGTAAGGGAATTGCAAACTATGACCACATGAGTAATCTACTACTCTGTGCTATGACGCCACTATAGTGTTCCGTCAATTGAGTGTCTATTAAAAACTTTTTAGGTTGCAGAAATTTATGCTTGGCTCAAATAAAAATTGGTTAATATTTTAAATAACTGTTACGTAGAAGTCAGGTTGATTAAATTATTCAACAATACCTAAGTTTCTCAATGTGTTTGTTAACATATCTCGCATCGTAACCCATACAAAAACTACAATACATTCGCCGGTTTATTGTTACATGTTAAAATTGAAACTGGTGACAGCATTAATTAAACTTATTAGACTTATTGTCTGACCACGTAGCATATGTTGTTGCTAAGCTAGGATTCTCATGTACCTCGTATTCATTCAGTCAGGCGCTTAAATCATCGGTTTCTTCAAATTAAATTCATAAACATAAATTCATGCACTACATGCATGAGTGGCAGAGGCAGTGACAAAGCGCTCGGCCCGATACCCGAAAGTCTATAGTTCAATTCCCAGTTCGGGCAAAGTGTGTTTTAGATTTATTCGGTGCATAGCCCGAGTTTGTGATCATCAATCCGCATTAGGCAAGCGTGGTGATTATGCCATTACCCATCAATTGTAGTGATGACTTGATCAATGATGGAGGCCTTTGCCCAGCAGTGGGTCAGTTATAGGCTATTTACTTACAAGCACATAAACGTTTAAACAAAACTAAAAGGTTTAAATAAAATAAATAATAAACTAAATTTAGAAATAAGTAAAAAAAAGGATATCTACGCCAGTTTGGTGGTTATTGAAAAGCATGTGTGCGTGCAGTACATTTATTAGGTCTATCAAAATAACACTTTTTGCTTACATCTCTGAACTGAGCGATGCCGGTCTCTCCCAGCTGGTACATGGAGACGTAGGCAGCTTCGGGCTGCACGAAAAGCTGGCACAGCGCCATCTCCTCACTCCTGAACATTGCCCCCATGGTGGGTCGGTCTGCGAACAACATTTCATATCAGCCGAAGTCATGTATGTAGGGTAAACCACCCAATTATTGGCACTAAGCGTATTGCATTCAAAGAATTAAACCAGTTGAAGACAGTGTGAGTAGTATTGAGTATTGTGTATTGCATTATTTTTGTATTGCGCCTGGTTTTCCGGAAGGACAGAGGTTAATGGGGATGTCTTTATTTATATCTTTGAGTGCACAAACCAAGACATGGATCAAACAAAGTTAAGTAATATACAAAAAGGTTACAGTTACATTACATCCATCCAATTATCATGTTTAACGTATATATAGCATTATGCTACTAATTGTCGGGAAAGATATATAAATAAATAACTTAATTAAAATTTGCTTATTTTCAGGCAACAATTTAAGGTTACAATATAAGAGGCCCATAGATATATACCTACCTTATAAACTAACATATAAAAACCCATATACAATCTTTGTAAGTAATATAAAACTGTTAGTAATTATTTCGACACTTATATATGCATCCTTCTGGATGGATGACTGGATGAAGAGAACACAATAAAATCGGAGGTGTGAACAATCCGAATATTTTGACTTTAGGCCTATACTTTATCAATTCATAGAGATAGAAATTAAGTTACTCGATAGCCATTTACTTCCTCGAGTAAGCCTAGTGCGACCGTACACGTGCATCACACTAATATTATAAATGCGAAAGTTTGTGTGTATGTGTGTGTGTGTGTTTATTTTTGCTTCTTCATGCTGCAACGGATGGATGGATTTGGATGAAATTCGGCATACAGATAGTTTATAACCTGAATTAACACATGGAAAATTTTTTGTCCCAATATTCCCACGGGAACGGGAACCACGCGGGTAAAAATTGCGGGCGGCCGCTAGTATCTTACATAAATCTTCTGTGCGTGTGTATGTTATTGAACTCCTTTTAAACGACTGGACCGATTTGGATGAAATTTTCTGTGTGTGTTCAAGTGGATTCGAGAATGGTTTAGATTTACAATTGGACCCGGTAAATGGCGCTGCTATAGGGTTCCATCATGGGATATGGGTGTTCTTAAGCTGGACGAATGATTTGTTTGTTTTGTTGTTATGGAAGCCCGCCGGTCAGATAGTATTATTTAAAAACCTGCTTTGCCGAGAACCTGTTCAGTCTAAATAACAAAAGTCCTGTGTAGTACGAGTACATATAGATAATGAAGACATTTTACTATATGAGACTAAAATTATGTGACGAACAGATAACCTTAGGTGCGATTACGTATGACAAAAGAAAGCCCAGTTGCAGTAACAAGAGTTCCCTTGTAGTGTAATCTTCGATTAATAATTTACGGTCTCGTTGAATAACTCCAAGCTAAATTATACAAATCTTTATAACTTTTCTATTCTATAACAATGACATTTTTAACATAACATTGGAATGAAACATCTTTTACGGATATACTCGCGTTTATTTTACACATTGATTTACTATAATTAAATTCTTACAGGCACAAATGTGTGCGAGCCAGTGTGGAGCCTCCCACAGTCGATTCAACACCTGGGTCTCAAGTCTGTTAAAACAATAACGTTTCAATAGTGTATCGGTAGCCTGATGTTGACATTAGGACTATGGGAGCTTTCTGTTCAGGAAGAATATGATAATGTCGACGTCGCTGATATGATAAGAAGTTGTCCTGACGTTTAGAACCCTTTCGTGGTCACAAGGAGACCAACATACTATTGCCAACGTGTTAATTGCGCATTAGTGAAATGTAATCTTTCTTTCACTCTTAAGTGACACAAGTATTTACCGGAATTTCTGTTTCTTAACTCAAGTGTAATTTCCTTCCAATGACGTTGCATGCACCTGATAAATGATAGATAAGTACTATTGACTTATTAAAATCACTAACATTTCGATTGTTGTTATCGTTTAGTCAATCGACATGTTTTCATTTTTTGAAGTGGGCATTGACTGACATAAATTGTACAGAGGATTAGTTGGTTAGATAATTTCAAAATCTTTTCCGTTGCAAATGTTATGGTAGCAAAACAGGAATTTGATATGCCAGCAAAAACAAACTTGTAAAAAAAACCAAGTCTCGCCACTCAGTTCTTCTACCGTAAAAAGTTGTGAGATCATGTAATACCAAGTCGGTTAATTTATTCAGTCCCTACTTACGGGACCTTCTGTCTTAAGTTATTACGTAATTAGCTAACCTAACAACATGTTATAGTGACCATATCAATATATAAATTTTTTTTTAGGTTTTAAACAAATGCCAGCTTGGTTACTGAAAATTCAGGCTTCTAGTTTTATCCACAACGAAGTTATAGGGGGTCGAAAATGACCTGAACTGTTTCGAGAAAAGGATAGTACGGCCGTGTCGCTTTTTTGCTCGACTTGGCGGGGGCACTGCTGTGCCCCCAGATACTCGGAAAATACTATCTTTTTGCACTTTTTGTGCAAAGTTTGAATACACATTTCAGGAAAGCTACGACGAATCGGAGTTTTATCGAGTTATATCATGGCGTCTGGATTTATGTAAACTATTAAAGAGTATAGTTTAAAATTACGTATGGATAGTTTAAAACACATTAATTTATAAAATTTTCTTTATAACTTTCTGTCTCGTGAGTCACATATGTGATACGAATTTAAGTAATTTTGATTTGATTTGATACGTAATAATATATTTTTCAATTGTTGTCATTTTTGGACAACGAAGTTGTTAAAATTCCAACAATTTATTTGGTCCTTTGTCGGAACACTACATCTGGACTATTAATAAAGAGAGTTTGTGACTATGTTTGTTTGTATGTTTGTTTGTCGGGGTTAATCTTGGGAACTACTGGCACAATTCCTAAGTCTTTCACTGATACAATGCTAATATACCTACCTTGTGGGTAGCATAGGCTATATTTTTTATTCTGATAAAAAAGATTTATTTTTGAAATCTCAAATCCACGCGGATGAATATAAGATAAGGGAGAAGTAAGGGCGCCTTCTGAAAACGAACGCTTCTGTGGCATTCTGTGTAGTTACACAGAAGCATTGCTGAGACAGCTACCAATGACCTTGCACATCTATATTATTCTGTTTTGTGGCAGATGTTCAAACTGTTCTGTTCATTGTGTTATTTGCTTTAAGCCATCCTGTTTTTCATCTGTGTATCCTGTTTCATTTGCAATTGTGCAGGTCAATAAATGTTTCCTATCCTTTTTCTTATTCTTATAAGATTTTTACAGTCTTATCACGTTAAATCATTCAAACAAACTTTGGATGAATACATAAATGAAATATTTAACAAAAATATTGGGGTTATGTTCTTCGAAAATTTTCACACAACCAATGGAAATATTAGCATGACAAGCATTTGAGCATTCCGGGAGCATACTTGAGTTTAGTACAAAATTAGCAAATTGGGATTTGTGGATGAATTGTAGACAAAAATTTGATAACACACATTTTTTTGTTGCTTGCTTGGAGACAATTTTGAAGACAGATGAAATTTGGAGTGTAGTATCAGATTAGGAAAGTTGTGCTAGTGCAAAGAAGCGGTTGTTCGTAAATATAAGGGTTCAATGCTTGTCAACACTGTTGCTATGGCAACAGACTACTAGTAGCTTTAAAAAAGTCTATTAGTCCATGATTATATAATATCAATAAAGTAGCTGGCCAGTTAGGCTTAGAACAAAGCCTGCGGTCAACCAACATGCAACCTACGATACATGTAAGTACCTAACGCCTCTGGGAATCACAACCAGATTGTGGTACCTACTACATGGTTTGTATATCGAAGCTTTATTCCTGTATAAGGCTGGCTGAACTCATGTTAATATAGATCTTTCCTTTCCATCGTTATTGCAAGTCATCATCATCATCATCATCTCAGCCAAAAAGACGTCCACTGCTGGACAAAGGCCTCCCTCAAGGATAAATGTTTTTGAGGGGAATTTGCCATAATCGCCACGCTTGGCAGGCGGGTTGGCGATCGCAGTAAGGTGAGAATAGTCACAGAGAGACGCTGCTGCCCATCCTCTGGAATGGTCCCATAGTCGACTTCTACGACACATACGGGAAGAGATGGGGTGGTGCAATTCCTTACCACACGGGGTGCCGGGGGTAAAGAATTGTGCATTGCAAGTCTGGACAGTTAAAACTGATGCTGTCTCTCATTGCTTTTATTCACAAAAATAAGACAGCAACAGTTTCAAACCCGGTTCTGGAATAAGACTTGAAGAATTAAACAGCCATCTGTTAAAAGTACCTTTGCAAAGCGATAGGCAATAGGTACTACTGCATCCAGGTCGAAGCAGATGGCAATGCGGGGTTCTCTCCCAACTCTCAGGAAGAGAGAGGAGAAAGACCCACTAAAAACTTCTGTTAAAACCAACGTGCCACCAGGGTGATCAAGAATCGTTCACCGGTCACCCCAGCACTGTACAAAGCTCTGACAGCACAACATCGGCACAGGAATCTTTTAATTGTCAATGCTATGAAAGCCGGTTGTTTTATAACTAAGTTTATCGTGTTTTGATAATTAACGACTGACCTTTTTGAATTTGTCAAAAAGGTCAGACGATTGTTATCAAAAGGTTAGACGACCGAACTGTGTTGACACTTAAGCAGTACAATTTTTGAGCTGGCACATACACAAATACAGTTTGCACGTAAAGAATGCAATTATCAAAAACGTCAGCGATCACCCGGGCGACTCCCAGGCAGACTCCGCGCGAGACAGTCATAGGCATTGTATTTTTATACCTGGCCACTCTCCAAATAGTACTCTCGCTTATCAAAAATATTGTCCGAATTCCCATTGATCCGTCCGATACACCCAAACGACACATTAGACACATCTCAGTTTATTTTCGGTCGGTATAGATGTAAACATTTCTTATCGATCACTTCAAAGTTGACGGTGACAACTTATATATGTATGTTAAATTAAAATCGTTAATTTGAGCACTGTCGTTTGTTTTGCATCCGTCAAAACTAACTAATTGATCTATACTATTGTTATTTCTAATATAAAGCTTTCATTTTTGCTCTTTTTGATACTTACTAAGAGTTTCGTGCGGGGATTAGCAGTTGTAGATGCAGTTGGAACACTATTTTTGTGTGCACGTTATGTTAAACTTCGTTTCGACATCACTGTGTGTCCACGGCAGGACACGTGCGGCGCGGCGGCGGTCACGGCGCGTACTGCGGTGCGAGTTTTGGCTGCCGATGTGCATTTGTTTAACTCAATGAATTTATGACAAGTGATAAGGTAACTGTCCCAAATAGTTTCGAACAATATTCTGTACAGTTAGTTTATTTAAAGAACGACTAAAGCTTTCGTTATAGAGATTAGTGTTGTATAGAGATGGAGGGAGACAGAATGAATGATTGTTTGTCTGCTGAAAGGGAGAGTGCGCATTGCAAGTCAAAGGTTGTGGGTTCGTGTCAAGTCTCTCAACTCATTTCCATCTAACGAATAACAATTTGACTATTTTTAAAATGTACCTACCAACCTGCTCAACAATACTCCTTATTTGCGATCGCTGATATTGGTTATTGTAAAATTTGCGTGGAACAGTAATACCTTAATTTCTTTCTTTATTTTACGTCAACAAGGATAATCTTCTGTTTTTCTCTAAGGTAGTTTGGATATGTTTTAATACATGCAATTTAATAAGGGTTGTATTTAATCGATCACCAAAGTAACCTAACGTAACCCACAAAAATACTAAGTTAGCACCTAAAAATACAAAGTTAGCACCTAAACTACTATTTAGATGCTAACTTACCATTTTAGGTGCTAGCCTACTATTTTTTTGTGGATCAATTTATTATTTCTCATTTAATAACTACATCTTAATAACTTCTTATTTGCAAAGAGCTTGTTATTACATACATATGTTGGCTACCTAAGATATGACCATGTTACACTCTCTAGATCATTACATTGACTTGTAAAACGATAGTTATTTTTTTTATCCTTACTATAGAGATACTGATATGCCATTAAGATGAAAGAAAGTCGACATAAAAACGTGACTTGGCCCGACTGTGTATTTATTAAATTATAATACCCATAAAAATAATAAACAGATGTACCTTAATATAATATCTTTAGAGGTTCATTTACAACAACACAAAAACGCCTGGTCAGGCTAAATAAGTGAATAGAATGAATTTACCACCGTCCATCATTAATTTACCACAGGATTCCATCATACAAAATATTAAATCCCAGTCCCAACACCATACTGCCAGATTAAAAGATAATGCGATAATAAGCTCTTTCTGCGTAAAACGGAACGCACATGATTAAATTAAAATGAGGGTATACAAGCTACCAACTAATTATGAGACGACCAACACCTCAGTCTCCCTGTGACCACGGACCCCGCAAAGGGTTCGAAACGTCAGGATAAACATTAATTAATTCTTATGTATAAAATAAAGGAGAGTAGATCTGCAAAAGTAGTTTCATTTCAAAGACGTTTAATTTAAAAATACTTACATCTATGTAACGTACCCACTCACAGAAATGTACTAATTTGTTTACACTATCTTATAATCGAGTGTTGTTATCTTGGCGCGGGAAATATACACAACGGGTCGAAGCCAATGGTATTGATAGAGAATTACAGTCCAAGAGATAGATCCTTTAACTATTAAAGATATCAAAATCTACGATCAATGTAAGTATCAATCAACAAATACAAACTAACAGTTCATGTCACCTCGCACTATCGCAAATAATGCACATTCGATTTAGCAAGGTGACATGTCCGGCGTGTCCGGATGTCCGGAAATGGGTAGCTTAACGTTAACCATACGTTTAAGTGATACCTCTCAAATGATATCGACAGTAAAAAAGTCCAGCAGAATATTCCTCAATAGTGTTTGAACATACAAAAATAAAATAATAGATTTTCTATCTTATCACAGAAACGTTTACCTTCATCTACTAATGTTACGTGGATATAAGGTAGTGCACTTCACCCAGAGTCCTCAGCAACTGAAAAGCTGTTGGAACCCAAAAAGGCTCCAAACATTGTTGTTGTCACGTCAGACTTGAAAAAGACAAGGGTCAGCTAGTCAAGTGGAATTAGAAGAATACGGCGACGGCAAGAGTAATTTTTTTTTTTTTTCATAGTGTTATATGTTATGGTTTGTTGTTGTGGGGCTCCTCAGCTAATATTGACAATATATTTATTTTACAGAAAGGAGCAGTCCGCTCAATGTCGTCGTCAGCTCATTTTTATGTCCCCACTGCTGGGGCACGAGCCTTCCCTGTGGATGGATAGGGAGAACGGGCCATAAACCACCACGCGGGCCCGGTGCGGATTGGTAGTTGTTAACGACTGCTAATGCAGCCGGGACCAACGGCTTTACGTGCCTTCCGAAGCACGGAGGAGCTCGAGATGATACATTTTTGGTCACCCATCCGATGACCGGCCTTTGCGAAAGTTGCTTAACCTCAGCACTCGCAGACCGGGCGCGTTAACCACTGCTCCATCGAGCTCCTCGATGCTCATGCTCATGCCCCGCTCAATGTACTTCCCCAAAATGTTGTTAAAACGCCCTTACTTATATTTAAAGCACATGTCAAAAAGATTAATTACATTAGTAAAGGTTATTAAAACATCGTGGCGTGCACTTGGAGAGGCATATGTCCAGCAGTAAACCTGTGTAAGCTGATGATGATGATGATGATTAAAAACAACTAAAAATAACTAAAAATGTTTGAAAGTGTGGCTCATACAAAAAGCCTTTCATGATTTAAACGAATACTATGCTGATAAATAGGTATTTAGTTACAAAACAATTGTTCGTCCGAAATGGATAAATTGTCGATACTATTTCATATTTAAGAACTATATTGAATACAGTTATACAATAAAGAATATCTATTTCTATTTCTAAAAGAAGATTATGTTAATGACAAAAATATATGGACATAGTTGTACATAAACAGTAGTGCAAATTACTGTTATGAGGTCCAACCAAAAAATTTTTTCAAAATGGCCATAATAATACCAAATTATTATGGCCATTTTGAAAAAATTTTTTATTAAAAAATCTAATAATGAAAAAACTAAACTTTTAATTTTTTTCAGTATTATTATCAGGATACAAATATATTTTATTCATTATCGAAAACCAAACATAAATTTAACTTATCTGGAAAAGAAATTTTCGATTTGAGTAAGTAGATGAATCTAATAGTGATCGTGAAGTTATACAAAAGATGCTCTTCCATTAAACCAATCGTTAAATGTTTGTATATATATGTTTCTTTCAAATGGACCAACATACTCAAGATCAAGGTGGATTGCCTAAACATTGATGCAAAACGCTGGCTTAAAATAGCTGTAGGAACCAGCACTTAAAAATTGGACAGCGTTAGTCGTATCTCGGTAACCCAATTGGACGAGTTATCGCTACATTCTGTGTGTTCAGTGTTCAAAAATCATTTATTCAGTTTAGGCTACAAGTAGCTCTTGTGAATGTCACTATGCCATCGGTTCGTAAGTCTACTCTGGGCGGGAGATCTTGTACTGAGAAGAACCGGCAAGAAACTCAGCAAGTGTCCAGCTCTTTTCTCTTTTACAGCGTCAAAAATATTGGAAAATGCCTTATCATAGCAGGACACTTTCCATTACAATAAACACAAAAATATGGAAGAGGTGCTGCTTTAATGCCATACAAATTTTCTTTTTCGTTAATGTGGATCGAATGAATTCAAATAGCAAAGTCACACTAGACACCGCTTTCCCTCTGTAGAATAATAAAGAAAACCTTGTATATTGTATGAAAACTGTATCCGGGTCGCGCCTGCTAACTAACTACGTATACTTAACTGAGCCTTATGAATTAATAGTTTAACCGCATTGTGGACATATAGGTCGGGTCACGGCGATTACTCCACTGCTATGCACCGCACAACGGCTGAGGTTGAAAACTTCAGCGTGTTAATTATTTTTTTATTGAACCAACAGTTTTATGCAACGTTATGTCTTTGTTACTTCATAAATATTGTGGTGTAAGTTATGCTAATATTGTTTAACAGTTTTACTCTTCTTCTTAGGGTCTCTCCAACTAGTGGAGGTTGGCAGTTAGCTCTGCGTATTTGGTCCTGTCGTTGGCAAGGCAAAAAAGTTTAGTGGCACTCGCTATTAGGGTTGCCAACCTTTTTTAGACCAAATATAGTATATTTGGATTCAGTACTCATAAAAATATAGTAGATAAGGAATTAATAAAAAAAATATAGTAAGCATATTAAAAAATATTTATTTTATTTCTGAAATGAACATTTTGTGTGTTCTGTTTTTGATAATAGATATTGATTTTAGCAACTTTGCTGATAAAATATGATAGACACCTAAAATAGTAGGATACTATATTATATAGTAGAGTTGGCAACCCTACTCGCTATACTCGTCCATTCCCGAATGTTCCGTAACCACGACTTTCTCTGCGACCTTTCTCTTTCCTATTTCCATTTAAATTTGTTAATATAAAAAAATCTGCAAACATATAATAAGTCTACAAACAACTAAAATGGCGGACCGGACATGTGTCCGGTCCGCTTAGTATGTACTAAGAAAGAAAAAGGAACACAGGTAGACCAACTAAATTGACGACTAAGTAGCCGGCCCAAAATGGACATGCATAGCGAAGGACAGGACAAAATGGAGCGCTATAGAATAGACCTTTGTCGAGCAAAAAAAGCTTTACAAAAAGTTTTATATGGACAAGAAGATTTTAAATGTCATTTTCTTTTAGTAGAATCATCTAATTGTTAAGAATTAGACCTAAAAGTAGAATAACACAATTAAAATCTATTACTTTTATAGCCTATTAATTGACTCTATGTAGAGACGGCACATTTTTACTATCAGCGCCATCTAGTATATTTTCCTTGAGATATTCCTTCACCAGTTAGTCTAACAGAAAGCATTAAGTAAATTTTAGTATGCCCATTTGCAATAGAATGGTTGAAGTGTAGTCTTATGTAAATATTGTCTTAAATTAATAACAATGTTCTAAATATTAACTCGTAATATACATTTTACATTAAGCGTAGAGTTCCTTTGCTCTACGCTCTGCTTTCTTCTAAACCACGTCATGCTTATTGTCGCCGCTAGGTGTCACTAGTTTGCGCATACACATTTCTTCATCAGTTTTTCTATACATTGCGTGTATATCGTGTGTTTGAATTGTACTATTATTTTAAAATTTCTTACTTTCTTATTTATTTCGGACTTCAATTTAAACATCGTAGAGACTAACATAATTATCATGTAAAAACATATTGTTGTTTTTTAGAGATAGTTTGGTATTGGCTGCCTATAGCCTTTACAGCGTCACCGAACATTGTTGTTGGTACATAAGTAACTTATAGCCAAAGTATAATGGCCAAAGTATATAATAATATATTATATACATTAATTAATACGTTTTTAAAGCGAGTTTACTTTAAATTGATGATATTGATGTTCTTTCTATCACTTTTTTGGAAAAGTACGTGAGAGTATGTATGTACATATGTATGTAATAAGTTTTTATACAGTCCAAGTCTCGCTAGGTAAATTTAAGTAAAAAGACAATTTAAGAAATGATTTATCTTTGATAGTTTTGATTTAGGTACTCATTGTTAAAAAGGTATTATTACCCATCAGTTGTAGTGGTTCAAAGTGGTTGTAAGTTCAAAAGAGATGTAAAGATGATCACATTCGTAGATCATAGTTGATAGTTAGTATTTATGTAGCTAAATTTTGTCTAATTTTATCTTATTTTGTACTGAAACTTTACTTTTGATAATGATATATGTAGGTACTGCTTTTAATTTGATCATGCTGTGTGTGTACACATGCCAACATGTGTATGTTTAGGGATGTAGTCTGGATCGCAACTGTAACCTTATTTAATTATGTATGTAAATGACTGTATTCTGGCTATAATATCACTAACTGTCGGAACGCAATAATGTTATGCCATCATAGTTAGATAAGATAGAACCAAACCGAGTACTAACATGTGCCCCCAGCTGGAAATCGTACCAGGGATTTCTGCGTATGAAACCGGTGTTTTTAACCACTAGATTACAAGGGTAAAGGTGTCCAGATTGGCTGTCGGGTTTCGTTTGATGAATGTTTTGAGTTTCCTTTTAACCTTGTTTCTAATTAATTGACGAGATTGCGTCACCTTAAGCGTTAACATCAAAGGGTAAATTGATTAAAACCAAAGTTCGGAGTGATATTTGAATAGAAAATAAATTACGTTTAATTTTAATCAAAGGATACCTTACTTACACGTTCAAAGCATTCAATGGGTTACCTAATACCATTTTAAATGGATAGATTTGTAGTAACCAAACTAAATCAAAGTTACAATATGGCGGTTTTATAAAAAGCTCTATACTAAAAGCAAAGAACAGATAAAAAATATTCCGTGTTCAGTCATTCCGTGATTATGGCGCATGCAACTGTGCCGAACATCGGATACTCTCAAATAATAAATATGGTAAGAATTGCGCTAATAATTACTCTAATGCAAGTGACCATGATAATTACTATTTCTAAAATAAATATTATTTTATTGCTTCTGTGAACTAGTTACATGCTCGGGCATAGCTCTTGAAAGCCCGTTTGAATTGGCAGGGAATCGAATCTGGTACTTGCACTTTTGTTGCTTCTACTTAAACATATTTTTTTATTAAAAAAAAATTAAATCTCCCACTCCAACTTAGGTTGGCTTGAAGAGATCTCTGTCCACCTCTGCTCACCATTGTTTGTTCATTGTGTTCTCTGTCTGTTTGTGTTTTTTTTTTGTATAATTAAGAATATATACTTCAAGAACTTGATGATGCTGATTGATGATGATGTGACCTAAAATATGAATATTTTTTAAAAGGATTTTGGTCGTTTTAGCTTATTTTAGAAGGCGGTATGGGTAGCCTACCCATATCGCCTTCTAAATAGATAGGTACTTTTTTACAGTTAGGTTTTTCTACCATCACAGTAAAAAAAGTGGTTCCGGTCAAGTTTTTACTGTTTAGATTAGAAGTTTCCGCTATTCGTTTCTGGTTAGTTGTTTTTTTTTCTGTTGTTATCTATTATATTATATTAAACATTTATTATTTTTTATCTGCTATACTACTACGTCCTAGTATATTAAATTAATATAGTATTATTATAGTATAATAAATAAAATATATGAAACGGTTTGTTACATTTTTCGTGCCGTAGTAATCGTTTATCTTATATTCAATAATATTATATTCAAATTTTTTTTTACAATATAGAATCTACATCTAAATTAAGAGGTTTCTTGGTAGATCCGGATCATACTAATGTTTAGGGTAGAAGTCGCAGAAGATTACTAGATTAATATTTCTGGTTCGCTATTCTGAAATAATAAGTTATGAACTCAATATAGTACCTGTGTACCTGTTTTTAATTGATAATTATTATTAATGAACTTATTCACTTGTCAGTAGATTTTAAAGACGGTTTACTGTTTTAAATATTATTAATGATCACAAAAATGTGATAAGCAGAAACAGATAAACCACCCGTAAAAACTGTAACTTTTAATTGACGAATAATTGATGAATAAATGTAGCTGTCACATAGATTTTAAAAGTTCATTTACGCATACAAACATTTCAAAAAAGTTTTAAGTAAAAGTAGTAAAAGGGTGCTTCTTACTTCAGTCTGAAATATCTTCCAGCAGTAGAAAAAATGTGTTTCGTATTTTCGATGCATATCCCGGGTTTGTAATCACCAACCCGCACTTGGCAAGCTTGGTGATTAAGCCAATAGGTACCCAACAATTGTAACGATGACTTCATTTCAATGATGGAGGCCTTTGCCCAGCAGTGGGATAGTTATAGGCTATTCACTTTACTTACATGTACTAATGAAATATATTGAAGCAGCACTTTTTATGGTTTTGTCGAGGTAATTGATCATATAACAAATCTAAATCTGGCCTAATCAATTTAGCTCCAACACTTATTTGTACACTAGTAGAATTAAGATGACTATTGTTATTACTTTTCAATAAAATAAAATAAAAATAAATTACCAATAGAAAAATTAAAGCTGAAAGATAAATAAGGAAAAACATTTTCGTCAGTGTTACAATCTTGGCGTTCCGTAGCAACTCCGTCGTCAGCCGTTCCTTCTAAACGAGCGCCGCCTCATCTCCTGTTCGGAAAAGCTTGGAGATTTTATTTCCTGCCGCCAATGGATCATCCTCTGTAATCTCTGTAATCTCAAACGAAGAATTACAAGAAATATTTTGGCATAATTATCATTACAACCAGATTGATTACAGGAAGTATGTGCAAAACAAACAGATTATGAATATTATGTAGGTACGGTATAAATAAAATGATAAATAGGTAATATATATGTACTTAATTCTTTTACTGCCCAAGCTACGTTCCTTTGGAACAAACTACTGCCTGAAATCCGTCATTTTTAAACACTTTCCATCTTTAAATTTAAACTGCACTGGCATTTACTACTTCGTTCATCTGCTAGTAACATGTTTATGTATATTATTTAAGTATATGTATGTGTATGAAGGGAGTTATAATGTACTTATTTATTTGCTTAGATTTGAAAAAAAGACAAAGTGTTGAAAATATTCCACGAGCGGGATTCAAACCCGTACCCCATGATATACCGGGTCAGTTGCACTGCGAACTATGCTATCGTGGCTCAATCCAACTCGCCGAAATTAATGAACTATCTATTTTTACTTTATAAGTCAAAGGAGCCCTATTCAATAAATTCAAAGCCTTTGTCTTTTTTCAAATTGTAATTTGTTCGCAACAATATTTGCGTAAAATTATATGTAAATAATTCAAATTTAAATTCATTTTATTCAATTTAGGCTACAAGTAGCTCTTGTGAATGTCACTATGCCATCGGTTCGTAAGTCTACTCTGGGCGGGAGATCTTGTACTGAGAAGAACCGGCAAGAAACTCAGCAAGTGTCCAGCTCTTTTCTCCCATACAGCGTCAAAAATATTGGAAAATGCCCGATCATAGCAGAACACTTTCCATTATAAATAAACACAGAGCATACTTATAGAAGACAACCACGACATGTAAAAAAAACAAAAAATATAAAATCTAGGTTAACAAATTTAATCATTGCTTATTATGGTTTATAATCTAAATTTATTTATTTAATGTTGGCTCACTTCTTCTATCTCTTTCTTTGATTCTTAAACTAAAGGTTGTCTGGAAGAGATCGCTAGTAGCGATAAGACTGCCTTTGCCCATACTAGCTTTAAGTTTATGAAGAACTTTTGTTTTCTTTTTGTTTCCATCTGTGTGTGAGCAATTAAGAATGTATTTGAACTATCATAGTGGTATAACAATACATTTCGGGATTTTTAACATGTAAGTATATTGTTTTTATAGTAAATGTGTGGAAATATCTGAGATTATGTTATTGATAATTATTCGTATTGTAATTGCTTACAATATTCGTAATAATTTTGTTTTCTTTATTGGTTTTTACTTTTTCCCTCGTAAAATTAATAACTACTACTCGAGCAGTCGAAAGAAAACTTTAAAATAGAATGAATGAATGGATACAAGTTTGTTTGGCATAAATATGCAACATACAACAACAACTTAAAAAGAAAAAACAACAAAGCCAAATAGGTCCCCGCTCAGCTTAAGCCGAGCAGAGTGCTACGACGCTGGTATTCCGCGGATACCATAAGACTACTACTACTACACTACTAGGGTAGTGGCATTAGTGCTCGACAGGACCCAGTGATCGAAATTTCTATTTAATTTGAATTTGAATTTGAATTTTAACATTCCAGCACAATAATGAACCACATTGTTCAAACAATAAGAGCTGTACCTACACAATTGGTATATTCAATAGAAACCATATTTGGTGCGTTATTTTTAAAATTTATTTCTTTTAATTATTAAAAATAGAGGTCAGCAACTGGTTTCAGTCTTTAGCAACCAATAAATGCCGAACTACTGTTTCTAGTTGGCATCCCGCAAAAAATCAAGAGATCGGTAGATTTAATATTATGTTGGTATTACCTACATGCAATAACTCTTGATTATTAAATACTGACTTCGCTTTTTAATGATTTTGTAACACTTTTTTTAGAAACATTTCGGATGACGTCTCGGCCATTAGGGAAGAAGTTAACGTACTTAAAAAAAACTACACAGAATATCGTAACAGAACACAGCAAAATGAAATCAGACATTACAGAGTTGATAACTAGTCAAACTGCCACAATCGAAAAAAAATAGAAAATTCAAACTAACGTTAATATGTTAAAAACTGAAATAAATACTAAAGAAATGCCTATTACATTATCAAACGATGAAATGTTTGTCGAAATTCAAGAACGATGTCGCAGAGAGAAAAATATAATATGTGACTGGAGTTCCAGAGGTCAATAACTGCGAGAATTGAAGGGACAGGTCTGCAGCTGATACACTCGAAGTTATGAAATTTATTAAACACTTGTTTCCAGAATGTCCTGATCCCATTGAAATACGACGCCTGGGTAAATACATCCCTAATAAAAATCGTTCTCTAAAGGTTACTTTTTCACTACAGGAAACGGCTATACAGATTCTGCGAAAGAAATCAATCCAAACTGATTTTCCCTATAAAGTGTATCACGATCAAACTGTCCATCAACAAAATCAAATGAAATCACTAAAATTAGAGTTAAACCGTCGAATCGAAAATGGGGAGAAAAACATAGGAATCAAGTATAAAAAAGGAAATCCGAAAATAATAGACATCCAGCTAAAAAACTAAATAAAAAGTAAATAACACAATACACCTACAAAATAATACTACGACCTATCAAGCCCCTAACAATTACATGGAAATAAAAAGATGCCAAAAATAATTAAAATTTATCTACGCAAATATTCGTAGCTTAGTAAAATCTGGCAAACTGAATGAGTTAAGATACATCTTACACTCCCTGGAAAATGTTCATATCGTCATCTTAGTAGAGACATGGATTAAATCTGAATCTGAAGCACAAGCACTGAGATTGCCAAACTCTTAGAGCATTAAGGCCAAACTACACTCACTATTACAACTACCGAACCCATTCCAGAGGCGAAGGAGTTTCAATATATATGCATAATAACTTTAAACATGAATTTGTATATAGTAAATGTAAAGATAATAATCACTTTCTATGGGTTCATTTGGAGATATATACATAAGACACTCCTACTCCTATAGACATAAGATCAGTATACAAGCCTGACAGAACTAACAATAACAACTTCTTTGAGACGTTTACAGAATTTGTCCAAGATCGTAGAAGAGCTATAATTTTTGGATATTTTAATTTTAACATATTAAATAAAAATAAAAGTGCTGTTCAAAAATATATGAAGAATATTACAGAAAATGGATACACCATATTGAACAAAATCTACAAAACGTTTTGCACTCGTGAAACCTCGGATACTAAGACTATCCTTGACCATGTTTGTAGCAATATTAAAGGACATAATTTTCATATGACTGTTCTAGACTCCTCCATCTCGGATCACAAGCAGACATACTTAAAAATTGAGCAAAATAAACCGATAAAACTTGAAATAATGCAATATGTTACAATGGATTATCACAAACTACAACAAGACCTAACAAATTTTGAATACAAAAGTGACAAATATATTGAACTAGAAAAGCATATACAGATGGCAATAACAAGGAATAAAAGCAAGTAAACTAAAATTCTAAATCCACCGCAGAAGGATTGGATCACTAAGAAGACGCTAGAAAGAATTAATAAACGAAATGAACTATGAAATCTACATAAAAATAACCCTAAGAACTTAGAAATAGAGAATAAATTCAAGGAAGAAAGAAATAGAGCTTTTGAGATCATAGAAACTAAGAAGAAAAAATATTACTTTAAAGATTGTAAAGATAGGCCTCTAAAAATGTGGCAAATAATTAATAACTTATCTAATAACAAAATTAAAGAAAGTTTTGCTCCACACAAATTGTCCATAAATAATATTGATATAACAGATCCTCAGGAAATTTGTGAACATTTCAATGAATTTTTCGTGAGTATAGGAATTACATTAGCAAGTCAAATCCCAAGTCAGTTTCAAAACACTTATACCCAGTTTTCAAACTTAGAAAATATTAATAAGGATCCTAATGTTGAAAATACACAATTTAGACCCACAACTATAGATGAGGTTAGAAAAACAATAAACAACCTTAAATCTATCACGAGTACTGGTATTGATAGAATAAGTGCCAAAACTATTAAATTTAAGCAACAATAGATTTAATAACAAAAATAAAAACAAATATCGACAAAAAAAAACATAGCACTTGGAGTATTTATAGATTTGAAAAAAGCATTCGACACCGTTAGTCACGACATTCTCATTTATAAGTTATCTGCACTCGAAATCACTGAGATTGCTTTACAGTTGTTAAAATCGTATTTAACCCATCGTAACCAGGTAGTAAAAATTAACGTAAATGTTAGTGGTCATCTGTCTGTTAAATGTGGTGTTCCCCAGGGGTCCATACTAGGACCTTTGATATTTTTAATTTACATGAATAGCATACACAACATAGATTTGAAGTGTAATATTACTCTCTACGCTGATGACAACTGTCTCTTCTATTTTGGAGACAAAATTGAAACTATTATAGATGAGACTCAAAAAGACCTAGATTTATTACAAACATGGTTTTCATATAATCTACTGACCATAAATACATCAAAAACTAACTTCACCAAAAAATAAATTAGTCCCTCTTTTTCCTGCACTAACTATAAACGGACTTAAGATAAATAAAGTAAATAGATAAAATATCTAGGCCTAACTCTGGACAGTGGATTATCTTGAAAGCCACACATTGAAGAAATACATAACAAATTGTCATCACTTCTGGGCTGTATGCGAAGAGTGGTGAGATGTCTGCCATTAAATATCCGCTTCATCACTTCATCTGATAAAATCTATAAAAAAAACAAAACTAATGAATTTGACACAAATATACTACAATAATACTTGTACACTAATCCACAAAATGCTAAATAATGAAATACATTCAGATATAATTTTTTCCCCAGAACAAACAAAGACATTCTCATAACCTAAGATGTTCAAATAACATTTATTTACCAAGGGTCAGAACTAATTGTGGTAAAAAAACATCATGTTTGAAGGTGCAAAATTATATAACTCTTTACCTAAACATTTAAAACAATTTAAAACTAACAAATTCAAATCTCACTTAAAACGTCACATTTTGGAAGGCATATCTAGTATCAAATAAAAAGTCATGTAGTGTGAATGCGCGGGAGTGCACCGCTTTAGATATTTAACAATTTCTGTGTTTGGTCGCGCGCGCTTCGTGCCCGCTATAATTATTTTCTACCAACAAAATATTATTGTCTACCCTCCCACGTCTGTTTTGTTGATTGTTACGAGTTTTTGTGTTTTATTATTTGTTGTTTATGTTTTCTCGTAAGTGATTGTATAATCTTAGAGAAAATAAAAGATTTTAAACCTAAATACTTACACCAGTTGATTAAATAGTATAAAAAAAACATTGGCGCAATGGTAAACGCACTCGGTCTGTGGTTGCTGAAGTTTAGCAACTTTCGCAAAGACCGTTCATTAGATGGGTGACCAACAATTTATAATCTCGAGTTCCTCCATGCTTCGGAAGGCACGTAAAGCCGTTGGCCCCGGCTGCATTAGCAGTCGTTAACTACCACCAATCCGCACTGGGCCCGCGTGGTTGTTTATGGCCCGTTCTCCCTATTCATCCATAGGGAAGGCTCGTGCCCCAGCAGTGGGGACATATATATGAGCTAATGATGATGATGATGATGATCCCGTAAAATTTCAATGATGACCAATGTTATTCTTGGCGATGAAAAATGAGTCAAACGCTGGTGCCACTTACCCTACTACTATTAATAAAACTGAAAATATCACATCAAAAAAACCATGAGTTGAAAAAATATATAACAATAATAATTCTTTCTCTGCAGCCTTAATCGCCGGTAGCTTGAGTCCTGCTCCGTTGCTGGCGGTGTTCTAGGTTTAGGTTTTTATAAAAGTTGTATTTTTTGTATGTGTTTTGTTATATTTTACTTTTTATATAATTTTTATAGAACCTAGATCTAAGATTAAAAATAAATAAAGAGAATAATAATAATAATAAGTATATTTATTTGCAAAAAACATAGTCAAAAAGGTCTATGACTCAGTGTTTATATATCAAAGCGAACGCAAAAAAATATCTCTTTTTGTTAGGTTCTAAATTAATTACACGCAGTATTTATTATATCTTAAGCTTAACGCTAAGCAATATGCATTAGCGCGCTGTCGGTAATGCTATTAGAAAACTTCCAACCGATCTTCAAAGATAGACAGCGTACCCCAAGCCGATTGATAAGCGTATCAAAGCCGCCGAAAGCTAGGGTAACCAAGCCTGGAGACCCTCCTGCCCGACGCCAGTCGTGATCCAACCGCCGCCGTGGAGCATCGCGTCTCCCGCCCCACTCCCGCGCTCGCAATTATCAGAACAATGGGCAAACGTCATTGACAACAAAAGCCTTTTTTTATCTACGTATCGTCAGTTGAGCAAAATCAGGCCAAGTCGCAAAATTAGCGAGGACATGACAACTTTAGGTAAGTGCCCAATCTGTTGCAGTACACATGAAAGTTTTTACGCCTCACGTTTCCTTAGGACGCCGCCGGCTTTCCACACTAAGCCTTAATAAACAGAGAATAAACTTGAAGTACATAATCCGTGTTTTGTTCCCGATCATGTACATTTAATTTCAAAGTAGAGTAAAGAGACAAAACAGGAAATAACTGTTCGAAGCTTAAATACTCTGTTTATTATTACTAGGTACAGTGTTTACGCGTTTCCACCACTCCAACTGGTGTTTTTTTTTAAATTGTGATTTGCGGATTTTGTACGTTCTCCGACTGGCTTAACGATTGTTTTATGTGTGTCTGGATTGTGTAAAGTTTTCCACTGTGTTTATTGGCGAGGTGTTTGTTATTTATTACCGTTGGAAGTCATTTAATATTTATTCTATAAAGACATAAAGGTTTGCGGTATAGAAAATACATGTGGTGACAAGGACCAAGCTATGCCGTTGCTGCTGTAGCCTGCTATAACATATATCTCTACCGTTATTAGAGCTACCTACAGAACGTTTAGTTTTTTTAATGAAAGGTTAGAACATTACATGAGAAAGATTTAAACTTAACTGACACATTCCTTTCACAAATGGTAAATTAAACAAACATTTATAATCATTTTGTCCAATCTCATTATGATTATAAATATATGTTGATGAAGCAATTGCTTCTTTAGTTCGAAAATAATTATCCAGTTAAGAAAGGTAAGGTTTTACTTACTTGAACAAACATAATTGTAATTGGAACAGCACAAAATACATACGAAATATATCAAGTGTATCAGGAAAATACATAACATTACGATAACATATTACCATAGAAAGTAATAGTTATGTGTCTCAGTAATATTCCGTCCATATTCTTCCCGAAGGTTATTTTTACGGTTCACCTTGAACCGAAAAGTAGAAGAAGTATCTCTGTTTGGCACGTAAACAAATAAATTACATAGTGCACATTACACACTTAAGATCTAAAATTGTCTAGAACTTTGTGTGTTTTATAACAGTCGGGAGATAATTGTCTAATGATGTACGAATGTAGGACTTGTTCAAAAGCTAACACTTACGTTTCATTAATACGAACGCTAATTTGAGAATCAGATCATCTACACATTTGTAAGTACTCAGCACCGATGAAGGTGGTAGGTATTTAAAAAAGTTTTAACTGAGTCAGCAAACAAGTACATATTTGGTTTGTCTGAGGTAAGTAGTAACTGCAGGCTTTTCATATAAATCCTTTGCACTATGCATATAAAAACATATTTAAACACAAGTTATACAATACCTATTATTATACAAAGGTGAGATTATCTCTAGAAGAGAACTCTTCCAGTCAACCCTAGCTGTGGTGAGGAAAAAAATGTCTGCGTATCCCATTTTCTTTCTTCTTCTTTAATTTTTTTTTGAAATTGATGGATGCAATATATAAGTGAGTTGCCGTCCCTTACGCCTTAGTTATTATAGCTCTATGCCCAGTAATTGTACTGAATTTTAAATCAGTCAAACCGGAATTACAATGATTCAGGGCACTGCTATCCGCCCGCAGACCCGCGTGGTTCCCGTTTCCGTGGGAATATCGGGATAAAAAGTATCCTATGTGTTAATACAGGTAAACTATCTGTATGCCGAATTCCATCCAAATCCATCCATCCGTTGCAGCGTGAAGCAACAAATATACACACATATACACAAACTTTCGCATTTTAATATTAGTGTGATGATCTATGTAGAAAACTTGTGCAAAAACTATATAAATCATCTCATTACTAAACTGCGTCTGTATCCGAACGTATTAATGCTCGCGTTGAATGCAAAAAAATCGTGGTACAATCTCTCCTACTGATGTGAACTCATAGGTACTAACACGATCGTGTAAGCTTTATAGGTGGGTTAACAAAATTGTTACTAAAGTGTTCTTCATCATTATCATCTTCATCAGCTTATTTAATGTCCCCTGCTCATTTACTGCTGGGGCACGAGCCTTCCCGACGGATGGACAGGGAAAATGGGCCATAAACCACCACGCGGGCCTAGTGCGGATTGGTGGTTGTTAACGACTGCTAATGCATCCGGGACCAACGGCTTTACGTGCCTTCAGAAGCACGAAGGAGCTCGAGATGGAAAATTTTTGGTTACCCATTCGATGACCGGCCTTTGCGAAAGTTGCTTAACTACAGCAATCGCAGACCAGGCGCGTTAACCGCAGCGCCATCAAGCTCCTCAGTAAAGTGTTAATAGCGCCTTAATAATAGTTTTATAAAATATTAAAATATACACTGTAACAGTTCTAATATTAAAACTAATAGATTTAAAAAATACTCATGTACCAAAAATAAAGTAAATTAAAACATAATAGCATTGACAATCTTTTATGTATTCCAACGATTATGTTCTTTAAATAAAATTTAAGGCCAATTCAATATTAAATAACTACAAAAAAAGGAATAATAACAGGATTATAAAGCGTTCTATCCATCAAAGTTTTCTTTTCACCCAAAACTTTTTGAGCGCATTGTACTCCCAAAAGTACAGAATTATCAGCCCATACAATATGTCACCCTGTGAACGTTTCAATCTTAGTCAGGGCTGCTAACTGTAATATTTAAGAGTTTAAAAAAATATTTCTTTTGAACAATGGATTTTTTCTCTCTTTATTTTGGCCCAAACAGTCGTTGCAATAATAAAAACATATAGTGATGTTACACAGATTACAGGGAGTGAAAACATACCTAACTGTTTTAAAATACATTTTAATATATATTAAGTATAAGTAGTGAAGTTTAGGATATAGTTAATTCGATTTAAAAAATGTGAGCCTTGAGGTATTTTTTTTCTTGTTTATATATTTTTATGCTAATAATAATTACTAAAAGGTGTTCATTTGATGCCTAGTAACCATTCTGAGACAAGCAATGATATTATAAACTGTAGATATGTTACGTTCATAGTAATTTGCGTTTTAAATCTGTTCCGAGCACAAAACTGCACACATTGACAAGTTTCACTGATAAGTAAAACAAAAGATACGAATACGTGCTACTGCACGCAAATGAAAGAGATAGCTATAATTTTAATGATTGCACTTCAAATGTTTCTACTAAATCGCTCTCTCTTTCTTTACCTGAACATGACATCTTTGCGTCAGTTATTTGATTGTTTGGAAAAATAATTTTATTGAAATATATTTAATAATCTAAGTATCACATAGTGGATATAAATAGAGCATACATATTTTATTTACTTTAGCACCATTATTTGTAACAATAATATAAACATTGTTTATTGGCGTCAGATATGCTGTTACTTAGCTAGGAAAACTTAAAATAAGAAAAAGTACCAAACAAACTCTATTCAATAAAATAAACCGGGACATCTAACTCTGTGATTGATTGTTTCACCACTAGACCACAAATTAAAAATGTTTCGTTTTTCTAACAGTGTTGCCAACCCTATTCCTAATACGGCCGGTGCGACCGTTATTATTGTGTTCTAGTCGCGTTGTCTAAACCCTTTGTGGATATCACGTTTTAGGAGGGGGAATACAATGGGGCAAGTGAGCCAAGGGATGGGGGGACCAACTATCGCCCCTAAACTGATGCTAGTACAGATTTATTAGCTACGTTTATTGCCTATCTTATCTGGTGCTTGGGTAACTGAGGCTAGTTTTGTTTAATATACTTAGAGGAATGACTCACGGTCGAAGAGGGTGCCAGGGGGAGTACGATTGCCTCTTAGAGCAGCACTGTTATAACTTTATTGTGAATATATGAATGACGCTAACTTCCCGATCGTAAGGATTTTTTAAAATTTTTGATTTCAACAAAGCTACCCCTAAGTATTTAAAAAAAAGTCTAAAATGATGGTAAGTTATCAAATTGAAAAATGATTTTTAATTTCAATTTTATTTTACCAATTTAAACCCGCAACACTTTCAAAAGAACAATGTAAAGGATATTACATTAAATAATAAATAAGTACTTATCAATTTTATTTTATTAAAAAAAAATACATTTTCAAAATTAAAATAATTTAGTGAGTTTAGTCTACAAATTAGCTCTTATGAATGTCACTATGCCATTTTCTTTGTTTTGGCTATAATAATATGTCTATACCACCATGTGCCTAGTAAAAACCTCACTAAACTTATTAAAAGTCTCGATAACGGTAAAACCATGACATCACGGCGATCGACGACTTCCAATCATAGAATTTATGTTCTATGAAATAACAGCCGTCAATTGTTAGTTCAGCTTAGTTAGTACTTTATAGATGTACCAATTTCCATTGGAACGTTTTCTCTGTCTTTAACGATTCGTTTATAGTACAGACGCAAGCACATCAACCTATCCAAAACTGTCAAATTTCTTCAATAAATGTTCAACCATAAGCCATACACATAGAGTTCAAAGTCTGTTGAGGAAAGTGGTAGTCTGATGTGTGTGTTACAATAATGATACTTTTTGTTACTAAGGGTGGATTCGACCAAACTTGAATTTATACGAGATTAACACTATACCAAGAATATATCTATTCCACGATTATATTCTCGAGTAAAGGAATGGTCATTTATCCACGCAATCCACAGATTTTTTTTTTCATTTTGTTGATGGCTTCGTGCGATTAGCACATTTAGCCAGTGTCAAAGTAATATTTCTAACAAGTAATACATAAATAAACAATATTTCTTTTCTGTATGATGATGATGAATGATAACAGAAATGAGAAGTGAGAAATGATATACCCCCCCCCCCCTCGAGTATCTTAGTAAAGATGTGGAGCTTTACTAAGTCCTCGGGCGGACTTCTTGAGAGAATTTGAAAAGTGGCGTTGCACTGTTTTGTTTCATTTGCCAACACTTATGCACACTCACGAACACTTAACGGTTAATAATCCACCATTATTTCACATTAATTAAAACAAAACCGCATTCATGACTCTTCACTTTTCCGCCAAGAAGTCTCTCATTGTTATTTAGTTTTTTTTTTAAATTTCAAACTGTTTTGATATAAAACTTTTTTCATAAATTCTTTGATTTACAAACTAGGTATCTATTGTTTCAGTTTATTTGCGGATATCGTAACCGGCCTCATTTCAGTTCATTTCCAACTACCGATTTAGCTTAGCGTTGTATTATGCTAAACCCATACAAAAAAAAATGCGTGAAACAGACGAAAACACCTATATTTTTAAGTGGTACTATTAAAAAGGTTATTATAAAAGCGTCAACTCCTCTTTGTTATTCAATAATCTGTCTTTGTTGTGTTACCAATTATGTTAAGCGCTCATCAGCTGCTAAATCGTGTTCTGGCCGTTGTTTTCTCATGCATTTTCCCAGTTCAATTGGTTGGTAACTACGTGTTTCAACACACTGTAGTTATATCATTGTCTATTATCAAGTACCTGAGGCTTCATTCAAGCGATACGCATCTACGTTTTCACGACAATCTATTTTAGAAAATGAATCAAAAGGAATTAAACTATTTATTATGAGTTTTTTTTTATAAATAAGTAAAATATGATTATTTGGTAGTTGTCAACAAATAAGTACAGTCGTGTACATGTACGTGTATAAGTACATTTCAAAGCAAATAAATGATGTAACGAGACAATTTCATGTTTTCCTCAAGTATATACATTGCAATTATTTTCCATTCGTATTATAGGTATATAGGAGCTCCATATGTAGTCACATAGACTGGTTATATTGCGCTTATTATTATAATTGCTACATAACGTGGACACCAAGTGTCATATATTTTATTTGAAATGTCTTCGTCCATATTTATTTGATGCCGCGAGGCCATACTAATTTTGTATGTGGAATTTAACGTGTTAATTTGAAAAATAATAATTTAAAAAACCGCTCGATAAATCGAAAATGTGAGACGGTTTGTAGTATAGACCATTGGTGATTGTTTAGATAAAATCAGAGATACAATAATTTAGATAAACTATAATAAGGGGATTAATAAAAACTATTTAGGCATTATTTAGTTAAATATTGTTTTGTCAACGTCACACAAACGTCATTTTGAATTTGAGAAAAAGAGACAAAACAATGATTAACTAATAGTTTTTATGAATATTGGGGTTAGATATCAACTAAACGCCGCGCCGCCACTCGTTTTCATGATTTTTACCCAACTTTAAATGATATTGTAAAAAAAACTATACTTAGTGTGTTATGAATTTATGGATCGGACTAATTGTAAACACTCTTTGATACTAAATATATATTTTGTTTATTTAATACGATAGTATTTTCTATTATATCAACTTAACCGTGACTGCATTTTTGGCATTTTTTGGTCGGCGCACCTTTAATTAAATGGTTTCATAATCTTGTTGCTTTAAAATGTATATGGCAGTGGCACGTTCCCAGTGTTGCCGTTTGTACGGCAATTGCCGTTTCGTACGGCACTCAGGCTCTTTAAAGACGAATTGTACGGTATACGGCAGAGTGGTCATTGCCGTACGCTAAAATACGGCAATCAGGCAATCATAGCATAAGGAAGTAGGTATTGGGTAGGTATACCACTAGCTACTATATTTACGAAATACAGTAAAATTAAGCAACTTTCGCAATGCCGGGTCGCCTGATGGGTGACCAATTAAAAACATCTCGAGCTCCTCCGTGCTTCGGAAGGCACGTTAAGCCGTTGGTCCCGGTTGTTGTCGTAAGATGGCAGTCGTTAAAACCCACCAATCCGCATTGGGCCAGCGTGGTGGGTTATGGCCCAATACCCCCACGTGCTACTGATCATGTGGGAGGCCTGTGCCCAGCAGTGGGACACTTATAGGCTGATGATGACAGTAAAATTGTAGATGAAAAAAGAAACGTAATCAGCGTTTGCGTAAAAATGAACGCTAAGTTTTGGAGCAAGATATTACATTTATCGGAACCGCAATTTCAGAATTTGGCGAAGTTTGTTTTTGAAGTTCTTTCCTTGCCACATGCAAATGCCGATTCAGAAAGAATCTTCAGTGCTGTCAACTTCATTAAAACAAAACAAAGAAACCGCCTCTTAACATCTACTATAAATGCAACATTATTAGCCAAACAGTGCATTTCCAGAAATCATTCAAATTGTACGAGGTTCAAGCCAACTCCCGAAATGATAGCGAAAATAAAAAAAACCGTCTGATTATGAAAAGAATGCCACTGAAGATGTCTTATTATGTGATGTTGTGGATTTGATGGGAGGAGAGGAGTGATCTGTGGTGCCTTTTTCTATTAAATCTATTGGTTCAGTGGCATCTTTTTCATAAACAGAAGGTTTTTATTTTTTTGACTTGTGTTTCTTGTCTGATGAAAAAAAAAAAATTTCATGTAAATAAAAAAATGTACGGCAATTTTTGTTTCAATACGGTAATTTCATCTCTTGCGTACGGTAACCCTACAAATGACCAGCGGCAACACTGCGTTCAACAGGAACCAATGATCGACACTTATTTGCTCTAATTATCAGCAGCAGATTTTTAACCCTAGCAACCATTGAATACAGACCGCCTGCTTCCTTGAAGTTATCTAGAAAAATTTCAAAGAAAATCCATGTTATATTTTAGCAACGAAAACAACTGTGTTAAACTTTGAATTAAATACTCTACATATAAACGTACTTGAAGTACGTACAAGCTTACTTCCGCCCGCAGTTTCGGTCGCATATAAAAGGTAACCCCCCCGGGAACATTGTATTTGACCAAGACAAAAAGTAGCTTATGACACTCTTGGGCCTTCCAACTTAAACACGCTATCACGTCACGTGGATCAGGGTGACTAGTGTGAGTATTATTTGCCATAGAATAGAATAGAATAGAATGATTTATTAACCATATAACTCGGAACGTTATACAAGGCAAGTCCATGATACATCATTTCATTACAATATAATAATACATTATTTAAAAAAAACATTGCAATTAAATTAAAAGTAATACTATAAAATATATATATTTTTTTTAAGTAAAACTCTGTAATACGCCCCACTTTTTTTTAAACACTTACTAAAATAAAAGTAATCAAAATTATAATCAAATCTTTATTTAGAAACATAATTTAGTTCTTTGAGAACGTTATGGCATTTATTACAAACATCTTAATTGTAAGAAAACTTGGTAAACACATCTTTTTTATAAATCTTTAGTGGGGCGTTTTGTCATGTGACCATTGCATAATATGCCTCGCCTATGTTTTAAAATGCCCCACTATTTAAATCATATTTATATGATAATATTAAAATATTTTTTTTATTTAAACATAACAATCAAACACAAACGTATTAGTACGGTAATGATGACAAGGTTTAAACTTAACAAATCCGTAAATATTGACCTATAAAATAAATAATCAACTTTTACTATTTAAAAAATGTACTGGTACAGAGGAACTTTCGATTTTCCCGATAAAAGGTGTCTTCTGATTGTTCTGAATAGTATCCCGAAATTTCTCAAGGCTTCGTTGACACCCATAGTCTTTCTTCGCACCTGTTGCATAGCTTCAGCCAAGTTTTCTGCCGACCATGAAGCTTGCAGTGTATTTCGCTCATACTTTTGAGACATTGTCTGAAAAATTAATACACTATTATGAAACACTAGTTAGTGCCCGCAACTACGTCCGCGTAAATAAGCGATCCCGCAGGAACCTGTTATCGCAATAAAAATTACCCTATGTCCTTCCTCAAGCTTTCAACTATACCCATATTAAATTTCATCACAATCGGTCCAGCGGTTTTGTCGTGAACAGACAGACAGAGTTACTTTCGCATTTAAAATATTTGAATAAATAATATGGACGTATCATCATCATCATCTCAGCCAAAAGACGTCCAATGCTGGACAAAGGCCTATATGGACGTATAGATTTACGTTATTCAAATAATGGGGCGTTTTACATACCAAGCACCGGGGCATATTGTAAAATACAATATTTAAAACGCCCCACCGCGATTCAATCAACAAATCTAAGGTTTATAACGTTCGATACACTCAAAACATAAAGGTTATTTTATATATTTTATCATCGTGCGGACAAGTTTGACACAAAAAACATTGTACTAAAGTTATAATAATTCATATGAAACTTACCACAAATTGTTTCTGCGCTAAAAAGCTTTATTTTGCAATATTTATGAAAATAACAACAATCATTACGTGTAAGCGGCAGCCATGTTGTTGGTCGACTGGCGCCTACGCGTACGAATACTTGTGCGCTGCGAAACTGTGTTAGTATGAGTGACAAGCTAGTGGGGCATTTTGTCAACTGGGGCGTATTACAGAGTTTTACCCTATACAATTACAATTGTCAAATTTAAAATATTTAAAATTTAATCTATTTCATAAACCAGAATGGATGATTGATTGGTAATAAAATAAAATTTATTTTTACAACAGTATTAAATGGTACATTAAAAAACAAATTTTGTGGTTTCCATTGCAATTTAAAAATAAACAAAGTAAAATGATATTTATGTAGATCTATACTAACTTTCCTGATATAAGAACGAGGATTCACCAAGACGCATAGCCGTGAACTCGTTAATTGAATAAAATGGGTGTGAAACAAAAAAATGCTTGATCTTATTTTTGAATTGATTTCGATATTTTTTTAGAGACTACCGTAGGCTGTCTATTTATGGATTAAAAAAATCATTTTATCAGTTTAGGCTAAAAATTAAGCTGTTGTGAATGTCACTATGCATTCCACTTGCGCATTCCACTTGCGCTTCAAATACAATTTTAAAATAATTAATTTTCTATTCCACGAAGCACACATACGAATATCACTCGCATAGTGCGGGGACAAAGAAATAAAAATGTCGACAGAAGAAAATATTTATTATTTAATAAGACCTTTAATATGTTTAACATCAATCCGTTTCATTCATATAGTGATTCAATACCCGATAATCTACTTAATATTTAAAAAAAACTTTGCGAATGTGTATGGTTAGTTCCTACACAAGGCGAGAGACCTTGTACTGAGAGGAACCGGCAAGCACCTGAGCAAGGGCATTTCTTTTCTCCGTTACAGCGTCTTAATATTGGAAAAAGCCCTATCATAGAAAAACACTTTCCATTCAAAAAAAAATTCAAAATTCAAAATTCAAAAACATTTATTCAGTTTAGGCTACAAGTAGCTCTTATGAATGTCACTATGCCATCGGTTCGTAAGTCTACTCTGGGCGGGAGATCTTGTACTGAGAAGAACCGGCAAGAAACTCAGCAAGTGTCCAGCTCTTTTCTCCCTTACAGCGTCAAAAATATTGGAAAATGCCCTATCATAGCAGGACACTTTCCATTACAATAAACACAAAAAAATATAGAAGACAACCACAACATGTAAAAAAAGAAAAAACTCAAAAAAAAAAAAAATATACGTTAACAAATTTCCATCAGGTAACAGTTGCAATTTCCACAATGTCATACAGTACCACTACAGTACTATCGTAAAAGGAAAAAAATTGTTTAAGAAAAACAAAGTCAAATTATAGTGAATAATACTAAAAATAAGATAAGTATGCGTGAGCAGACCAGCCTCCACAGGCGGCACCCGTTCACGAGTATGACATATGAATCAGCCATCGCTTCGCTCAACCATATTTTAGGGAACGTAACGACCCGACGCACACGCCACCACCGCAGAGACAGTAAAGAGAGCATGACACACTCAAGATACTCTAAATAAAAACTTAGTGATCTATTTAACGCAACGCTGTTTGTTATCTGTAGGACACTGTTGATAAAGGCTATCATATCAGTATAAAAATTATATAAATTAATTTTATTATGATGATTCAAATAGAGTATAGTGTGTTTTTATTATAACCAAGCTGTTTTATCATCTAAATATTCTTTTACTGTATAATAACCTTTTTTGAGTAATAAAGATTTCACATGTTTTTTAAACTTATCTAAAGGTAAATCTAGTACAGTACTTGGTATTTTATTATAATAGTGTATACCTTGCCCCAAGAAAGAACCAAGAACCTTTTGTAACCTGAACAGTGGCATTACAAGTTTTGTCTTATTTCTAGTATTGAAATTGTGTACGTCACCATGTTTAGTGAAGGAGTTAATATTGCAACGTACAAAAACTATACAATTATAAATATATTGAGATGCAACTGTCAGGACACCAATCTCCCTAAAAAGATTTCTTAAGGAAGTTCGTGATCCTAGTTTATAGATTGTTCTTATCGCTCGTTTCTGTAGAATGAATATAGTTTCAATATCAGCCGCTGTTCCCCACAGTAGGACGCCATACGACATGACACTATGAAAATAACTAAAATAAACTGTTCTAGCAGTTTCAACGTCTGTTAACTGCCTAATTTTTCTAATGGCATAAGCAGCAGAACTGAGTTTACCGGCCAATTTCGATATATGAGGATTCCATTGAAGTTTTGAGTCAAGGGTTATGCCTAAAAAGATTGTAGAATCTACCAATTCTAATTGATCACCGTTTATTCTAATATCAGTTGGTTCATTTCTGACATTTGGTAATATAAATTTAATACATTTTGTTTTCTTAGCGTTAAGCTGTAAATTATTAATAGTAAACCAACGGAGTACCTCTGAAAGAGCTTTATTTACATTTTCATAATTAGTTCTACACCTAGTTACATTAAAAATGAGTGAAGTATCATCTGCAAATAATACAATTTCACAGAAGTTCTCTACAAAGAATGGCAAGTCATTAACGTAAATCAAGAATAGAAAAGGACCAAGAATCGACCCTTGTGGAACTCCCATTTTTACATGAGAACCAGATGATTTAGTACCATTTATATCGACAGTTTGTGTTCTAGAGCTAAGATATGACTGTATTAAATTTAGAGCAAAATCTTTGAGACCGTAATAATGTAGCTTCATCACCAGAGTCCGGTGCTCAACGCAATCGAAAGCCTTGGACAAGTCGCAAAAAACTCCAAGAGCGTTTTGAGACTTCTCCCAGGCATCAAATATATGTTTTATTAGAGCAACACCTGCATCAGTAGTAGAACGACCCTTAGTAAAGCCATATTGCTTACTATGTAAAAGGTTGTTTGTGTTAAAATATGTCATCAACTGTTCGAGTATAATTTTTTCATAGATTTTACTTAGCGCTGGTAATATTGAAATGGGCCGATAGTTACTGGGGTCTTCTTTGTTTCCTGATTTGAATAAAGGTATAACTTTACTAAACTTCATAAGATCAGGAAAGATTCCTTTATCGACACAGTTATTAAAAATTTCAGCAAGATACGGTGCAATAGAATGAATAATATCCTTAATTACTTTAATAGATATACCCCATAAATCACTCGTGTTTTTCATTTTAAGTGATTTGAATGTTTTAATAATATTAATTGAATCAATGTATTTAAATTGAAAGGAAAGATTACATTTTGGTACATATTTTTTGAGTAAAGTTTGTGCAGCTTCTGGTGATGAATTTAAATTTGACGTTGTTATTACAGGTATATTTACAAAAAAATCATCAAAAATATTAGCAATTTGTGAATCTGAATTAACTAAGTTTTCGTTTACTTTTAAAGTGAAAGTATTATCCCGTGGTTTAAATTTACCTGTTTCACGGTTTATAATATCCCAAGTGGCTTTAATTTTATTGTTAGACTTTTTAATTTTTTCTTTAATGTAATTAGATTTTGCTACTATGCACACTTTCTTAAACATTTTCGAATAATTCTTTACATATTCCGTAAAATTAACATTTTGGTTATATTGTTTTAAACTATATAGATCATACAATTTATTTCTACTTTTATATATACCAGTCGTGGCCCAGTCACAGAACTTAAGTTTATGAGTAATTTTTATTGTTTTTGGTGTAAACACCTGGTTGTATTCGGTCTTGATTAAGTTAAAAAGATTACTATAAAGTACATCTGGATCATCTTGTACAAAGGGTAATGCATCAATTTTACAAGCTATACTATTTTTGAAACACTCAACTCGCTCTTTTGTAACTGGTTTACAGTTCACTATTTTTGGTTCATCCCTAATATCAAAATCATAGGTCACCTTCAAACCGCAATGGTCAGACGTAAGATTACTAATGAGTGACTTAGAAACAGGGTCATAGTCTGTAAAAATATTATCGAGACAAGTGGCAGAATGTGAAGTTATTCTAGTGGGTTCGAGAAATAAATTTAAAAGATTAAAACATTTAAATAAGGCAAGAAGACGAACACTCGTTGAAGTGTTTTCTAAAATATTTATATTAAAATCTCCACATACTAAAACAAATTTCTTTTTTAATTTTAATTTTCTAAGTACGTCTTCCATTACTGATTCAAAAATATCGAAATTGCCCGATGGGGGTCGGTATACACACACTATTACAAAACTATTGAACTCCACACACGATAGTTCAATGTTACGCTCCACTGATAGGTCTACAATATCGTTGCGATTTTTGTATTTGATATTGCTTCTTACTAATATTAGAGAACCGCCGTGAATAGCTGAGCTTCGCACGTACGCGCTTGCTTGTTGGAAATTATTCACATGGAACGATGTGTCATGACTTCTAAACCAATGCTCCGTTATACAAAATACATGAATTACCTGACTTTTTGCTAACAATTCTAATTCTAAGTCCTTGCCAGCCAAACCCTGAATATTTTGATGTATAATAGTAATGGATGTGGGCTTAGCTATTGTCTTAGACCTCAGTTTAAATCTGAGGTTGTAACCTTATTACTAGTTGTAAAAGTTGCATTAGTAGAACTACTAATGATTAAGTTATTATCATGAAAAGACTTAGTTATACCACATATAACTGTATCATGTATATTAAAAGCTAACAAATTAGCTATCTGCGTCCTACATTTCTTAGAAAGATACATAGTATCTGACGTCAAAGTAAAGTTATTAATAAATTTATTAATATCGAAATATAAGATGGTGTCACTATGACGACAAATCAAATTAAATAGTAATAAATTTAAGTCATAAATGCGCTTATTTTGTTCCCAGGTTAAATTTGTACAATAGGGAAAAGCGCTAACTATTAACCTGCAATTTGTATCTGATTGCAGTTTTATCAAAATATTAAAATTATTTATAATGTCACGTTTTCTAGTATGTGAACTGTCACCACACAATACAATAACATTTGTGGAACTATTCAGTGAATCCTGTGATATATTATTTACTATAGCATTAAATGATTGACCTGGAGTACAAATATTGGTCATTGAAAGGTTAAGATTTGCATTCATAAGCAACCCTAAGCCCTGACCAAGTTTATCTGAGTACATAACTGTTTTTCTTACTAATTTAGTTACATTAGGTTTATGAATTGTTTGAGGAGAGGCCGAGGTAGGACCGGGAACCAAAACAGATAAGTTTTGTGACTTTATCTGAATATTAGAGTTCAGCGATGAAGTCTCTTTGTTTATGTTAATTTCATTATTAACTAATGAGTTGTACCGATCAGCATTGTACTTGCATAGATCTACTAACTCTGTGGCTGATTTGATATGTTCCTCAATCTGTTTTTGGGATATTGAATATTTCTTTGTCATTATGTTAAGTGACTCGTGTAACCGTTGAATATCAGTTTGTAATTGTTTAGTGTCTCGGTCATACATTTGCCTACTTTCCACCAATTTACAGTTATATATATCTAAGGAATCAATAAGGCTAATACGTTCCTTTCTAAGAGCAATGTTTTTATAAAAACAGTTGTTTTTCTTTATCAACTTTTCAGTTTTTCTTATAAATTTATTAATTTTTACATACTTTTTAATTTTAATTTTGCTAATACTAGTTTTTTGGTTGGTTTGCGGAAATTCCTGTACTGATATTCCTCCAGGTGATGCTATAAGCTCATCAAATAATGATTGTGTCTGATCCACTTCATACTGTTTCTGCGACTCAACAAGTTGAGAAATCTGGTGATTGGCTGCACTAAGGTCTCTTTCCAACTCAGTGATGCGGTCCAGTGCCCTCTCATAGGTGTTGTATTGCTGTTCAAAGGTGGAGATCACATCTTGAAGTTGGTCACGCTGATGAAGCACATCCTGGTGTTGAATATGTAGTTGGCCTAATTCACTTTTAAGATGTGAGTTTCTGTCAATCATGGACTTTATTTCCATCTCACTCTCGTCTCTCTCCCGTAGCAGCTGATTGCATGATTCTTGTGACGCTTTTAACTCATGTAGTGCCTGTCTAAGCTTGAGCTCAGTACTTTGTGTAGCAGCCTTACGGGTCAGCATATTGAGTTTGGCTTTGTTTATTTACCTGAAATTTGTAAAAAAAAATGATTAAGATCTTATTTATAGCAAGTGTATTTGTTTATTTACTTTTAATGTACAGCTAATGAAGAGTATATATAAATTTTAAATTTAATTTTAACTAGTGGGGGTAGATATGTCACACAAACAAATGGTGTTAAGAGCAGACTGCTGTGTAATTATAAATTACTTCTTATCTTTAAATAAATCTAATTAAGATTCTGTATATTATTGATACCTACAACTACAGACACAGGTTATAGGAACAAATATAAAAAACTAATAAGCAGGCTAATTGCAGTTGATACTGATTAGTACAGTACAGTAAAACTTTATTAAATTATAGTACCTACTGAAATGCCAAAGTTACTTTTGCAGATTAGATGCAAATCCTTTGATCTACTTAATTACAAAGTAGAAAAATAACAATAAATTGGGCTATTACATTGACACTTTGAATAAAGTATTTAGTAAACATTTACATTTAGGTTACTAGTATCTATAATAAATGGAATGAAAACAATACTCCCCCGGTTTATGTTGCTGCAGTCCACGGCAAAGTAGTTACTTTAACAACTTTTTGTAAAATTTGTTCTAACAGTTGGCTGGCGATGACAGTTGGAAAATTACATTACTAAATAATTTAAAAACTACACAATATTTGTCAGAGAAAACACTAGTAGATGTTATTTGACACTTCTTTTAATCACTAATTACAAATTTAGCAATAAATAAGCATAAAAACAATTTATATCTAATTTATAATAGGAGCCAACTATTTTGACAACTTAACCGGACAGTGTTGCCAGTCCTTTACAAAAGAACACACAAAATAATTAATAAAAGACAACCACAGCATGTAAAAAGAAATAAAATTATCTAAGTTAGCACCTTTCACATCTAGAATAGTTAGCTAGCATCTTTCACAGCGTCACCGGACATTTTCGAGAAACTTAAAGGGTTCCTCCATCCGTGTGATCGGAACATCGTCAGAAGTTTTGTAGAGGGAATGGCAACGCAATCGAGACCTCGTTCCCTATACTAGATACTCCGAGGAGTTCGGATCGTGTCGAGAGCGGAACAACCCGATGGCGCCTCTAAAGGCCAGGACCTCGGTACGTATTAACCGGGAGTCATTCGATCACGTTAAAGAATACTAGAATTTGTATGGCATTGAAGGCCTCCTGGTGACAAAAGAGGTGACTTAAAATTTGCCATGCAAATTCTCGTTTTCGTTAACTTGATTGAAAGGTGAATAAAATTAACAATACGAGCCCTGTTTCTGTTTTTAAAGTGAAGGCGGAACAAACAAATACACTTTACACAATTATAATATTATATAAAGGCTGTTGGGTAAAGGCCTGAACGGACAAAGACCTGAGCTGGTTTTTTTTTTAATATGTCCAATTTGATATCAACTAATATTGCTTCTTTTTCTCTTATTCAAAGTCACTTGTAACTTGTTTTTTATACCAAAAATTCTCGAACGGTATGTGTATTAGTGATTACTATCAAATTGTAAGGAATGCAAAATATACGATTTTTCATAGTGTATTTCATGTCACTTTTAATTTCGTGATCACCGTTGAGATTCGATAATCGCCCCCTATTGTTCTTGTTTTTATTTTAATTTTGTGTTTATATCTCTACTTTAAATTTTTTGCTACGTTGAAAAAAGACAAAGTGATGAAAAAGTTCCACGAGCGGAATTCGAACCGGCACCCCATGACATGCCGGGTCAGGTGCACTACCAACGCTATCGTGGCTCAATCCAACTTGCCGAAATTAATCAACACTATCTACACTTTAATTACTTCCTATCATAAATTATACCTACACACTGAAACTCACGGCACACACACGCATACAAACAAGCTTGCACATACACACATACACACACACACACCCCCCCGCCCTCACACACACACACACACACACACACACACACACACACACACACACACATTCACACACACATAAAATGTTTTCTAAATGTTTATATTAGGTACTACTGTATTTTGATAATGTATTTTGTAGTGTTGATTGGTATTTGAAGCAGTAATTTTACGACTGTTAAAGTGGTTTAGTCTATTTGTAATCATGCTATGGAAGAGCGGTGCTGCCTACAACAAGTTATTTTAGCTCAAATGGGAGCACCAACCACATTATGACTGTATTAGACTAAGTTGCTGAAATAAACTTTTTTGTATTTGTATTTGTACTCTTACTCTGGCTCCTTTAGAGCCTTATTCAATGTCGACAACTACGTCATCAAAATCCGATCTTAATATTTTTACAAATATTTAAAGATCAGTTAAGAACTACGTGTGAAATTGACTTCCTGTTGTTAGTTTAAAATAAATGTCAAATAATGTCGAAGAAACTATACATTTACTTCACTTAGAGCTATGTCGCAGATTTCTTAGCCACCGCTCGCGTTCAACCGTGCATCATTAAATTATATTTCTGCTAATTTACACAATCAAATGGTTACAGTCACCTTTAAAGCAGTTCTATGTTCATCTCTTTCATTCATTCAAATAACGAGAGGGACAGACGACACGAAGGTCGCAGCAGGTTAGTAAGTCACACTAGACTAGATCAGAATTTGCGATTCAATGAGATGTCTGGCTGGACACCAATTGGCCCACAATTGATGTTTAGTTTAGTATTTTATTGCTCTTTTAAAGAAATTATGTCAGTTCCTTTTGACATGTGACGTGGAAATTGCCCATTGAGTGATTGTTGTCTGCGAAATGTATGTTTGTAGGGCAAATGTGGAGATATTATCGCCTCTGTGGTTTAGTGGTGAACTACAGGTCTCTACCTGGGACCTTCAGTCCCTGGTGAGATTACCAGCGAGGGAAGCGTGTTGTACTCGATTTGTTATGTGGTTAGCCACCCGTCACGGACTCCGAAATCCAGGGTTAGGGATCTCAAGGGGTATCAAGAGGGAGCCTATTTTTGATCGATAGGGCTCGTATCTTCGGTAAGGCTTCTGTATTCGGTTCTCCTCTATTTTTCATTCATTTTCATTTCATTCATTTCATATCACCTTCTATATCGCCGCTACCATCAGATGAGATGAAGCCTAACCGCTGCCTCGTTGTGGTAACAAAAAAGTCTTTTCAGCAAGACTCGTAATATTTTCAAAACATTTTACCAAACGTACTTATGAGCCAAAGTTCTTTCCACGCTGCGTTTAGTTAACAATTACAATACAACTTATTAACTTTTGGTTCCAAAACTGTTTCAAACTTTTTTTCAACACTTTGTCTTTTTAAAATTTTCAAAAGTTATCTTTTAATTTGGCATTTGTTTGCAACTTTTCCGCTAAGCAGTAGCTATAACTTTTTGTAATATTCCAAATGGAAGGGTAATGCTCCACAACGTAATTACGAACACGCCAGCCCGTTGCGTGTTATCGCACGGTGACTGTACTTGCGTGACATGCAGTCGCTACATGTCCGAAATGTTCGCAAAGGTGTGGTTCCTTTTGGCTCACCCCAAACAACGAACTTTCGTAAATAATATATTAATAAAGTCACCACTGCTAATGCGCCTGGCCTGCGATTGCTAAGGATTAGAAACTGTCTCAAAGGTCGTTCATCAGATGGGTGACCGAAAAATGTATCATCTCGAGCTTCTCCATGCTGCTCCGTTACAGACTCTGTGGTCAGAGGGAGATGCATAAAAATAATTACATATCAAGAAAATTATACTTGCAAACTGTTTTTAATTTACTATCCGAGGCTTAAAATGAAAATGTTAAATAAAAAGTACGATTGCCAAGTTTAATCCACAGCTTGTCGGTGAAGGCGAACCTCTCATACTCTGTCGCATAGTAAACATGTATTACAGAAGGTGATCTTTTTTGTTCCACTGCGGAAAAGTACTTGACATTCATTTTTGATGAATAGTGACGATGATGCCGAAAGCCAAAGCACACTTTTCTTTTTTTTTATTTGATGGCTTTGTGCGGTTAACACTCAGCCAGTATCAAAGTAATGTTCTTACTAGTTATATAAATAGATAATATATCTTTTATAAAATGTTCAAATAATTTTTAACGCAAATTTTGTTGCGAACAAATTACAAAAACACAAATGTTGAAAAAATTATCGGTTAATTATCGGTTAGAACCACGATAGCTATATTGGAAGAGCACCTGACCCGGAATGTCAGAAGGGTGCAGGTTCAAATCCTGCTCGTGGAAATTGTTTCAACATTTGTGTTTTTGTAATATATCTTTTGTTAATATGATGATAAATGAGAAGTGAGAAATAATATAACCCAACCCCTTAAGTATCTCGGTAAAGATAGTGGGGCTTTGCTATAAAACCTCACGCGAACTTCTTGAGAGAATTTGAAAAGTGACATTGCACTGTTTTGTATTACTTTCCAACACTCATGCACGTTCACAGAGACTTAATGGTTAATAACCATTAATATTCAACATTACAAAAATAGAAAATAAAACAAAACCGCAGACATGATGGATCTTTACTTTCCCGTCAAGAAGTCCAGAAACACACTTTGTTATTGATTCAATGAAGGACTTTGATTGTTATTGTTATTGTTATTGTTATTGTTATTGGGTGACTCGAAAGTGATTATTTAACAAATTAATACTCGTAATCTACTTGTTGACTTTATCTTATTTTGAACTTTCACGTTCCATTTTAAACACGATTTGTTTAACTACTCATTTTATTTTATATGTAGCTTGCGTTCCCACCCTTATAAAATTTTGTTTAAGACAAAAATGTTAGATAAATACTTATTTTTAAAAGATTGTTTGTATCCCTAAAAGATTGCAGTAATGATTATGGGATCTTTCCAGACTCGATTTAGCTGCAGTGAAAATGTTTAAAAAAATATATTTAACTAAAAATAAGTACAGATGAGGTGCTCGATGGCGCAGTGGTTAACGCGCCCGGTCCGCGAGTGCTGAGGTTAAGCAACTTTCGCAAAGGCCGGTCATCGGATGGGTGACCAAAAATTGATCATCTCGAGCTCCTCCGTGCTTCGGAAGGCACGTAAAGCCGTTGGTCCCGGCTGCATTAGCAGTCGTTAACAACCACCAATCCGCACTGGGCCCGCGTGGTGGTTTATGGCCCGTTCTCCCTATCCATCCACAGGGAAGGCTCGTGCCCCAGCAGTGGGGACATAAAATGAGCTGATGATGATGATGATGAAGTACAGATATTCTGACTCGTAAATTGATAGCATTTTTTTAGATGTTACTGTAATCTTAGAAATATACTCTACTGCATTTGCTTATTCACTTCGTCGTACATACAAATGACATAAAAGCCATAGCACTCGCTCTATGAATATCTTATACGCTCATACATATGTTTGCTTTTTATGATCACGTATGCATTGAAGTACTTTTCTGAGTACATTGGTCTATAGTGTTGTATATATTTGGTCTTTTCGTGACAAGAAAGAATTGACAGACAATTGCAATTTAAAAAGGTAACGGAACTTAATTTTTTTAGAACATAAGTCATTTAAACTTTTTTAAATTCATGTAGCATCTTGCCTCCTTTATCAGCTTGGATTTCGTAATTTATCCATAAACAATTTTTTATAAATAAAATGTTCAATTTGTTTTGATATCAAAAATATAGCAATAGTTGACTGCTATGTTGTATATTGTAATTCAGTGTTTTGTACCTACTCGATAAATTATAATTCTTTTTTTATTCTTTTTTTTTTTGGGCCCCTTACAGTCATCACAAAGAAATACTAATACTAAAAATTTACAAGATTAATAGACAATAAGCGCCCAAACATAACTTTAAGTTACAAATACATTGTACAAAAAAAAAACAAGTATACCTACTTGTAGTTGCAGTAATTATGCAGTTGCAAAACAATGCGTAGGAAGCAAAAAAAAAGAAACAGAATACATTTAATCATGTAAATATAATATAATACATGTTACATGCATAAAATGTACGGTAAGAGCGAGGTGTCCACTTACTAGTAAGCACCTCATGTTTTGTTTTTATCTGTAAACATTTTAAATTTTGATTTCGGAATGTCTCTCTTCATATGATTCAAAATTATATTTGATAAACATAAACAAAACAGTAAATAACTATTCTCAGCTTATAATAAGTTTATTTCTAAGAAGGTTAAAGTTTTGGAATTAATTGTTTCGACTCCTTATTAACTAACAAAACTGTCAAACAAATAAGGCTTAACACGACACAGTACAATAAAACACCACCCGTCAATTCCACTGCTATTGGTTTAGTTTTACATTTTGTTTTTGAAAATTTGGGGCAAATCCGTCAGTAGGGGCGCATCGCTCATTATATTTTTACGAGAGCCGAGCACGCTGTAGCGGGGCACTATTCATACGGCTTTGAGAATGCAAAGGGGACTACCTCACAGAGCTTCACGCTCGCTCATTTACTTGTTACCTCATTGTTATCAGTGTTTTCGTTAAAAAATCGTTAAAGCGTAAAAAGAAATGCTGTAGAAGGTTTGTTGTTTAATTGAAATATAAGATTTTTTATTAATTTTTCTGTGGCCACTGACGACCGGGAATGGTTTGCAGCAGTAAAAATTATTAGTTGGTGGTAGACATTTTTAAGTTCACCTGGCTAAATTAAGAAACTAGCCCTTTTAGTATTTAGCAGGGTAGCGGAGTCTAGGTGGTTAAATTGGACAAGCAATTTAAAATAACTTGCAATTTACACATGAAGCAGTGAATTTTTTCAGGCGGTATCAAGTTTACGATGTTTGTGATGTCATTGCGAATCTAAAAACGGGTTGGTGACCACAAACCAAGGCTGTGCATCAATAATCTGAAACACGCTTTTCCCGACCTGTGAATTGAGCCCAGGTTATTATATAATACAGGATATTGGGCCGAGCGCTTTCTACTCTGCGACTGAGGCAAATTATTATGATCATACTATTAATAAAGAGGTAAAGTTTGTTTCCGTGCTTCGGAAGGCGCGTTAAGCCGTTGGTCCCGGCTGCATTAGCAGTCGTTAACAACCACCAATCCGCACTGGGCCCGCGCGGTGGTTCATGGCCCGTTCTCCCTATCCATCCATAGGGAATGCTCGTGCCCCAGCAGTGGGGACATAAATAAGCTGATGATAATGATGATGAAAGTTTTTTGTTTGTTTATTTGAGGAGGGTAATCGCTTTAACTACTGGTCCGATTCCAAAAATTCTTTCACTGATAGAATGATACGTTCCTTGCGAGTAATGAAGGCTAGGCTGTATTTTATTTTGGTAAAAATATATTGGTTTTGAAAAGACGAAATCAACGTGGACTAAGCCGCGGGAAAAGGGCCAGTAAAAGATAAAATGTTACCATACTCAATATTACATTATGTGTACATGGAGGTAAAGCTGTAGCTGCTGCTAAGCCTTCTCGGGTCGCTGCATTGTATAGTTTTAATATCTTTCATACCAACTTACCTTTAAAATTACTATATATTAAATGTATTGTTTTCTAAAGTTTATGCGAACACTACACATTGAAATGAAACAACTTTTACGGATCTACTCGCGTTTATTTTACACAATATTAAATCCCAGCCCCAACACTATACTGCCAGACCAAAAGATATTGTAAGCTTTCTGCGTAAAACGGAACGCACCTGATTAAATTTAAATGAGGGTATACCAGCTACTAACTAATTATGAGACGACCAACACCTCAGTCTCCCTGTGACCACGGACCCTGCAAAGGGTTCGAAACGTCAGGATAAACAATAAAAGTAATGTGTAAAATAAACGCGAATAGATCCGTAAAAGTTGTTTCATTTCTATGTAATAAATGATTAGAATTCAAGCAAAGAGATTTTGATACATAATATTCATACACACGTGTTGACAAGATTACATCCTTTCTACCGTTTTCATACAAAATGCGACTAGGGTGGTCTAGTAAATCTTCTTAAAGCACTAGATACGAAAACGTCGTACTAGAGCGTCTTGAAACACGTGTCTTGAAGGAGGAAGTGCGGAAGCTCAAGTAGTGCAGTCACTATCAGATATAATGAGCAGTCGCTATCAGATATAATGAGCAGTTGAGTTGAGCAGTGTAAAACGCCAATAAGTTCTTAACATTATTTTTGGTATTTTTTTTCTACATAGATTATTGACTGACTTCAGCTGAAATTAATAACCTATCTTAGTTTAGTTACCAAGCAACCGCTGTTATTTTCCAATAATTAACAGAAATAACTAAGCAACAAAGCTCTAGTAGGTCTAGCTTTTGTTGAGGATAGGTTATTAATTTCGGCTGTTATTCGTCAAGCACACAACTCACCAAAAATATCTGTTCTAAGTTTTTATATCGTTACAACTTAAGATTCCTAGTTAATGCAATGCAACCTATTTGTATTATATCTTAATACACAGTCGCGTACATAAACATGTTACCATAATAAGAACAACTTGTCCTCATATTATGCTGTCACATATTTAGAAGTTAGAATTAAAAGCCGCCTATGTTTTGTTCATAAAATGTTACTATTTAACCGACATTGTTGAAAACATGGCCTATTCTGCCGTTATCCCCATCGTCTTTATGTCAAACCACCATTAAGCCCAAATCGAGGCCCTGAGCGGCTTGAATTGATTTGCTGTCAGTCAAAGCTATAAGCAACAAAACTAGTAAAACTTAGTCACTTATTAAGTTACGCTAGTCGCAAACTCGAAGTTTCTTCGCAAATCACCTTAGTAACTTTAACTAGATCCGAAGGGTATTCAGCTGAGTACTCCCTCGGTATAATGTGTTTATAATATACTTTGCTGAGAAATGTTTTCTGAACGGTATTGAACGTATTTTTAATTTGAATTAAGGAAAGTCTTTGACCACAGAAGTTCTGGGTTCGTTTCTCAGCGTGAGGGTGCAAATTAAAGCTAGCGCTTTTAAGTGGGTAGACTTTGCTAGCGTCTGAAAAAATTCACGGAGTGGCTCAAGATGACAAATTTTTGGTCACCCATCCGATGACCGGCCCTTGCGAAAGTTGCTTAACCACAGCAATCGCAGACCAAGCGCGTTTATCACTGCACCACTGAACTTCTCACTTACGTTTCATATTTACATAATACTAGCTGACCGGCGGACTTCGTACCGCTTTGACAGTTTCCATGACAACTAAACAAACAAATCATTCGGCCGCTTAAGAACACCCGTATCCCATGATGGACCCCTATAGCAGCGCCACCTACCGGGTCCAATTGTAAATCTAAACTATTCCCGAATTCACTTTAACACACACAGAAAATTTCACCCAAATCGGTCCAGCCGTTTAGAAGGAGTTCATTAACATACACACGCATAGAAGATTAATAAAGATAAGGTTTTATGCTGATATTTCGAATTCTTTAAATGGCCCATAACGCTAAATTATATTGAACACTAGCTGTGCCCCGCGGTTTCACCTGCGTTAATTAAAGGTGTGAGTCAACCTTAAAAGCTAGACATATACTGTCGCGGACTTTTTTAGAACTTTTATAGGGGAACAATTTCGTGATATATGATTTTTGCGTAACTTTCACCATTTACGCAGCGCATGCAAGGAAAGCTCTCAAAAAAAATATTTTCCCGTTTTTGCAACATTTTTCATTGCTGCTCCACTCCTATTAGTCATAGCGTGATGTAATATAGCCTATAGCCTTCCTCAATAAATGGACTATTCAACACAAAAATAATTTTTCAATTAGAACCAGTAGTTCCTGAGATTAGCGCGTTCAACCAAACAAACAAACTCTTCAGCATTATAATATTAGTACAGATGTATAAATAAAACGTGAGTAGAATAGTAAAAAAAATATGTCAAGAATAAGATAGTAACAACGTTTCATTTCAAGCTTCAATTGCCTTTAAATAGGTACATTCACCTGTTCTTAAGCAATTAGAAAGAAAGAAAGAAGCAATTAATTACAAGATACTTGTCCAGTTTTTTTCTCATCACTCTCACCGCGGAAGCAATAAAGCTCGCATACGGTTATCGACATAACAATGTCTGTGTTCTTATGAACCATGCTATTTACTTTTTGTTAGTGAAATGACACTACTAGCAAAGCGTTTCTGTAGTATGGTGATTAGAACAATGGTCTAACCGGGTTCGATTTGTTTTCGTATTTGGTTTGCTAAAATTTTTTTTTCAACATTTGTTTTTGTAATGTGTTCGCAACAAAATTTGCGTTATAAATTATTTGAACATTTTATATTTGGTTGGGTTTAAACCACCAATTAAACCAAGTACACTTGGTGACCACCACCTGGTGATCTGTTAGCTACCAAAAACGATTTCTCACAACTTGACAACAGATACAACACTGAGTGTCGTCTGTAATAGACGTAAGGCCATTGTTTGAAACCACCAATTAAACCAAGTACTTACCTGGTGATGGTGGCTACCGTCATCTCTTCTAAGTCGGTTTTACAAGATTTTGTTAAAAAATATTCAGAAAAATGTTAAACAGTTTTTGATAAACCTTGAATTGGAAATATTGACATTCCGGATCAGACGCACTTATGGCTCGCAACTGTGGCCAAACTTCCGTAACTAATATTATAGAGCCGCGATAGCCTTACGAGTATTAGTCGGATAGAAGTGTTCAAATCTCGCTTAAAAATGTTTTAACACTTTTCTGAATCTCCTGAGCACTTGGTTGCTTCCGAATACGATGATAGTTATGCCTTAATCACGACCAGTGAGTAAAATGCTGAAACTGAAGATGACGATTAAATATGATATTTAGGTACTACGTATATCTGTAGAGTATGTTGCCCTTATTTCTTATTCCACAGCACCCGCACCACGGCCAAACGAAGACAATAACTTCTGTTCGTAGCATACAATAACTTTATTTAGATATGATTGAAATCTGTTCTACTAATCATAAAATGGTAATTGCGCAAGTCTTAAGAGAAAGCAGTTCTGAATTTTTAAATCGAACAAGTTTAATTTACAGAACACGTGCCTCAGTATGAGCTCTTAAAGCAGTATTATTGCAGTAGTGAAAGAAAAATGCAATAAAGCAAAAGTCCCAAGAGGCCTGACCTGAGGATTAGTCTTTTGCCCTTTGTCTTTTTTGATCAGTTTTAAGCAAGGTTTAATAATTTAAGGCTAGGCAACGTTAATTCATACTCTTGAAATAGACGGTAAATGTTTACAAAGTAGAATTAAATCCTTTGACATGGCTACACAGGGTCAATTTGTAGAAAATTTATATACAACAGTGCTATTCAACATAATGTGGTTGCAACCCGATGACATTATCGCAAATAATAAATAATCACATCCTTTGTTCATTTGGACAACTTCGAAAAAGCTTGTTAACGCATAACGCACTTTACAAGATTGCTATTCGTTTGTTCATTCCAATCACTTTAATTGAATATTGTTTAGCTAATGTGAATCTACTAAAGGTTTTGAAGTCAATCATCATCACACAATCTGCCTGTGACTATTATACAGAAAGAACATTTTTAATAGGTTTACATTAGTATGTATCTATCTACCGTAAATCCCGTGTGTTAAGTATATCTGAAAACTGGTGCGTTCATGTCATTGGAATTATTTGCATCAGTCTTCATACCTTTTTTATATTTATGTATTTGTATATTTTATCTTACATATCTATATGTTTTGACTACTACAATTGTTTTCATAGTTAGTGTTTTTTTCGATCAATGCCTTAGGGATTAAGTCGTCTTTTTCTGTATTTAATAAATAAGTAAATAAATAAATAGGCTTCTACTCGAGTTCTTTTAATTATTATTATTCTCAACGAAACCGCTTACGCCCGTGCCTTAGGCCACAGTTAATATCAAAACGCCTCACAGATGCAGTGAGCAGATGCAGCACTCAAATTGGGTCAAAGTTTAATGCAAGCTTTGTACGACCGCGGTATACTCTTATTGTCTCTATGACGAACAGATTTCATCTTGTTACCCGTCTTCTTGTTTGATATTAATAACACTGTAGGGTACGCTACTCGTATGCGTCACACAACGATTAAGAAATAGTGACTTATGTTTAAGTTGCGTTCTTTGAATTGTGATTTGATTTCGTTTTTTTATGCTGTATTTCTGGCGGCATTGAGATCTTGCTCTCTTAACAATTTCGCTGTCCAAAAATGATAACAATAGAAAAAATATTGTTATACGTATCACATGTGTCTCACGGGACAGGAAAGTAACTAAGAGATATAATTTAACATAACATAATAAAAAAAAAGAGAAAAACAAATAACTATTTGATTTTTTTTATATTTAATATAAATATGTAAAAGATGTCCTAACGTGGGATCATGAGAACGGTCCCAAGAATGCTAGGGACATTGCCTCTCTGGGTTGCCAAGCTCATACGCTGGCAGAGGTAGCTGCCAGCCTTCTTGTCACTGAAGGCCTCAATAAGGCAAACACCTTACTCTTTAACAAGCTGCATTATAATAATTATATTATGAATGCGCCGTGAACACATTAGTCCTATTAACCCGCAAAGAAAGCATTACACGCTAATGTAAATATGGGTTCTAGAAAGTAGCTTGTGGATGGAGCCATGATGAATGGCATTGAACTCAAGCTATCCGTCCGTTCGGCTATTGATGCTGTTTGGTATTTTGACATTGATTCTGATAAATGTTGCAAAATAAACATTTTTTAAAGTTTATGCTACAAAAGTTTGCTCTTATGAGTGTCACACTATCGGTTCGTAAGTCTACAGGGCAGGAAATTAAAAAAATATATTATATTAGACAACATCACATACTTTGTTCTGATCCCAAGTAAGTAGCACTCGTATTATGGAAATCAGAATCAACGACGGTACCACAACCGCCCAGATCCGACACAAAATTCAATTGAATAGTTCGTTTTTCGACATTGACCTTACAGGGAATCGAACCCGGGACCTCAGAGTTAGCGCCGCCCAAAGTCCAGCGTTCGGCTATGGAGGTCGTCAAATCTTACTGGGTACTGAAAGAGAACTTTGTTTGACATTTGATTGCTTATTTTTTTTAAAATCTAATTGAATTGTATTATTTTTTTTAACAATCAGTTCCAAAAGTGAGAAAGGAAGAAACAGCTTACAACATTCCCCAAAGCTAAATCATAATATTTTTCTTCTGTATTTTGAGTGTAGCTCCCCTAACAATAACACGCCATACCTTAGCGTAAGCTGAACCGTTTGTATCGAGGGTTATAATTAATTCTATTGCGTGGTTGTTGCCATGCTTTAAATGACGATCGCTAGTCGAATAAGGGTGATGACTCTCACACCCATTGATTGTAAGCCCTTTCAATTTGCACTGTCTATGAGCTGAGGGGTGCTACTCGAACTGACGATGACTGTCGACATAAATCGTGCAATCGATTGTCGATAGCCATTAATATAATGGCCACGCGCGCATACGTCGCAGCAAATGTTTGAAACAATGTGATTTGTAATGCACAGTCAAATATTTATATTTCGGTATTTTGAGTTCATAAGTGTGCGCAACTCTACCGATTTCGAACATATACCTATGCGAAATATACTCGAAACATAGGTTGTTTTTATTTTATTTTAAAAGGAACACCTTATATCAGACATCTTTCTTCAGTACGTTATTTTTAATTTTTATTGTAAAGTAACAATTTTACAATAAAAATTAAAAATAACGTACTATGGGCTCCGGCATCAATTGAAATAGGTTTGTAAAAAAGATGTCTGATATTCTCAAATAAAAAAAAATTACTTTATTATCTTAATTGGTACCTAATTAAGTGCTTGTGGTATATATTTATCTATGTTAAACATGATATTTTTTGATATAATTATGTTCACGTTTTTATAGTTAATAGGTCTTCATACTGCTCGTTTTGCCGTATGAATAAAAGACACATATTTAGAACTAACCCTTTAATTCGAAAGAGTTTTTTAAATTATTTATGGAAATATTATTAGTTGAATCTTGAGGTCAGAACATGCGTGTTCAAATCTCGATTGAAGAGTTTCCTTAGGTTTAGGTAAAAATGGTGTGTTTTTGGAAATCACGTTGAAAATTATTAAAAAGCTTAAAACTACATAGTATAGTATACAAGTTCTATAACAGCGACAATGTTAAAGATACAACAGTTCAATGTTCCTTAATGGTGTAGGTATGTAAGTATTTGTAGTAACTTTGTGGGCCCGGACGAAGCGGCTACGTGAGCCAGCAACTTATCCAAGACTTACACAATTATTTACTGCCTTGTACAATCAGCTCACGCTTATTGCCTTCTAATAAAGTTCTTTTTCCACTTAGCAGTGAAGTTTATGGTCTAAAAGGACTATTAGGAGTTAAACTCACTCTGTAGCGTGACTCAAACAAAGTTTCTGATACAAAACTTTTTCTACGATCGTCGTCAGTCGTTTGTAACGGTCTTCATGGAAGTTATAATGTCGGAGTATTATTGCCTCGTGATGGGAATTGGATAACAGGCACAGAGACAGTTTGGAAGTATGGTAACTTTTTGTTGGAAGATAATAAATAATAGAAACGGTTATTTTTACTCATAAACATTACAATAATAAGGCAGTATGAAGAAGGATATAAGCAGTGGTCATAGTGTTTTCTATTCCAAATTTTTATATCTATTTTATGATTGGTTATTGGTGTTCCATTTTACCATTCTTTCTTCTCACCGACTTTAGGCATTTATCATTTATTTATACTCTATCACACTGCTTATGACACCAACCAAGATGAATAAAACATCAGTTTTAAGTTCACGTTTAAGGAATAAGAAAGTCTATTATCAAAGTCTCAAGACGAGTGTTTTATAAAATATCTTTACGGGTAAGCACTGTCTTTATCTCATCTAATGTAAAGTGATGAAAAGGCCAAAGGCGCAAGGTGGAAGTGCACTTCAAACGGAATCCTCAAGTACTGAGGCACTGGCTATCTTGTAAGGTCGTGAGCCGGGAGTGAAATAATACACATGAGTGCTGGATAAATACTGAATATAATTTATTGATACATGCCTTTTAAATAGATAGTCTTACATACTAACTCCATACATCACACCTCCTTCCCATACAGAAAATAAAATAAAAGGATACATTTTATTTTATTTTAAACGTATTAACGATACAATGATAACGGTTTTCTACAATACATCAAATATTAAACATTATAGTACTTATATTAGGTACTGTCTAAAACATATATATTTTTAATAAAGTCTTTAGTAGGTATATAGGATAATATACATATCTTTAAAAATTTGACAGCAATACAACATTTCTTATCTTAATATAAAATCATTCTACTGTTAAATAATAACGTTTTGTCCTATTTTTATGAACAACATATCTTTTATTGTCTTTTATAATTACAACATTTGGTGGACATTCTTTTAACACTTTATACGGACCAGAATATAGGCTTTGCAACTTATTTCCAGTTTCATTCTTTAATAAAATCAAATCATTTACTTTATATGATACAGGATTAACATTACGATCGTACCTAGCCTTTCTATTTAATTTACTAGCTATTAAATTGTCACGTGCTTCTTTTTGTGAAGTTTGAATTCTAAACTTTAATTCTAAGGGATAGTTATCAAAGTTGTACAGAGGATCAATCATTCTTGAATTTAGATTAGACGGTAATGTACATTTTTTACCAAATACTAACTCAAAGGGAGTAAACTTAGTCTCCGTATGAACAGAAGTGTTATAGGAAAAACACCAAAAGGGAAGCCAAGTACTCCATGCCTCTGGGTGATTACCTGTTTGGATGCGTAAATAGTTTCCCATGTGTTTGTGTGAATTCTCTAAAGCACCGATACTTTGATGGTGGTACGCGGTAGACTGTAATTGGTTAATATGTAAAAGTTTACAAACCTCCTTCATTGTAGTTGACAGAAACTCTGTACCTCTGTCTGTAGCGATTTCGTTCGGAACACCATACCTAAGAATCCAATTATTAACAAAATTCCTAGCTACCTCATTCGAACTTTTTGATTCTAATGGATAGGCCTCGACGTATTTGCTCAACTCACATTGTATAGTTAGAATATATTTATAACCATTGCAATCACTATCTAAAGGTCCTACTATATCTAAATAGATTTTCTCTAAAGCCGAATTTGCTGTAGAACTAATCGTCATCGGCTCCTTAGTATGATGTGATGAGTGCTTTTGTTTTTGACACTTGTCACATCGTTTCACAAATTCAGTAACATCTATTTCAAGCTTCGGCCAAAAATAATATTTTTTAATAGTATTCACCATCCGCCTTATGCCCGCGTGGCCACTAGTGGGCAAAAGGTGGAAGTCATTCAAGATTACACGTTGATCGTCTTTATCAACTATTCTTTTTGTGTCGTTTAAAATACATACTCGTGGTCCGGACCAATCACTTATACTCTTTATCTCCTTGATTAACTTTTCGACAAAAATATTATTATTATCATTTTTAATGAAGTATACTTCTTTTATATCGATTTGCCCACAAAATATATTTATTTATTTATTTATTTATTTATTGATTTACCAACATTTGTTTACACCAATACATTTACAGAACTAAAAAAATACATGCGCAAATATTATTTCCAAGCGTAACAAACACTTATAGGTAAATACATCATACGCACACAACATGGACATAACATTTACAACTAGCTTAAATAATATTATGTAAAACATTTTATAATATCAGACCGAAGTCTGTTAGGTGAGACAGATAAAACATCAAGTCCAGCACTACCACTAAATTCATTTACCAACTTGCAAAGTCTTGAAATAGGAGAATTAGACCCAAATACAGTTTTACGGAAAGGTGCACAAAAAAGGTTGATTTTATTTCTAGGGTATCTACCTGGGACGCGCAATTTAAACCTGACAAGCAATTGAGGACAATCAATTCCATTGTTGAACAGTTTGGAGACGAACATCAAATCTATAACTGTTCTACGTTCTTCTAAGGAATTCATTTTAAAATAATTTAGCTGTTTTTTATAAGATGGCAGTATTTTCTTAGAGATATTCTCGGAATAGATTAGATGTCGCATAAACCTCTTTTGTACTCGCTCCAATTGGAGAGTATGAGTGGCGTAGTGTGGTCTCCATACAATGGTGCAGTACTCTAAAATGCTTCGCACTAGAGTGTTATATAGGAGCATTTTAGTTTTGCGATTACGCAAGCCCTTCATGTTCCTCAACACGAAACCTAGGACCCTACTAGAACGTTTCGTAATATTTTCCATTTGTGGTATAAACGTGAGTTTTTTGTCAAATATGACTCCTAAGTCACGCACTTGATCAACTTCTTTAATTTTTATTGAACCAATACAGTACTGGTACGAGATCAAATTGCGTTTACGCGCGTATTGCAGATAAAAACATTTATCTGCATTAAGGTCCATTCCGTTGAGCTTACACCATCTGACAAGTTCGTTAAGGTCACTTTGAAGCATGAGCGAGTCCTGGATAGTATTTATTACTCTACTAATCTTAAGGTCATCTGCGTACATGTAAGTTTTAGAGAATCGCATGATGCTAGGAATCTCATTGACAAATATAGTAAATAAAATCGGTCCCAAATGCGAACCTTGAGGTACTCCAGAAGTTATTCTTTGGGAGCCTGAGTTAAACCCATTAAGAACGACATAGAAGGATCGATCCTCTAGGTAAGATTTTATCCATTCTAGCAATGTATTAGAGATGCCATAGGCTGATAGCTTTTTTAACAGGATTTCAGGACACAACCGGTCGAAGGCCTTCCTGAAGTCCGTATATACAACGTCCACTTGTTTGTTAGCGTCAAGTGCCTCAACTAAACTTTCAGTTAGGTCTATTAAATTCGTGCTAGTTGACCTAGATTGAACAAATCCGTGCTGTGCGTCGCTAAGAGCTTGTTTAAAATGACGTTGAATATACGGACATACAAGAGACTCCAACACTTTTCCCATAGTTGACAGGATAGAGATAGGCCTATAGTTCTTTATTAAGTCTTCACTTCCCGATTTGTGAATTGGCACTACTTTAGCTTTCTTCCACTCGATAGGAAAAATACCAGTACTTAACGACATGTTATAAATTATTAGGAGAGGTGCAACCAAATACTCTGCGCATTTTAAAATAAAAATAGGAGGGATGCCATCGGGGCCTGCTCCTTTATTTCCATCAATTCTCTTAAGTTTATTCAGAAGAGTGTTAAAGTCTAAAACAGGTAACGATAAACACTGACTATTCTTTTCTTGTTGTTTTAAATAATTAGAATGAGTATAATTTTTAGCGGTATTAATATCATTATCAACATATACAGAAGCAAAGTAAGAGGAGAATAATTCACAAATGTGAGCACCTTCGGAGGCCACTACCGATCCATCAGTCATGGAAATGGGATAGGAACTTGCACCACCGCGTTTAGCTTTAATATAGGACCAAAAGAGTTTGGGATTCACCTTGATTTGATTCTCTATATTAGCCATATATTGGTTGTAGGAACTAGTAGCTAGATGTGAGCAACGGGAGCTTAACATTTTTAACTCAAGCTCGTCCATGGGGTTTCTGTACTTCTTATATCGACGTCTTACTTTAAATTTTTCCTTCAGACATCTTTTTAATTTATGGTCAAACCATGGTGGATATTGCGCTTTCTTTATTTTTTGTTTGGGAACAAGCTCTTCAATAATAGAATTTAATGTGTCATAAAATATTTTCAACTTATCATTTACGTTTTTGGCCCCTTCGAATAGCTCTGTCCATTTTAATGGTTTAAGCTCTTTGTGAATTTTTACGTAATCTGCTTTATGAAAATTATATTTGACCATTTGGCCGTTGAAAAGAAGTTTTGGATCTCTAATCAAAGAAATATCAACATCCAAAGGAGGGTGGAACTGATCTATAACACTTAAAGTGTTAAGAGATTTTTGGACGATGCAAGTTGGCAAATTTGACAATACTAAATCAAGAATTCTATTAGATTTGTTAACTACACAGTTATGTTGCTTTAAATCTTTTTCATACATTAGTTCAACAAATGATTGACACAAGCCAGGAACCACATATTCTACAGTGGTGTCATTAAACAAGCTCCAATCAATACACCCTAAATTAAAATCACCTATTAAACAATAATTTGTTGTCTGCTCGAGAACAGAATAACAATTTCCTATAAAGTTATCTAATACAGAGCGACTTACTGGAGGTGGTAAGTACACTGCACATAAAGCAACTCTATGAATAGAATGTGACACTGGTATTTCAATTATGACCCACAAGTCTTCCAGCTCCGACTCCCAGTCACACATACGTCTAGAATTTATTTGCTTAGAAATAGCAACTATAACTCCACCATATTCAGCTCTCTCACAAATTCGCCTGGCGTCAGTTGTGATCGAGAAGCTAAATCTATAAAAATTGTATTCAATAAGGGCGCATAACTCAAACACGTACTCTCGTGACTAATCTCTTTTAATTTACGATATCGATTTAATTCATAAGCGCTTATGAAACGTAACTCAGTGAAATATTTCGGTTTTCTATGTACTTCTATAACTTTTGGGTGATCAATCCAATCGTTATTAGAAGCAATAGCATCCCGTGCTTGTCTAGCTCTTTGCCCTCGCGTCATTACATTAATTAACGCATGATTCATTTCTTTTAACTCTTCCGACGTTATTTGCAAACGAGATAGAGCGTCAGCAGCGACATTATTTTTGCCTCTCAAATATTCTAATATAAAATTATATTCCTCTAATCTTAATCTAAATTTCATTAACCGACTGGATGGATCTCTCATTCCAAATAAATAAATAAGTGGTTTATGGTCAGTTTGAATTTTGAACGTCCTGCCATACAGATATGGTCGAAAATGCATTACGGCCCACACAATCGCAAGTAATTCTTTTTCAATAGTCGGATACCTTTTTTCTGCCCTGTTAAGACTTCGACTAGCGTATGCTACAGGCCTTCCATCACCATTGCATAAAACTGCTCCAACGCCATACCCCGATGCATCAGTTTGTAAAATAAATTGATTTTGCTTTGAGAAGTCAGGATATTGTAACACAGGGTGAGATATTATATTTTCTTTCAATAACTCAAAAGACTTTTGGCACTTCTCATCCCAATTGAAAACTACATTTTTTCTACATAAATTATTTAATGCATGCGCTTTTGTAGCAAAATTTGGAATGAACTTTCTGTAGTAATTTACAAAAGCTACAAATCGTTTGACCTCGTCTACTTTTTTAGGAACCGGATAATTCTGAACAACCTTTATTTTTTCGGTATCGGGTATGACGCCGTCAGCTGAGACAATATGACCCAAATAAAGCAGTTCTTTCTGTAAAAAGGAACATTTTTGAGGGTTTAATTTTAAATTTACTTTACGTAATCTCTCGAAAATATGTTGTAAGTTACTAATATGACTCGATAAGTCTCTACTAAAACAGATCAAATCGTCTTGGTACACTAGACATTTTTCATATGTTAATCCAGTCATTGCCATCGTCATCATGCGAGAAAACGAACTTGGGCTAGTTTTTAGACCCATGGGCATCCTCGTCATCTGAAACTGTCCCGAACAAAAAGCAGTGTACTTGCGACTGTCTGGGTCTAAACTAACATTATAATATCCTTGATGTAAATCCAAATGAGAAAAATACATGCAACCGGACAAAGAATCTAATATTTCCGTTATATTTGGAAGTGGAAACTTGTCATCATGAATGTTATTGTTTAATTTTCTATAATCAACAACCAAACGCCATTTTTTGTTTCCGTTTTGGTCACTTTTCTTTGGCACTAGCAAAATAGGGCTAGACCATTCGCTTTGACAAGGCTCAATAATTTTTTCTTTCAGCATATGGTCAATCTGATTTTTTATTTCCTCTTTTAAAGCATGCGGTAATCTATACGGTTTTGAATAAATTGGCTGTGTGTCAGGTTTTAATTTAATAGTATGTTGATAAATATCAGTGGTTGACAACTTATCCCCTTCCAAATAAAAAATGTCGGAATATTTTGCACATAAACTTTCTATACTTATTTTTTCTTCCTTATTTAAATTTCTTAAATCTAACTTTGAAAACAAACTTTTAACTCGGACTGCATTTTTCTCATTTTCCTCAAAATTACAAATAGAATATTCCCTTATACTTTGAATATCAAGCTTTATTTCTGATAAATTTAATTCTTTTGTGGTTGTGTTCAAAATTCGCACTGGTATTTTACCATTAGTGGGGCTAACTAACATACTGGCAACAAACACTCCTTCACATATTTCTTTTGTACAAATTACGCAATCTTCTACTAAGTTAGTGTTAATATAATGTATAGATTCTGACCTAGGGGGCAATGACATTAACTTGTTAGATGAACTCATTAATTTTAAAACAATCTGTTTACTTTTATCGGGCCATAACGTTAAAGTGTTATGCCTCATGTCGATAACCGATCCATACCTTCCTAAAAAATCCTGTCCTAGAATACCATGCGACATACACGGCAGAGTATCAAATACATAAAACTTATGATTAATACTATGGCCATGTATTGACAACGGTAAACATACATATCCGATTGCCGGCACTTTGCCACCTATACCGTTTATAATTATGTTCTCTTTGTAAAGTGGAATATTAAAATCAAGAACACATTTGTATTTTATTGCCGAAATTGAAGCCCCCGTATCAATGAGCCAACTAAACGCATAAATGTCTTTATAAAATAATTCGACACAATAACTACTGTCACTAGCTAGAATACTATAACATTTAGGCACGAAAAAACTCACTTTCAGCTTCTCTAATCTGTGTCGACGTACTAGCCTGGGGTTGCGACTGTGAATCATCATTTACTAACCTTATCTGTTCTCTAAACTGTCTCTGAGCTCTATAATTATTATTGGAACTATTACCTCGATACGCATGTCTGCCTCGGGACGTATGTCCCCGTGACGGCGGCTGCTGGAACCACTGCCTGGCACCCCCTCGAGGTTGATGCCAATTGCTGGAAACACGGCCGCGACCCGCGTTGTACGTACCTCTTTGGTAGTTCTGGTATTGAGGCTGCCTGGAATTGTTTTTAAAATTTCTATTATTATTACGTCTAAATGCCATGACTTTAGCCATATTATCGGAACCTGAAACATCCTCGTCTACCCCGGCCTGAATTGCATCTTTTAAATTATCAAAATTTTGTGCAGTTATAATAGTACCGATCCTACGGTTTCTCAATCCGTCACTAAATTGTCTAATTGCCTGTTTCTCATTGATTGACTTCAAAACGTTAAATTTTTCACTATCTCCGTCGGACTGGGAAACGGTAAGTTCAACTAACATTTCGGACAACATTTTTCCAAAAGCATCAATTGACAAATTATTTTGTTTGCAGTTTAAAAATTGCTTTTGCAATGCGCTGGCTGACTTTTTAGGTAATAATAATTTTCTCATGTCATTTATTAGATTAGGAACAGTATCATAGTTTGTTCCTAACTTTAACTTGGCAGACTGTGACAGCCTACTCTTAAGAATAAAAGAAATTAATTGCGACTGTGATTCAGCATTAATGACTGAACTGTAATATTCTATACCGTCCATCAGCTGTTTTGTATTAGAAATTTCGTCATTCATAACCGGTAATAAGGTCAAAGCCACTTTCAGATCGAATTTGTCCATTTTGGTTACGTAATCTAAAGACTCGGAATATTCACACAATTTAGTAATTTCCTTAAATAAATTATTAAAATCCTCGCAACACTTTTTTATTAGAATATTCTCCTTTTCATCTAACCGGCCTACTTTATTAATATTTTCTATATAAGTATTATACTGGCCACCGATTAACTTGGCTTCACTAAGCTTTTTCTGTAAAATATTACCCTGTCGTCTAGATGGGCCAATTTTAATTAAATACTGTCTTATTACAAATAACTCTTCATACAATTCCTTTATATATGTGGCCATAGGAATTTAATAATTATTAACAAAAAAAATATTACGAATAGGGGAATTTAAGAATTAAATTTAAATACAATAGTTATAATAACATAGCATTAAAAATACGCACCTTTATCATTGTCAAGACGTAGAACTTCATTGTATTTAGCTGTAATATGTAAAATATTAGTACCTTTGCTCGCTTACAACATTAATTATTAGGTATAAAGATTAATACAATTTTAATTTCTATGACAGGTTAAACATATTTTCTAAATAGTGTCCATTAAATAGTGTCCATTATTATTTATTTTATTATACTCGTAGTAGAATGTCGCGCCTACGCGTAGTACGTAAAAAATATTATAATATACCGCACAAACCGCACTGCACAATTTTACGCACCACACATGAATAGATACGTATAAGAAACCGCACTTTCAAACTTTACTATCTTCCACGTTTAAATCCGGGTACATGTTGAATCGCCGTCGAAAGGATAATCGCTGCCCTCTATTGTTTCCATTCTGCTCGACCTCTTGTCGAATCCACCGCAAGTGACACTTCCGATATATACGGAATATCCAGAACAGTACCCCAAGAAGCACGCAGAGCACGATGATCAGCATCAGAATATTTGTGGTGGACAAATGGAACCGAATCTCGTCGATTGGCGCACTATTTTGGCCCCCAGCTGCGTTTTGGGCTATTACAATATTTTCTTCTTTTGACTGCTGCTTTCCCATTTTAAAGTTTGCGATACACAACTGTCACACTTGAAAGTTTTAAAATGAATTGTTTCATCCATGATTGAAACACACCGAGAGGCCGATATTTACAGAAACTAGTCCTTTTACGGCCGGTGCCGGCGGCGGCGCAGCGGCGGCGGGCGCCGGGCGGTGTCAGGATCCTCGCGCGCGTGTCTCTACTTTTGGCAGGGTCGCCATGTAAGGTCGTGAGCCGGGAGTGAAATAATACACATGAGTGCTGGATAAATACTGAATATAATTTATTGATACATGCCTTTTAAATAGATAGTCTTACATACTAACTCCATACATCACAATCTTATCTCTAGCTGCTAAAACACAACAATGCTACAAATATTGATGTTATGGCGACATGTTTATATAAGATGGTAGTAGCTAGCCAGACGGACTAACAAGCCCTACCACCACCCAAACCGAACTAGAACAGAAGAATAATGGGAATAAAAACTTTCCAAACATGAAATTAGTTACAATAATTCCAAAAATAGGTGATATTTAGAGATACCCTCTTTGATGTGTTGAAAAGAATCATTCGTTCTTGAGCTATAAAGTCTTAGCGTAAGCGACTGTTCAAAGATAAACTTAGTAATATATGAACGAAATGATGAATGACTTTATTTTGTTTGAAAAATGATTTAATATTCTACAAACACGAATGAAAAGTAGCTTCATTCAAAGGTTTACGCGTCACTTCCTTGGCATGAGTATAGGCATCAAAAAGTTTCTGGCACTAAAGTCATAGTGTTTTTAACGTTACTCCATGTCGATTAAACAACATCAGATCTAAAAAGGCCACTGTTTTATACAGCTACAAAGAAGTGCTCGGCCTTAATCTCACAGGATTATAAGTGACGATGAGACCGTAGATGGAATCGTACTTCATGTAGAATCCTCAACTACAGAGGAACTAGTTATCTTGTCTCTGTCAGTCAACAACAATGCTACTAATATTGTCATTTACATAAATGGCAACACACTTAGGTAAGATAGTACAAGTATCAATGCAGTGAAAGAAGGACAGGCGGTGAACTTTGGATTTATTATTTCGATTTATGATGAAAATAATAATTTTATGTAGTCAATAAAACTCAATATCAAAATTTTATACTTACATTAACTTGAAGTGTTACAATTGTTTTAAACTCTTGTTGTTGAATTTGTTAAATAATGAATAACCATTTTACGAAAATTAGAGGAGGAATTGATTACGATTTGCAAGTCATGAACCCTTTGTTAAGTGGAATTGCTTTAAGTGGCCTTTTTAGACTATTAGCAATTCTCTTCGCACACTATACATTTACGAATATAATCATTTCCTCGCAACTTTAGACGTTATAAGAATTTTAATCTCGGTTCATTCATTTTATATTTCAACAACATTATTTGTAAATTTTTAGTAAGCACCATGTTATTAAGTTGGTATTAAGACCAGAAGTCCCGGGTTGGACTACCAGAAGGAATTGGGTTTGGTCTTGTTTTAAGCCTGCCTGGCTAGTTACCACTATCTGATGTCATAAATGACAAAAATATATCTGCCTACCGGACTACTTAGTGCCATAATTGTCTAATGAGGATGTTTTGAGGAGTTTGATGGCGCAGTGGTTAACGCGCTCATTCTCCAATTTTCGCAACTTTTGCATAGGCCGGTTATCGGATGGGTGACCAAAAATTTATCATCTCGAGCTCCTCCTTGCTTCTGAAGGCACGTTAAGCCGATAGTCCCGGCATAACCACCAATTCGCACTGAGCCCGCGTGGTGGTACAAAGCCCGTTCTCCCCTGGATCGTGCCCCAACAATTGAGATATAAAATGAGTGGGTGTGATGAGAATGTTTGTATAATCATTATTCTTTGTTTCAGATACTATGACGGTGTGATGACTCAGGCGCGAGAAGCTCTCAGCGTCATGGACGGCAACCCACCAAACTGCGACTTCTCGACGAAGACCAAGCGGGGCGTCTACCTCTCCAAGAGCCTAGCCTTCGTGATCCTCGTCATCTTCGCCCTCGCCCTTGTAGCGACCGCTTTCATAGTTTACAATTTCGCCGCTTGCCCCAGAACTGACCAATTGGCGAACGTCACTAAATACGAACTGACCCACTGTGACCAAAGCAAACTCCTCGTGCTACCAATTAGCACGGAGAACAGTAAAAGTGTTGTGCCCCTAGAAACTACGACTGTTCTCACCACCACCGAAGAGACTGAAGTGATAGTGACAGACGTTCGACTCCCCACTAATATTAAGCCTGATCGGTATTATCTTAAACTGACTCCGTATATTTACGAAGGGAACTTCACGTTCGATGGTGTGCTTAGTGTATTGGTGACAGTGAAAAATGACACTCAGCAAGTAACGTTTCATGCCGTGGAGATCACGTTTCTTAGCATCAAACTATTTGAGAAAGGTGACGGAAGAGAAATAAAGATTGTGAGAAGAACTGAAGATGTGCCAAGGCAGTTCCAGATTTTGGTGCTTGGGGAAACCTTGAAGGCTGGCAAGCAGTATGTGTTGAATGTAACATATACGGGGATCTTGAACGACAACCTTCATGGTTTCTATAGAAGTTCTTACGAAGAAAATAATGTCACTAAGTAAGTATATAAAATCATTTCAACTATTTTATTTATCAGAATTTTTGTTGAAGCCTTTATTATCACTTTCGATGCCATTTACGGACGAATAGCCCGTCGAGTTAGCGATATTTTAGAGGCCTATTGTACACGTTATTATTTGTTAATTCAAATTTGATACGCATACGGATAGGTACGCAAAGTACAAAAACTCGAGATGTTTTAGTTTTTTCTTAATGATCATAATTATTTAAGGTTCCTCTTTTTACATATTTATGGAATTCATATTTTTGTTACTCGTGTGGAAAGCTAAGATACTTTGGTTGAAAATATGAAATCGTAGTTCTACTCTAATGCCATGTTAGACTACTCTAAAGCCTTTTCTATGGGAATTGTAACTACTGCTTAAGAATCACATAGGTAACAATAGATTTTGAAAAGTTCTATATTTATTATAGTTATGGCTATACTTAAATAACGAATAGCCAAACCAATAGCTAATAAGGTGGACAATAGATCATTAGATGTGTATTCCTCAGTGGGAGGTCATTCGGATGCGGAATAAGTAACCACAACGTGTAGCCCCCTGTTGAATACAAATCGCCTATTTAGTTCATAAATGAAACGACGCAAAGATTTTAATTCAATTTACAGTTTTTAAAGACATGTAGGAAATGATGTTTGTCTTGAATTGTTATTGTGGCTAAAAATATATTATATAAATTGTCTTATTGCAATAGAGTTATTAGCGTAAAATGCTGGGTATTCCGTGGACTGCGCGTCGCACTAACGTTTCTATCCTTCAGGAGCTGGCCATTCAAACCCGCCTATCATCAGTATGCCTTGAAAGAACGCCTTTATTTTTTGGTCACGTTGCTCGCCGAGAATCTAGTAATTTGGAGAATCTTGTACTGGTGGGTCACGTTGAGGGAAGAAGAAGTGGACGGATGCTATTCTGGAAGCCCTGAAATTGAACACAGCCCAAGATAGTACCTCTTGGAGAGCCCTGGTCCGCGATGTTGCTTTTGGTGGTCACGACCCTCAGGCATGAGGACTCGACGGCGAAGAAAAATAGAGTTAATAATTTGTTTTACAACAACGAGTCCAAAGTCATATTACTGTAAATTGTAATTGTGGTCGTGACTATACGACAACAAAATGTTTGACAAATATATTATTAATTTGGATTCTGATGAGTGATAGTTCTGTAACGCAGATTTGTATAATGTTTTATGACAACAAAGATTTTATAACTGTTATTATAATGATAACAAAGAGGCTTTTAAAGTCATCAACATATACTCGTAGGCAGCTTCCTATATGCCGCATATTTCCATGAACGGTGATGATGACCACTTTCTATCGGGTAGCTCGTTTGTTTGTTTGCCAATATCTCACAAAAAAAGAGAATACAGCGTTTTAAAATTGTTTTCTATTAAGGTTATTCGAATTTGTGTTGTTCCATATAAGTAGTGGCTACACAAAAGAGCCTGAAGCAATAACACTAACGTGAACACAGTGTTAATCTAGCAAGCCCCCAGTATAGCAAGATTAAAACTGGCAGTCAACTGCCACTGTAGCTCAAGCTACAAGAGAAAGTTGAACGGCAACATTAAATTTGCAGATGGTTAGCGGCGACCCAGTTTCAGGCATCGTGCCCATACTGAAACTACCAGACGATGTTGATGGCGATATTCATCATCAAAAAAGCGTCTATGTTCAACATGAACTTTGTTTTCATATAACCTAGAAATCCTTAAACAGGCTATATGGTCTGTGTGTTACGCTAAAAGTATACTTTAAAAAAAAGACATATATGTATGTTCTAATATGACATAAAATAAAAGAAAAATCTAGTGCTATGCCGCAAAAACATACTGGAACACACATCGTGTTCCCCTCTGGTTTCTCTCTTGGACGAGGCCAAGGCCGCCTGGAGTGCAGCTTGCCCGAATTCCGAATATCACACAAACACCTCTTCCCAAAGGCTTTGGAACGAGCCTCTCTGCGGATTGTTGCGTAATAACCTTATCAACACATCTTCTAGTCCTGCAGAGTGCGCCCGCCTCTTAGCTGTAGGGAAATGGGAGTCAGGTCTTTAGTTGCAGGCGTTACCCTGTCCTAATACGGGTACTCTGCTGGACCGCAGTACTTTTCGCCTTGCCACTGCTTTGCGTCTTGGCGCCCCCAGTATCGTCCTTCATCAATGCCGTTGCGGCGTGCCCGTGGGCAGCCTCGGTCATCACGGGCTGTCCTGTGCTAGAAGTGCTGGTCTTTTTTGCTCGTCATCATAACCTGAATGACATCATTCGACGGGCTCTTGTCACCGCTGGAGTACCAGTGGTACTCGAACCCTCCAGACTGGCACGTGATGACAGCAAAAGACCGGACGGCATGACCCTAGTTCTACATGTGCTACATGTGTCGACACGCTTGCACCGTCCCACATTCCAAGCATTTCTGTTAACGCTGGCGCGGCTGCAAATCATGCAGAGAACCACAAACGGCGAAAGTATGACAATCTGACTGGGGATCTCATATTTGAACCGCTTGGGGTAGAGACATTAGGTCCATGAGGCCCGGGTGCTCACAAACTTTTTAAAAATTAGTAGAAACCACCCGGGACCCCAGAGCTAGCAGCTACTTGGGCCAACGTATAAGCATTGGTATCCAACGTGCCAATGCTGCTAGCTTACTGGGCACTCTGCCTGATGGGGATGATTTAGGGCATTTTTTTAATTTATAGTTAGTAGAAGTTATAGTTTATAGTTTTTATAAGTTTAATTTTAAGTAGTTTAATTATTATCTTGTTATTGTCTTTGTTTGTAAATAAATATTAACAATTAAGTTTAAGATGACCAATCTCAGTGAACATCTCCCTGGTTTGCACAAAACCTGCAAAGAATTCAATAAAATAAAAAATAAAATCAGGCTAAAATAGCTGGCTCACCTAAAAATTTGAAAAATATACAAGAACATTAACATTGCAGGTGTCCCATTTTCAGGCTGTTTCTTAAGCGGGCATTGTAGGCTGGGTTCATTATCAGCTCGAACAAGCTCTGTTTTCATGAATTATAAAGAGTCTTATAAACACGAGCATCCAAATTTCAGCTCAAACAAGCTCTGTTTTCTTTAATTATATGAAGTCCTTTGAACAAGATCATTAAACTTTCAGATGGATAGCGGTGACTCAGTTCCAGGCAACGGATGCGCGCCGCGCTTTCCCCTGCTGGGATGAACCAGCACTGAAGGCGAGGTTCACCATCAGCATCGCCCGACCAGACAACATGAGCTCGGTGTCCAATATGAACGCGGTGAAAAAAGAGAAGCAGTAAGTTCTCATTTGTTTCACTTGATAGCGTTGATAGTGAACCAAGATATTGTGATTCATAATAATTGATTTTCAATTGTTATAATTCGACCAGTGAGGGATGGAGGCCTTTGCTCTGCAGTAGGACACTACAGACTTATAATTCTTAAAATACACGTTTGAAAAGCTGGGTAATATTTCAACGACGACCTCAACTTCATAGTATTGACAAATATTGAAATAACACAGGCTAAATTTCACTTTTAAAAATCAGAACATACCTATACCAGTTCATAAGAAAAGTACCTTTAGGGAATCGCAATAGTATCGAATCAAATGTTTGTTACGCAAATATTAATTATTTGTCTTCGTTGTACATTATTTACATCTACAAGTCTGTGTTTAGCAGAGCGCTGCCTTTGTTGTGGCTTATGCGTGTGATTTAATGTAAGGTCCCTAATTAGTAATATTAGATAATTAGTGACTATGACAGTTATTGGGACTGGAAAGTTAGTGTAGATAGATCCCACAATCCGATGGTTTCAAATATGGCGCTCGATTGATTGTCACGGGAAAGGCGATGCCATTTTGACGTCATGAGGAGTAAGGGCCACACACGCACACACCCTAGAACTTGGTGACTAATAACCATCATATACTGCCCTATTTCGCTTTCTGGTAAATTGTCCATAGTTCCATGTGTCCAATCCCACGCAATTGTTCCTGTTGGAAAAACATTGCAGCACCGTATTTTTACTTTTCACAGCGCAACTTTGCCCAACTACGAATGGGATCATTACGCGGAAACATTGCCAATGTCAACGTACTTGGTCGCTTTCGCCGTGACCGATTTCGGTAGTATTAGCGACCAGAACTTCACTGTATGGGCGAGGAAGGAGGCTTTATCATCAGCAAAATACGCCTTGAACATTGGACCCAAAATTCTCAAGTTCCTGGAAGAATACTACAAGATTAAGTTTCCTCTGCCGAAAATTGACATGATTGCTCTGCCCGATTTCAAGGCTGGCGCTATGGAGAACTGGGGATTACTTACATTCAGGTATTGTACATTTTTATTCCTTAAAGAAGATATTTATCAATCTTAACCTTTATAAAAAGCTATACAGATCCAATAATACTTATAATTAACTTTATTTACCTACTCCTATTCAGCCGATATATAATAACATACTTATTGGGAAGATATATTATTGATAGTGAAATAGGATAAAGCCTTGTTATTTCACCAAAGGACATCATCCAGGTAGAAACATGATCTCGTCATTCAATCCCGAATACAAATCAAAGGCAGCTAATCAATTTCAAGTTACTCGACGCCTTAGAAACTGCGAAGAAGCCGTGAACTTGCCAGGGTCAACCCTCAGATCAAAAATAAACAACTTTTACTACAACGGCTTATTCTGTAAACATGTTTACGTTAATACACGTGCGTAGGAATTCGTGTTTCATCAGTCATTATTTCTCGCAACATTTTAAGCTGAGTGCCATCAATCATTAGGTATTAGAACATCAATTACTCTCCACCGAATGCGGGTTGGAAAGTTTCAGTAGGTTAATATTTCACCAGCTTTTTCGTGTGGCTTCGCGCACTTACATTTCAGTCTAAATTATTTACCTTGTGTCTTCGGAAAGTTAATACTGAAGATAAGCTTTCTGTTTGTAAAATATTGGTTCAGTAGTTTTTTTTAATATTTTGGTGTATAAACTGGTTTTAAAATCTTAACATTCTAATAATTTACTTAATATAATATAATATACTACAGTTACTGTAAGACCTTCTTGATGCAAACACCGCTTCTATATTATATCTTCTATAAATTTAATAAAGTTTTTTAAAACCATGTACACTATTCGCGTATACTGATAACATTGGATAAATAAATGATATATTAAAAAAAAACCACTAAATATAAATATTCACTACCATCTCTCAGATTTACTATGAGTATATGTTTGCTATCAGAATAGGGATGCGCATCGATCGGATAGCGAGGCGGGAGACACTTCATTAGTCTCAGACACTTCGAGGCCATCTATCAACCCCACAATTAAGGGTGACTCAATCAACTGACACTCGAGATTGGTTCACACACGCCACTACGGTGATGGGAAAATCTTTCCATATCCATATTTTAATGGTTATTGAGCAGGGGTGGCATATTTGTAATTTACAAAATTTAAGTTTACAAACATTTATATATTTTTAATGTTTCCTCCGGTCTTTATAATAAGGTGGTAAGTGATGATGAGACTAAAGATATAATAAAATCAATCAATGAAGCACTGAAATCCTCGACTTTGAAAGTATCTCTCTCATTGTAGAAGTACATCTAATTGTAGACTACTGTAAACTTTGGCGTCACACTTAGTAAAGATGGAATAGATACCATCCTACCATCATAGCTAGAGCTAGGCGCACTTGTAGCTAGCCAAGCAATCAAACCGAGAACAGTTCGTAACCTTATTTCTCGTTTTTACACAACATCAAAATGGAGCAAACAAATCTTGTACTATAAAACAAAATTTTATGTAATCTGTAATGATGATAAAAAACGTCAACCTCCAACAGGGAAATAGCAATGTTGTACGACAGCGGCGTTTACCCGACCACGGCGAAGGCGCGCGTGGCGGCCGTGGTGGCGCACGAGATCGCGCATCAGTGGTTCGGTAACCTGGTCACGCCGGCTTGGTGGTCCGACATCTGGTTGAACGAGGGCTTCGCTAGCTACGTGGAGTATGTCGCCGTTGACGCTGTAAGTACTGATCAACTACATTACATTTGCCGAGTCGCTGTCTCCAATCCAGAGCACAAGAATGCGAGTGCGAGAGCTCGTGGTATAATCTTAGCCCCATTACTGCGAAGGCAAGCGACCACGTTTGCCTTCAAGTCAAGTCACAATCCCACGAGAACCCATAACGTTACGCGGCGAAGGCGCGGGTGGCGGCGTTGTTAGTTGGTTGTGAACTTGCTACTAGAGAAGAAGCTTTACCCCAAATTTCTACAAATCAATGTTTATATTAAGAATATTAGTATTGTTATTGTTCTGATAAATAAATAAATAAGCAAAATATTAAAAAAATATTTTCTTATAATTTTAACTATATTCTTTTACAGGTGGAAAAAACTTGGGAATCCATGGAAGTTTTCGTCTTGAATGAAGTCCAGAGCGTCTTCAAGCTAGACGCTCTCACCTCGTCGCACCAGATCTCGGTGGAAGTTGGAAACCCTGAGGAGATCGGAGCAATATTCGACAAGATATCGTACGGGAAAGGTACTGGTGTTATCGTATAACCTTAATTAATTTGAGCATACTTCTAAACACCAATTTTAATTTTTGTGGAGTTTAATAGTTATTCTCAAATTGTGAGACGCGGGAAGCTTCTAAAGAAATATCATTAATTTAACTTTTAATTTTGAAATTAATGGTTCTGAAATACAACAAATTATTTAACAAGCTGAAATATTCTTTAGAATCTTACACAGGTAAGCAATATAAATGAGTTAGTATGGAAAAGTACAAAACTATAAAGATAGCGATATTTTTCAAGAAACATGCCTTTCACATTTAACTTTAGAACATTACTCAATCGCTTATAACTTCAGATTTCCCCATAGTGACTGGATTGCCTACTCTGTAGTGTATATTTATAAATATCATGTGCAATAATTCCAATATAAATAACACTAATGACAAGAATAATTTGTTACACATAAATTCTGAATTGTCGACAGGTTCAGCCATCCTACGAATGATGAACCACTTCCTTACTGACGATGTCTTCAATGCCGGTATCACGGCTTATCTTAATGCCAAGAAGTTTGGTGATGCCGAGCAGCGGGACCTGTGGAGTGCGTTGACCAACGCGGCGCATCAGAAGGGAGTCTTGGACGCTGATGTGGCCGTCATCATGGACTCTTGGACTCTACAGACCGGTTTCCCAGTATTGACAATTAAGAGAAACTACGACACTAAATTGTTATCTATAAAACAGGTTTGTTAATTACTTTATTCGAATTAGTGATGAAAGGGGCATTGTATCGGCAAGATTAATGGAACGTGAGTGAGAAGGTTGATGAATATATTCATTAAATGCAACGCTTCGTTTTTATTCTAGGGTATCTGGTTAGTGTGGCTTTTTTGATATCATCATTGACTACATGCCTGTCATGTATACAGACTACGTCTACGTCTGTTACTTGGATGTGACTGAGGAGCAACTGCTGAAACTAGAACGTCTGTAAAATCTGGTTTTATATTTGGCTTACGAAAGTATGACCATGTTTCTCACTTTCGTACTGAATTAAAATGGCTACCGATCAGACACCGCCGTAATGTGTTCGTCGTTTCCAAACTCTATAATATCCTTAACGACCCTAATTCTCCTTCTTACCTTCGTTCCCGATTCCAACTCCTGCCCCACCTTGCCGCTCAAGACGTGCTTGTATAACAAAGACGCTTGAGATTCCTAAAATCAATACCAACTTCCTCCTAAATTCATTTACAGACAAAGTAGCGCAGTTATGGAACAGGCTTCCTACGGACATCCAGGATAGTTCGTCCATTATATCTTTTAAAAAGAAAGTCAAGGATCACTTTCTGTCACTTATGTCATCGCAATCATAGGCACTATATTATATCCATGTGTATTATTATTCACTCTTTATTTTTTTTCATATACATTTATATTTTTAAATATTTTCTAAAAACAAAATAAATAAAACATTTTAATAAATAAAAAAATAGGGGTCCGCCGGTATCGAGTCCAGGGTCCAAGCTACCGGTGGTTAGGGCTCCAGAGACAGGAACCTCCTCACAATGCGTGCTGTATCGAGGAGAACTGCCTTCTGAATCAGGCCCTTGATCCAGCCGCCTAACGAGAGCCTCACTAGATGTTGATCGAGGCTCTTGGCCATCAGGCCGTTGGCCGTAACAACAATCGGTACGGTGACAGCCGAATCCACACTCCACATGTCGACAACCTCGTGTGTTAAGTCGAGATATTTGATTTGTTTCTCTTTCTCAGCTTTTACGAGGTTCTCGTCATGGGGAATGGTGATATCGACAATCATCGTGCGGCGCGCTAATCCATTCCACCTTAGGTTGGCTGCAAGAGATCTCTTTTAGAGATAAGTCCAGCTTTGCTTACCATTTTTTGTAAAATGTTCTCTGTATGTATGTTTTTTGTGCAATAAAGAATATATATAGTATATAATATAATGTATTGCAATATGTTGTTGTGAACTCGAACATACTGCAAGTGCAAGCAAAGTTTTGTTTCCTGTTTGAGGACAACAAGATTGAATTGTCAGCATAACTGTGCTACTTCTTATAAATCTTCTGAATTTTAATTTTGAAGTTATTTATATTTATATTTATCATAATACATTTATTTAAAACATTTGGCTTTTAATACCTGTTACATGATAAAAAATATAGTCGCTGGATGACGGGGTAAAATGGTTCAGCTGGTTAGATTAAAATATAGATAAAAGGGTAAATAACCTGATTTTAAATTAAATGGTAAAGATTTTTCTAAGTCTTTAAGATTTACATGTTTTTTTTTCATACATAGGAGCGGTTCGTCCTTATGAACAACACTTCAGAGAACGAGACATCTCCAGTATGGTGGATACCAGTATCCTATACGACAGCCTCAGAAAAAGACTTCAAGTCCACAAGACCAAAGTTCTGGTTGAGAGGAGAGCGATCCATAGAAATCAAGAACATTACTATAGCAGATGACGAGTGGCTTATAGGGAATATTCAGCAAACCGGTAAGTAGAACATCTTTGAATGAAAGATTTGTAAAATTTGTCAGACAGATTTTGGCGACAAGCAGTCAATAGAGATGAACTAATTTGATAATATTATTACCATTATTTAATTGTTATTAGAAAAAGTATAAAAAAATCGTTTCCAATAAGTCTAATTGGTAGTACTTACTACAGAATGTATGATTGTAAGTTGAAGTAACCACAAAATAATAGAATACATAATCTTTCAAAGACATCTCAGTTTATTTTCAAAAAGCGGTAGAATATTCCTGTGAATGGACACCAATACTGTTCTTCAACTCTTCAGGATTTTACCGGATCAACTACGACAGCCGTAACTGGAGGCTGCTAGTGGATGTCGTAAACAATCCGAAGAGGTTCCAAGAGATCCACCCCATCAACCGAGCTCAGATCGTTGACGACGCGATGAACCTCGCGCTGGCTGGAAGGCTGGACTACAGAACAGCCCTGGATATCACCAGCTACTTGACGCACGAGAGGAGCTACGTACCGTGGAAGGCGGGTCTGATGGCCCTTGGTTATATCGACACGATGCTCTCGAAAGGAGCTTATTACTTGGAGTATAAGGTAGCTAATTCAGTGACTCAAGTTTTTTTTCATTAGAGTAAGCTCAATGACGCAGCAGCTAGCGTGTTCGGGAAGCGATGTTGCAGATTTCACGATGCCCGTTAAGTAAACAGATGACCAAATAAAAAACCTCGAGTTTTTCCGGGTTTCGGAAGGCACGTTGAACCATCTCAGTTGTTGTTATAAGATTGGCAGCGCGTAAAACTTTCCTACTTGCATTGGGCCAGCGTAGTGGGTTATAGCCCGATCTCTTTTATGTGCCTTTGTTTATGTAGGAAGGCTTTAAGCCCAGCTGTGGAGCATTTATAGGCCGATATGATGACATTTAATAATTTAAAACTTAAGAAAGTTTCTTTCAAACGAGCTTTCTATATTGAGAACTATCTAAAATTTGATGACTATACATAATTTAGCAGGACTCCTTGAAGGGTTCTTTGTTACGAGTTTGTGGTTTTATTCATGTAGTGTTTGAGGTAATTAAAGAATCTAATTACATTGCATATTTACTTTTTACAACAGTAAATGCATTTTAGTAATAAATTATAACTGACCTTTGCCCAATGCTTTTAAATTAGGAACGAATAAATATATAAGTATCATATCATATTATGATGATTATAATTATATACTAAAGAAGGGTACGAGTATAACCGTTATTTGACAATATTTTAATCGTAGATTAAGATTTTATCATATGAATTCATTCGATAAGCGATAAGGAAAGTGAGCCAATTAATTAATCATTACCTACTAAATTGTAGATTCATAGTTAGGATTATAAGTTGACTGTGTTACGGATGAATAATTGTTAAAGAACAGACTTTATTGATATAGGGCTTAACGCGATAAGTGTTATCAACGATGTACTGTTTGAACTGTTTAGTGTTTCGAAAAAATGTGCAGTCAATATCTTTTTATGTTTCTTTCGTCCGTATGATACAAATGATACAAATCTGTGATATTTCAGCTTCGAGACAGGAAATGCTTTCAGAATATAACCCTCAATGGCTCTTTTTTTGTCACAGTGAGGTTTGATAGAGGTTTTCTCTGTCAGTGCACTCTTTGTATTGTAATCCTTTCACTCTTTTTCATCTTCATAAGCAGATGCCATACGTTTCATGACTGCATTAATGACGAAATGAAAAGTATGTATGAAAAGTCTAAAGTCTTTTGGTTTCGAATAGGCCCTTCATAGAATTCCGTTTTTCCAAGCCTGAGACTCAAAGTATCTTTCTAGTTAGGCTATTTAGTCTCTTCTTTATTATAATCATCACCATCAGTCTATATTAGACCTCTGTTGGACATAGGTCTCTTCACCTACTCGTAGTCTACTAGGCGTCCTACATATACTTTCCTTTATACTATAAAGGATCTATAAAGTTAATAGGTACCACATAAACCAAATAGCTAATCAAAGTAAAATTTTCAGCGCTACGTTTTGCGCCTCCTTGATGGCGCTGTCAAAGATCTTGGTTGGGAAGTGTCAGCTAACGAGAGCGTAGTGAGAGCGCAGCAACGGGCAGACCTGCTGTCCACAGCGTGCCACCTAGAACACCTCGACTGCTTGGGCCATGCCGTAAGAATGTACACCAACTGGATGCTGACTCCCAACCCCGATGCTTATAACGAGTAAGTGCTTGTGCCTTATAGTATAGTTGACCATAATTGCTTTACCACCTTATAAGTAAATGATGATTGCAAATCACAAGACGACAAGGTCTATTTTTGCTTACCAAGTGTTAGATACGCTTCTGTTATTAATATAACGAGCCTTAGCGAAATTTTATTGTGATGGAAGTTTTTGTCATAAGGAGTAAAGCAATTTAATAGTTGACTTACTGATGACGACGATTTTTTCCTGGCACACGTATCCTTACTTAAGTAATCTTTCTACAACATGGGGTAATTAAACGAGGTGTAAAGATGCAACTTGCGTCTGCAAGATGAGGACTGTTCGCATCTGGACTCCGCTTCTGCTTAAATATCAGGTAGAGCGGATTCATTTGCGTACTCCTGCTAAAAACATATCCGTTTTTTACTTTCTTCTAAATTGTCAACAGATGGCGCTAGTGGTATCGAAATTGGAAGTTCAACATTGTTTGTGCCTTATGTGTACTTATAATAACGTTGTTATTTTCGTTTTACTTTTTTCTGCATTAAAATAGATGCCGCTAGTTGTATCGAAATTGGGCAATTTAACACTTAATTAGTTTGAATATTGGTACTTATCATCATTGATATAATTAACATTGAAGTAGTAGATTAGTTCGAGGAGGTATATTTTGTCTTTATTCGATAGATGGCAGTAGTCGTATCAAAATAAATCTTGTTTCATTAATGTTGAGTTATATAACTAAAATACAAATAATTATATCTTAAGAAATACGTATTATGATTGACATCTCAAATATAGAAAGCAAGCACTTTGTACCTATCATCTTTTTTATTGCCCATTGTTATGCGTTGCTGAAGTCTGTGTTTTTAAAAGTCTAGAACCTTATGTCTTGGCACTTTCTGGGCAAGCTTGCTCCATCATAGACCTTAGATTCGAGCCAAAAGCAAACCCATTTAATTTATACTAAAGGAAAAAACATGAAAACTGAGTTTTCTTATGGACACTTATGTGTAGAAAAATGTCGAGAATTTAGATAATGTTTGGAAGAAGATATTCGAATAAAATTACCTACTATTTTTCACACTTTAAAACTTTGAAATAGAACGTGGATAATTTAAACAATGTTTTCTAACGGGAATTAACGCAAACTATTTACTAAGCTTTTGCGTTCATTTCCGTACAAACATCAGATTTCACATAATCCGTGAAAAGATATTCATTCATCCCATTGTTACCAGGATACACGCCGATATCCGAAGTACGGTATACTGCGTGGGTATACAGGCTGGCGGTGCAAGGGAATGGCGCTTCGCGTGGGAGCGGTTCCGCGTAGCCAGCGAGCCAGCTGAGAGAGAGCTGCTGCTAACAGTCCTTGGATGCACCAGAGCACCCTATCTCCTATATAGGTATGTACGAAAGTCCAGTGGCCATTATCGAAATCTTTCTTTATGCACAAGTTATAGTATGGTGGGAAGCCTTCCTTGTGCTGCCTAGCCAAGTAGCGCACTTCATTAAGTTCGCCGGTTAAGATTCGATCTCAACTCAAAAAAGTTAAGTTTAGCTTATACTGTTTCACTGCTGGGCAAAAGCCTCCTTCATTGAAATCAAGTCACCACTACTATTGATGGGTATTAACCTAACCTCAACGCTTGTCAAAAGTATAAGTACTTTTAGTAAGGCCATAAACCAAGAAAAATTCTTCGAATTTGAAAAAATGGGTTGTCTATTCTATATTATTAAAGGACTACAAGAACTTTAAGTCCAGTGATCGTGATTTAGAGATGCCAGTCAATAATTTAGGGTACCTACCTCATACAGTTATGTTTATGTTAAATTCCGTTGGTAACGTTAATTCAAAACATGAAGGTTATATTTTCTGTGATCGATCAATTTAAAGAATGAAGTTGTTTTTAGTTAACAAAGTAATAACCCGCATTGTAAACTTACAGGTACCTCGAGCTTTCTCTAAGAAACGACAGTGGGATCCGCAAGCAAGATACAGTGAGGGTGTTCTCTGCGGTTGCTGGTTCCGCTATTGGGCAACCGATCGCCCTGAACTTCGTCAGAGCCAACTGGCAAAGGATCAAAGAATAGTGAGTATTATTTGGCCAGCAAGCTGACTTTGGTCGACAGCTTGACGCTGTCCAAAATATCTAGTTGTTATACAATCATTCCTAGCCAGCTTGGCGTCAGAAGCGTTTACGCTAACAAGAACCTGTTAACTTAAAAAAAAAAACAGTATCACAAGTAAAAAAGTTTTCTCGATTTAATGTATTAGTCCTAGTACTGTTAACAGCATATTCTTCATAGAAATTCCAAGCTTTTCCAAGATTTTCAAAGACTGAAAAAACAATTTCTACCAAATGATATTGACCAATAAAATATTTTCTTTATTTACAGTGTCGGCTCCATTTCAACTCTAAACACAATTGTAAAAGTGGTGACGCGACGATTAAATCAGCCTCACGAACTCGAAGAAGTAAGTATATAGAAGAAACAATTACATTCATCAAATAAATGTCTGTTCTGCTGCCTGCTGTAAAAGGACCTTCAAAAATTATAAGATTAAAAAAAAACTGCTTAGTATAAAATGCACTGTTACGTTTTGTCACAAGTGTTTTTAATAGAAATTTGTAGTTACAAGTGAGTAAAAATTACAATTATCCGGGAGTGAAGTAACGTTCGTCTTCACTATATAGCGCGGGAAAAATTCTGCTGTCACTAAGGTTTTGTCTTTGACATTGAATGTGGAGAGAGCGCGGGCGACCAATCAGCGACGCGGAACGAGGAGTGTCGATTTTAGATGCTGTTGATGTTTCATGCTACAGACAGCGGCATTTTAATAGGGCGTGCGATACATTAGTTTATTTTAGATTTTGAATATTACAACAGAAATTTTACTTTTTATTTTTAAGTGCTAATTGCTGCACTGAAGCTGAATTAAATATTTGTGGTACTTCATCTGCAAAGATGAATCTACATAGCCATCGGTTGCAAATGTTGCAATAACCTTTGGATAGATGGCACTGTGCCGCAATAGGCACTCAAAAATTAAAAAATTCAGCGCTTACGTCAGCCTTCCCGGTAGCATAGCGAACAGTGCAGCCGCCCGGATTGCGGAAGACCCAGGTTCGATTCCTGGCTGGGTCGGGTGGTTGTTTACTTTTTTCACTGTATTTTATAAATATTTTATAAATATTTATTACAACAGAAGATCATCATGTCTAAACTAAAACAACCATCTTTTCCACAGCTGAAGAGATTTATAGCTGCTTCCTGCTCAGAACTAGGAAGACCGGTCCTACAAGTCCTAGAACGAACTGCCGCTAACGTCCAGTGGATGGAAAACAATTACCAGACTATAGTGGACTGGCTACTGGCCGCAGACAAAGACCAAAAGTCATGGTGACGAGCCTTGTTCAAATAGTTGCTCTACAAAATAGAATAGTACAGAAAGACCGCATGTGTAAATAAAGGGCACACTATCCGGCTCGAAGGACCATGTATATGACAATCATTATTAGTATTGTTATAATAAGCACCGATATTTATTGAACCAGCTTAATATTTCACAAGTGGTTAGGTGGATGCTAGTACTATGATGAAAACAGAATAAATTAACAAGAAACTATAATATCATGGCTATGCGATGAGCGATTTTTGTACCTATCTTATCTGTTATGTGATTATTTGTAGACGATATTTATTTTCCCTTCGAAAGTCTTCCAGACTGGGGGCATTATTTCATATTTTTCGAAAGAATTTAAGATAAGCTAAAAGTTGCCATAAAGGTTTTTGCTTGGTGAGTAGGATTCGTAATACATCACTTTCCGCCATCGTCGTCGGTCGCTTTATAAGGATTATTAAATTCCGCAAGTCATTTTCGGAATAAAGCGTCTCAATAAAAAACTTTTTGAACTGACATAAAGCGTATGTAACATAATCTTTAACGATGCTTATGTTGCGAAATAGGTTCATGGCGATGTTGTTGTAATGAACAGTAATAAAAGAGTCACAAAGTATTCTTCATTATTTGCACAAATAATAATTTTAAATTGCGATAACAGAAATGAAGTAGCCTAATTATATAAATGTCCTTTGAAATTAATAAGTTAGGTATAGTTTATCAGTTTAACGTCATAATTATGATAAAGCTCTATCGAAATCAATCAAATGACTATTGGTACTCAAAGGTATTTAAATTATGTCTATTCTTAAGCAAAGGAATGTCCAATGACGTTCTTATAATTTTATGTAATTATCAAAAAAATACATATTTTATTGTGCTATTTAGATAAATACAACAGTCTTTGAATGTCTGTTGCGTAGTGCGTTGACGAATACGGAGTGAAGGTTATGCCCTCCTTATCTACTGGAATATCCTTTTTGTTATACCAAAGTTCAAAGCTAGTCATGTGCAAAATTGGTTACCCTAAATCAATCATCAAAATACCGTAGTACCTACAATTGTATGTTTGAAACTGATTTATATAAAGTAAAAGAAAATGCCAAGTTTGTTTGTAGTAAGTTTTTGAAATTGATTACAATTATTAATATTTTAGCCCGTATTCCAGATAATTAATTAGCCGATTTGTATTGAAAGGTGAAAAACCTCTCCTCAAGCACAGACCAAGCCTCGTGTAAGGTTCAACACTACCTTATACATTAACATGACAACTGACTATTTATTTATAGCGCTATGTATAATATAACGAATAAGAGTTTATTATTAATTCTAATAAATAAAACATAACAAAGTTCCATTCTAATATTTATAATTTCATAGTAATAATTTAGGCAATATTTTTCCTGTTCAAATATTTAGTAAAATCTATATTAACTTATTGAACACCAAAGTTAATGAAAAAATTAGGCAATTGTAAGAAGCGTTCTCTATCAAAATGAATGTATTAATGAACATAATTTTGATGTTAGTATAATGATTATTATTATTATTTATAGGTATTAAACTTTTAAATACTTTAGATAATTTAGATTAAGTGGAGGAAATTATAATTCTTTACTTAATGGAATTAACATGAATCGATGTAATTTTGTAAATAAATGCTTCAATTTGTAGATGTGTGTCTGGTTTTATTTCCTTTAGAGTCTTTGACAAGCAGTATACTCGCCCGATCCGAGCCCGAGCCCCTCGGATCCGAGCCCCTCGGAGAATCTAGTAGGTAACGGGGCCGGGGACACGCTTGCGTGATGGCACTTCCTTTAGAAAACCTCTGATGGTCTTTCGAATGAATGAATGATTCAGACCGCCTTTCAGCGTCACTGGACTTCTTTTGGGGCGGCGAGAAACTTCAAGGGTTCCTTAAGCCGTGTGATAAGCGGCAAACTCTGTAAAAAAACTATACTGGTAATACTTCAGGACTTAAGATTTAAGATTATATCGGTCTTGGTTAGATATTTCCTTTTATAATACTCCTTATTCTACTAATTATGCTAGAAACACTTTTATTAGGCGTTCTTGTAGATATTATGACGATAACTTAACAGATGTTGACATTTTTTCTTCATCGTTATCAACTTTTAAACAAAAAATTGGTGATGTAATATTTAATAGACAACAGGTTTAAATGAACTGATATTTACTAATTTTCATTATTTTTTATGTCTTTGATTTTATTTTGGATAGGCGTTAAGGTCCATTGTGCAAACTCAAATATTCTATATTTGTATCATTTAATGGAACTATCTGGTCTGTTTGTAAATTGTTTTGTAAATTTTATTATTGTGTATGACTGTTTGTTTTCCTGAATAAATAAATAAATAAATAAATAAATATTTCAGTTAATTTATTTAGACTTATAAAATCACAACGCTTGTAATGTTTTTTTTTAATAATGTCGATAATGCGGCATGTAGCACTACACTGAATAGGTACAACTAACAAGAAAAGGAGAAGAATAAAATTGGTACTTTATTTCGAAGAAATTGTAACCATATTGTTTTTTAAAGTTTACGCGAACGTACATTGACGTTTCGAACCCTTTGCAGAGTCCGTGATCACAGGGAAACCACGGACCCTGCAAAGGGTTCGCAACGTCAGGATAAACATTAAATCAAATTAATGTGTAAAATAAACGCGTGTAGATCCGTAAAAGTAATTTTATTTAAATTGTAACCACTATGACATATTTTACCTTTTTATTTTAAATCCTACATCTTTTTCATTTTTCTAAAAATAGACAAATAGGTTCCAAAAAATAAGTTTATGAACTATCCTTATATTTTAGGTTAGTGTTATATTTCCTAGCGTCAAAAACATTGTAAAAGTAGTAGGGATGGCAGACTGTAATATTTTAATATTTTTTGGTATATTTCCTTTATTTAGTAATTTCTATTAAAATGCCTTAATTAAAAAAGTACCTACTGAATATTTCACTGTTAAACTTTATGTACCGATGCAGTAATAATAAAAAATATTAATGAAATACTTCATTTTTCAAGGAAATAAGACTTTCAAAAGGGTTTACAATGCATACTACTTATTTTTGGTATCATAGGCATACGTTTACATACCCGAGGCTTAACGTCTTACCCAACTTAACATCGCAATATGAATAGCAGATATAAATGTAAATTAAATACTTTTAGGTAATAAAGAATTTTGTAAGTTTGATCTTACTTATCAGACATAGAAAGAAGGAGATATCTAAAGACCTACGCAGACCGGGACGACATGGCAAAGCATGGTGCCACCGAGGGATGCCGTGGCATGCCAATATATATATATATTTATAAATCCAATATTTTTGTCTAGACCTTACAAAAACAAAATTTTATTCACTCATTTGGCTTGCAGCCTGCTTCTCTGCTGAGTTAAAACCTGCTCGACTCAAGACTGTAAAATTGAGCCGAGTCTATCGAATTAAGACTAAATGACTCGAGTTCTTTACAACACTATCTTGGACAAGTCACGGCGTGCACCGGCATCCAGCATGCTTTTGCCTACCGAAGTACGCCACGGCATGCCGCGGCATCCCGCCGCAGGAGCCCATGGCTTCGATGCCGCGGGATAATTTTAAAACATGGGAATTTATGTCTTATTTATATATCTTATTTTTTTTAATCTTATTTTATTTATATTTATATTAATATAGTAAACATTTAAATCCTTTGCCATGCCATCCCTATCTGCGTTGCCCTTAAATCATAAAAAGTGTACAAATATTTTATTTTTTTAACTACTGCAAAAAACACAATTGTCATCCGAACTTATTCACCAGATAATGCAATCAGCAACGATAAAACAATTTATCTGTCTGTAAACTAATAGCGCAAGCCAAAAATATCTACATTATGGAACGTGAAATGGAGTAACAGCTATTTGCTATTAAAGGAGACACGCAACCTTTTTTGTATACAGGTTATAATGACTTCCCCTCGCTAACAAAAATATAAAACAAAAAACTAGAAAAAATGAAAAGAAAAGATTTATTAAATTATTAAAGGGGATAATTAGAGGTCGAACAAAATGGTCACAAAGGGTAACCCTGTGGTATCCCAAACTGGTGGTGGTGGGAGAATGGTGCAAAAGGGATTGCAGTATCAATATGCACCAGAAAGGCACGTAACAGAACAGAGTGGAAGGAATCAAAGGCTATGTCGGCGGACTAACTAGACAAAAATTATTTGTAAAATTATATATTGATTAAGTCCTCCCGCGCCATATGTACGCACGGTCGTACGTAAGGTGGCCCGCTAATTATACCTACAGCGCGGGACGGGTTAATTGTTTACATTTTATTAAGGCGAAGGGTAAGGCACACTAGCGCCGCTAATGGATTTAATTTGATAACTGCTAAACTGGATTTTTTTTTAAACATTGCGGACCTTCCGACACTAGGCAAACATCTATTATTTAAGAATTGTGCACTACTTTTAGGTTTGTTTTTGTATTCATTGGCTAACACCAAAAGTGGCCATTGTTTGTGAATAAATGCGATAGCCCATTTTGTGAATAAACCACGCAACAAAAAGTAGTGCACAATTATTAAATAAATACTATGAATGCTTTCCTGTTATCGGACGGTATGCAATGTTTAAAAAAGATCCGGTCCGTTAGTATTTGCCAAATTATCAATTGATGGCGCTAGTGTGCCTTACCCTTCGCTTTTAGCAACTACCTAGAAATAAAGGCTATCTTTATCTTTATTATTACTTGGATGACTTGACCATGAGAATGGCCTAGTACCCAGAGCGCAAACCATTACCAAAAGATTGTTACCCCTTTAGACGTAGATCTGTTCTGGACGTTCCTTAGTTTTTAGGGTCAGGTGTCAGGATATTTCATCAATCACGCCCTGCTCAAGGGCTTTGCCTAATAAACGCTGAATGTCCCCACAGCATCCCATCATGACCAGCTCATTTTCTGTCCCCACTGCTGGGGCACAAACCTTCCCTGTAGATGAATAGGGAGAACAGGACATTAATCACCACGCGGGCCCAGTGCGGATTGGTGGTTGTTAACGACTGCTAGTAACGGCTTTAAGTACTTTAAGTACAGAGGAGCTCGAGATGATATTTTTCGTCACCCATCCGCTGACTCAACAATCGCAGACCGGGCGCCTTAACCAATCGATGGTGCATCGAAGTCCTCACATCCGAAGCTCAGGATACTCAAAATTCAAATTCAAATTCAAATTATTCAGTTTAGGCTATAAATAGGACTTATAAATGTCACTATGCCCTCGGTTCGTAAGTCTACACAGGGCGGGAGACCGTAGCTAGTAGGGTAAAGCCACCAAAGAGTATGTACTACCAAAGAGTACGTATTTCTATACGCAATACTATTTTTCACACACTCATGGGTGTAATGAATACTACGTTACGTGCCATATTCGCCCCATGCACACGTTATGTTACAGGCAAGAAGTTGCTAAGAGATTTAATATTATTCAATTAGTAGCGCTGCGGTACTCTTTGGTAGTGCGTGCTCTTTGGTGGCTTTACCTTACTGAAAAGAACCGGCAAGAAACTCAGCAAGGGAACTTTCTTTCTCCCTTTCTTTTACAGCTGCAAAATATAAAAATATATATATATTAAAATGCCTGAAGAAGAAAAGAATGGCGTGCACTTTTGTCGGAGGCCAAGACCTACTTCGGTTCCCTGAGCCAGAGCAGTAAGTAGTAAGTATAGAAGTGAGGTTCATACCAAGTGCAACTCCGAGTTGGAATAAAAAAGTATCCATTTTTTAATTACCAGTTGAAGTTAGATTAACAGCCGAATTGTGATTAGTCTACCATAACGAACTGATACCACAGCGATAGTCATTCGATGATTTTGTACATTTGCGATATATTTCTGTAATTTAGATTATAATAATCCAGTCGTGACTGCTCGGTTCACGAAGAAGTTTGGGAGTGTCGCCTGCTATGGTGAGTACCGTTTAAAAGGAATTCCACAAAAAAATGCAGTACCTAGCAAATATCACGCAAAATATTATTGAGTAGCTTTGAAAAAAATGCTAACAAATTTTACCCGAGTCTTAAATATATTATGACTATTTGGATTCTGCTTAATATGTGATTCTATGTCTTTCAAATTCAAGCAACTGATAGAGAGCAATGATGTATAAGTGCTAAATGTACAGTCACGAGCATTAACATGTAAACAATGCAATCATACTAATATTATAAAGCTGAGAGAAACAAACAGTTAGGTTGAACTCGCTAATCTCAGGAACTTCTGGCTCGAATTGAAAAAATATTTTTGTGTTGAATAGTTCATTTATTTAGGAAAGGCTATATTAAAATAAAAGTACACCCGTGCGAAGCCGGGGCGGGCCGCTAAAATATGGCAATCGTGACTGTACAGTTTATAATTGTGGTGAATATGGCCCACATAAACTTTGGGCTGCTAACAATCATGAATTATTAACTGTTGATAACGCTTTGTACAAAGCACCTTCCTTTAAAAAAAGTGCTAGCGTCGTCGTCGACATTAGAAACTTTTTACAGTCCATAATCATAGGTACTAAGTAATAATTAATGCTAATAGAGCTTCCAATATAGTAACAGAATTAACTTGTAAAGATTCAAAACTTATATTTATAAATTAAAAATTGATCCTGGTTGTTGATAAGTCTTGATTGATACGCCTTCAAATCAGACTGTTAAATCTCCTCTATGGATTATTTACATATAATTTAACGCAAATATTGTTGCGAACAAATTACAATTTGAAAAAGTCAAAGTGTTGAAAAAATTCCACGAGTGGGATTCGAACCCGCACCCCATGACATGCCGGGTCAGGTGAACTACCAACTATGCTATCGTGGCTCAATTCAACTCGCCGAAATTAATCAACACTATCTACTCTTACTCTGTAAGCCAAAGGACTATTCAATGTGGACAACTACGTCATCAACATCCGATCTTAATATTTTTACAAATATTTAAAGTAGGAATTTTTGCAACACTTTGTCTTTTTCCAAATTCCTCAATAGACATTAAACTTTATGTATATGGCATAAGGTTGAACATTTATTGATGAAATTTGACAGTTTTGGATAGGTCCATCCATGTGCAGGCGTCTGTAAATAACTTGAAAACGACTGAACGGATTTGGATGAAACTTGATCCAGACTAGGACATAGGATACTTTTATCCCGGTAACAGGTTCTTGGGGGATTAAGTAGTAATCACGAACGAAGTCGCGGGCAACAACTAGATACAAATAAAACTTGTAAAGGTCTATGGAGATTTAATGCGGTAAAGAATCAGTGAGTTTGGTCATGCTCAAAATAGGTATTTCAAGGCAAAGGTGGTGGGTTTATGACCCAAACTCTTTTATGTTCTAATGTTTGTGTGGGAAGGCCTTATAGCCCAGAAGTGGGAGGTTTACATGCTAATAATGATTATGACAGGAAACCAAACAAAAGCGAAAATAAATAACCACACATATAAAAGCACTTGTATGGGTAAGAACTAACTTGTAATTTTAATACCTACATTTTTTTCCTTTATATGATTAATGACATCATTACGTTGCAATATCCCGATAATATTAGTGTCTTTTTCTTTTTGGTATCATTACCTAGTAATCGGTGAACAATATACAATGATTTGACATTAAAATCACTTAGAATCGTAACGATACGCAAAACTGCATGTAAGAAAAATACTTGTTTTGATTGCTTTGCTTTCGAGGAAAGGTTATAAATAAAACATTTGTGCCACCTCGTATCCCCAAAGAGGGGCTCATTCTCTTTACAAAACGCAAACGTGTTTCATTGGCAAACCAAGTTTTTTGGGACGCTTGTGTCACTTCTCCTTTAATTTTTGGCGTTAAATTCTTATTATGAATCACATGACGAATAATGGATCATTGCTTTCGACTAAAAGTTTTTGAATTATTTTGTAGAACGTGCCTTATTTATCGCATGATAAAGTTAAAGATACTAGTGATAAGCTAAATACTTGATTTATCACATATAAGTATGATTAAAAGATGAGATTACCAGTCAAATTATGATTTTTTAGTAAATTAATGTTGATTGGTTTCTGACAGTGATACAATTTCTGAAAAATGGTGAAATGCACCCATTTTTTTGTAAATAGGCCAAGGCCTATTTACAATACTCTCCCTTAATCCCCAATAATTTGTAAGTTTTCTAATAATGCAATATATAGGCAATTAATAAAGAGGTAACGTTTGTGACTATGTTTGTTAATCAAAATCGCCGTAGACAAAATTGCGCGCAAACTGCTAGTAGGCAATATACTCGTATGTGCTAATTATTTCAAACGATAAGAACTTATTTGCGTGGCGATTAGAGAACCAAAAAAAAAACAAATTTCGCAATACAGCTTTTTCTATTCAGCTTCACACGTTTCAGATGGCGGCTTTAGGGTTCATAGTACTAGCTTCGGCGTGCTTGGCAGCGCACGCGTTCCCCGAAGAAGCTGTTCCATACAGGAACACTATATTTGGGGACGAAAAGATCGAAGGAGAAGTCTTCGAAAATATAGACGCATTCAAAGACATCGCTCTATTTAACACCGCTGACAACCCTTACCGTCTACCCACCACGACTAGGCCCAAGCATTACAATATCCTATGGGATATCGACATTGCTAATTTGTCATTCTCCGGCGTAGTGGACATAGACCTCTATGCTACTAGAGCCAATGTGAATGAGATTGTGATCCACGCTTACGATCTGAACATAGATTCCCTAAATTTGATACATTTAGAGAATGGAACGACGGTGTATCAAACATATACACTCCAACCAGAACACCACTTCTTAAGGGTACGTCTGACTAGCGGCTTCCTTGAATACAATCCAGCAATGGGACAAGAAGAGGTTTACAGGCTCACTATTGGTTTCCATGCGCCTCTGAGGACAGATATGTATGGTATCTATCAAAGTTGGTATAGAAACAATCACACCGAGGAAGTGAGGTAAGCATATTTTTACACTCATTGAGTCTGTATACTTTTTTGAACTGCAGCATCCCAATTGCAATTATATGTTTGCATAAAACCAATTGTTTAATGCTAATTGCACCTGCTTTGTTACTTTTTTACAATAAATACTTGCTGCTTGCATTACATAAACAAGTATTTTATAACATAAGCTAAATAGTGAATAAGAAAACTTTTATTGGTTCATTTAGCATACAAAATAATAACAATGTGTATCGTTCGCGTATACTTTAGAAAATAGTACAAAACAAAAACATTTTCATAACAAAAATTAAGATTAAAAATCGAATTTATTTCTGTACTACATGATTTAAATAAAGACTTTTTTAGCTTGACTTTTTACATACATTACATGTCTACGTTGTTGTTCTCAGTTGGATGGCGTCGACTCAGTTCCAGGGGACATCCGCTCGCTTCGCCTTCCCTTGTTACGATGAGCCCAGCTTCAAGGCGGTATTCGACATTTCTATCCGCCGCCCAGTTGCCTACAGTAGCTGGTCATGCACGACACTAAATACGACTGACAAAGTCAACGCTAGGTACATTCAATAAATTCATTGAGTCGCTCAAATTAAGTTATATTTTTACGTCATGTTAAATAATTCTAGAAACTATAACCTTCTTTTGATATAATTTGAGGTTAGTAAAGGTACTCACAGGTCAAAAGTTATGAGCATGAATATATCGACAACAAATAACTGTGCAGAACAAATCTAATTGTTAAATATTCGCGGCAATTAGATTAGATTAATTTTTATATTGCGGGTAAGCATAACCTTCATCTTACCTGATGTTAAGTGATGATAAGGCTGAAGGTGGAAGTTTCACCCATAATCCTAAGTTACTATAAAGCACTGGCTATCTAATAACTAGCTGCCGGAACACGACACGATGAAAAACTGCTAAATTAGACGATAATTTATGAGCGGCTCGCAATTCTGTTCAAGTTGTCACATATTTGTCACAAATACAACTTGAAGCGAAAAGATATGAGGACACCTGAACTTATCCATATGGTAACATACACATGCTTGCAAGCTTGTTTGTATATTTCATGTTTGCTGCATACTTGCTTGTATGCTGCCAAGCATATCAAATGTTTATTATGATAACAAGCAAACAATTATCAAATATTAAATTATATGAATTTTTCGATAATTCCCTGTCTTTTGTTTTACAGTGACTATGAAACAGATATTTACCATCCTACTCCAGTCATGTCCACCTACCTTTTGGCGATAATTGTAGCCGAGTACACATCTCAACCAGAAAACGGCCCCAACCCTGATACAGGCGAAGATGTTCTTAAATACGAAGTCATTGGTAGGCCGAGTGCGATGGAAAGTGGACAAGGAAATTACTCATTTGATGTAGGCAAAATACTTTTGGCCGAGATGAGTGAACACACCGCTATGGACTTCTACTCTGTGCATCCGTACATCAAAATGACTCAAGCTGCTATTCCTGACTTCTCAGCGGGTGCTATGGAAAATTGGGGATTACTAACTTACAGGTAATATAGTAATGCGTTTATCAGCAACACAATGTTCTAATGCTCATAAGTGTTTTCATACATAAATGACACGCTCTTGTCCTCTTGGCCATGGACACTGGTCGTTTGTCTGCCTCCTCTTTAAGTGGTCGGGTGGAAGTGTTACCGGCTCCTCCTGTAAAGGACCTACTGAGAGATTTTTCAGTCAGGTGGTGGTGGCAGCCGTCACATCCACCCAGACTGGGCTTGCTATCACGGGCCGTCGTACCTCGTAGGGACGACCCTACGAGGTACGACGGTTGGTAGGTTGCGCATACCACGAGGTATGCGCAACCTATCCAACGGGCCCATTTCGTTTCACTGCTGTTTTGTCAAAAATTCTATATTTGTCGCTCTTGACTAAATAAAAATTGCGTGGTTTCCAGGGAAGCTTACTTGATGTACAGCGAAGAACACACCAACAGCTATTTCAAACAAATGATTGCGTACATTCTCTCTCACGAAATAGCCCACATGTGGTTTGGAAATCTCGTTACTTGTGACTGGTGGGACGTTCTTTGGCTCAATGAAGGATTTGCCAGATACTATCAATATTTCTTAACTGACTGGGTAAGTTAACAATACATATTGCAACGTAAACGCAACTTGAAAAAGTAGCGGAGGGGCATGCTTATTACATTCGTAAGATCGGATCGGCCCATGCTGATGAGAGCAATGACGCTTATATTGGTAGACAGTGTCCCCCAGGGGTAAAGAATTGCACCACCCCATTCTTCCCGTGGGTGTCGTAGAAGGCGACTATGGGACCATTCCAGAGGATGGGCAGCAGCGTCTCTCTGTGATTATTCTCACATTACTGCGATCGCCAACCTGCCTGCCAAGCGTGGCGATTATAGCAAATTCCCCCTCAAAATGATTTATCCTTGAGGGAGGCCTTTGTCCAGCAGTGGACGTCTTTTTGGCTGAGATGATGGTAGACAGCGCTGACCAAGAATCATCAAACAGAGGTATCATGACCATGATACCTATAACGACCGGTAACGCGCACTTATACATTTTGTGACCACTGAATTTTACTTGTTTTTATTTCATCAAACTTTGAACGTTTAAAAAAAAAAAGAGACAGCAATAACGAAGACAGCAAACAATCTTTGTTTTTGCTGTCGCTTCACATAATTGACATCATTTTATTTTTCAACATAATTATACATTTCGTTACCCATCACCCCAGGTTGAAGGATACATGGGCCTTAGCACTCGCTTCATCACAGAACAGGTCCACACCTCTTTGCTCAGTGACTCAGCGGACAATCCTCAGCCTTTAACAAACCCAGGCGTTGGTAGTCCCAGTTCAGTCAGCGCTATGTTCTCTACCATCAGTTACAACAAGGGAGCATCTGTCATCAGGATGACGGAACATCTTATGGGCTTCAACAATCACAGGCAGGGCCTGCGAAGATATTTGGAAACCAGGTAGGTAACGTTTTTATAGTTATGTTTTTCTTACTTCCCTGCTTGCCCTTTACTTCATCGGATGGTCATTGACGATAAGGCCGAAGGATGAAGCGCACTATACCCAAAATCCGTGATTAATGAGAAACTGGCTTTATTATTTGTCACTGACGGAACGCAATTGAAGTCGTCATACCGGGGTGGTCAAACCACAAAATATTTTTTTGTAACTAGTAAAATTATTATAATTATTATGATATGAAATGAAATGAAATGTTTATTTGTACATCACAGACATGGTGATATTTATTGAAGATGAAGTTATCAAGACGAATAACTACCGGAAATATATTATGAGGGACGGTACGGTCGACATCTGTCGGGCATGCCGCCGTCCAGGTGAATCACTCCGACATATTATTTCTGGTTGTTCTCATCTTGCTAACGGAGAGTATTTGCACAGACACAACCAAGTAGCCAGAATAATTCACCAGCAACTTGCTCTTGGATATGGCCTTGTTGAATCGGAGGTGCCGTACTATAAGTACGCACCTGCGCCAGTACTTGAAAATGGTCATGCAACGCTTTACTGGGATCGCTCTATCATTACGGACAGGACTATTGTCGCCAATAAACCTGATATCGTGGTGGTCGACCGATCCCAGCGCCGGGCAATACTGGTAGATATCACCATACCTCATGATGAGAACCTTGTGAAAGCCGAGAAGGACAAGCTCAGTAAGTACCTTGACTTGGCTCACGAGGTTATCGCCATGTGGGATGTGGATTCTACCATTATTGTACCGATAGTCGTTTCGGCAAACGGTCTGATAGCGAAGAGCCTCGATCAACACCTAGAGAGGCTCTCGCTGAAAGGTTGGGTTAAGGGTCAGATGCAAAAGGCAGTACTCCTAGACACGGCACGTATTGTCAGAAGGTTCCTCACTCTGCAGCCCTGACCACCGGTAGCTTGGGCCCTGCCCCGCTGCTGGTGGTACTCTAGGATTAGGTTTTTATAATGTTTTATTGTTTTTATATTAAAATATTGTAAAAATCTAGTTTTAAGAAAGAAAATAAATAAAGGAGTTAATAATAATAATAATGTTTTATTTCTCTTCACAATAATTTGTTTAACAATAAATTTGGCTTGTAAAGTACAAATGTGAGTTAAATTAAAATTATTGTGGAGACTGGTGCCCGCACTAAAAAATTTGACTTATGATATTTTCTTGGTACTGAAGATAGGGCTTTTACATTAAAGTAAATGTAGAATTAAGAATCAGGTAGTATTTAAATAAATTGACTTTTATTTTATTCTTAATGATTAGGCATGGCTATCTTATCTCTAACTGTCGGAACAAAATAATGTTACTAACATTGATGTTATAAGGTGGTAGTGGACAGCCAGACGGTCTTGGAGACAAGTCCAAACCGAGTATAAAAATATAATATATCCCCCACTAGGAATCGAACACGACATCCCTGAGTCTGAGACCAATGTCTTATCCACTAGACCATTGAGGCGGTTTTTATAAGATATTATGAAGAAATATGACATTTTGTTTGACTTACTTTCAGGGCTTTCACCTCAGCTCTACCTATTGATCTGTTCCAAGATCTCCAGGCAGTTGCTCTGGATACCGGTGCTATATCTGAGTATGGACCAGGCTTCAATATCGTTGACTACTACAAGACATGGACTGAGCAAGGCGGACATCCAGTGCTCAACGTTTACGTGAACCATCAAACTGGTATTATGACTATCTATCAGGTAAGGACTGAAATACGGACGATTCTTTTCTATTATTGCTGCGCAATTGAAGAAAAACAAACTATCACAATAATCGATCTCAAAAAGAACAATGAGTTGTGTGATAGCACAGCCTTATGCTACATTTATTTTACACTACAGCTAAAACTTTCAAAATGCCAACCGTGTTGCTTAGGTACTACGCTCTATGCTCAGTAGTTCAACTGGATCTTATAGGTATATACTAGATAGAATACAGGTTGTATGATGATGATGAGGACACAGCTTGTATAGGACATTGCTAAAGTGGATATAAGACAAATTTCAACGGTGAAGCGTTTTGCTGCCGCCTTGCCTTATCTCTGATTGTCGAATCGCAGCACTGCTATTCCCATTGACAGGCTTAATATAATATATTAAGTCCAAAGCGAGTACAGTGCTTCTACTGTCTCTCAGTAATAATCGTATTTCCGCGAATGCATTCGAATATAAATTTCCATGTTCATTAATTATTAGATCTCTCATGTATAATAATTTGAATTTAGAACACCGTACTTTATTGTAATTTTGTTTTGATTTTTCGTTTGAACTGTATAGAGCTGTTAAACTATCAATCGTAAATCAATTACGCACAATAGTATTTCCCCTCATTCTAAAGTAAATTAATAATAGGCAAAAGGAGTAGTAGCGACTCTTTATACTCTATAACAGATATAAATCCGACGACAGCCGAAACACGATTAGCGGGGGCTAAGAAACCCGGTACCTGGTTCTGAGGCTGGTCGTATAACAATTAAACCACACAGTCTTAACCCTATCAGCTTAAAGATGGAGATTGACATTATGATATTATGAGACAGTAGACTAGGTGTATGTGTATGTTGATTTTTTGTATGAGTTAATAGGAATGCATGAATTAAAAGGAATAGGAATCAACATACATTACTTACTCGTACATACCTCTTATTGCGTTATTGCCTTTTTTTTTTGTTGTGTATTTATTATATGTAATTACTAGGGTTCATTCCCGAGAATTCTCAAGCCGAGAATTCCCGGGAAATCGTTGGGCTTTGTTCCCGTGAAATTAAGCTCGAGAAAAGTCGAGAACTCGAGAAATCATATTTGATGAAAATGAAAGTGTTTTCAATTTCAGGAAATGTAGTTAATAAAATAAGGCTTTCTCATAAAGCTATAAATGCTTTAGTTTTTCTAAAAGCATATTTTATCAGAGTAACCTGACCTAATTGTTACGTACCTGTTTGTTCAGCTTGAGATGTTTCATTGATCTTGCAAAGTTTTAATTTGATTTTTTTTTCTAATTAACATGCCAAAAATGGTGCTGTGATTGTAATTTAAGTTATTTAATTAATTATAAGTTAAGATAATGTTAACGTTGTCATGTTGAAATTTTTGTTTATTTTTTGTTTTGTTTAATAGAAGCTAATTTTGTTAATAAGTTTTAAGTAGATTTTTTTCTATTTAACCAGCCAAAAATGGTGTTGTGATTGTAATTATAAGTAAGACAGAATAGTTTAATTTTTTTTGTTTTCTTTAAGAACAAGTTAAACTAATTTTGTTGAAAACTGTCAATAAGAGTTTTATAATTATTTTGATACTTTTATTTGAGAGGAAAACCACTGAATTTGTTGATTAATCACCATTATTGGAACCGAAAAAATATGCAAAAACGTACGTGAATATAAATTTCTCGACAACCCGAGTCTTCTCGGGTCGAGTCGAGTCTTCCCGAGAAATTAGCCTCGAGAATTCTCGAGATCCGAGAAATTGATAAGCTCGAGAAATCACGAACCCTAGTAATTACTAACCCTAGGTCTTATGATTATAGTTATATATAATTTTTTTTTCAACACTTTGCCTTTTTCAAATTTAATTTGTTTGCAACAAAATTTGCGTTAAATTATAAATAACCATAAATATAACTTGCCTAATTCTTAACTGATCTTTAATATTTGTAAAATAATAAGATGAGATGTTGATGACGTAGTTGTCGACATTGAATAGGGCTCCTTGGCTTACAGAGTAAGAGTAGATAGTTTTGATTAGTTTCGGCGAGTTGGATTGAGCCACGATAGCATATGGATGTCATGCATGTCATGGGGTGCGGGTTCAAATACAGCTCGAGGATTTTTTTTAACACTTTGTCTTTTTTCCTAGGTCTTAAGTCAAAACTGTTACTAACAAAATATCACTTCGAAATAAATAATAATAATAATAAATTTTTAAACTTTTCAGCGTCAGTTCAACATCAACAGTGGATACGCCATTGCAAACAGAAATTGGATCATTCCCATCACGTTTTCTACTGCTAGTAACCCAGACTTCAGCGACACCAAACCCACCCACATCATCAGCGACGCAATTTCGACGGTTAACCGCTCATCTATTGGCGACGAGTGGGTCATCTTCAATAAGCAACAAACCGGTAATTATTCAGACCAGTTTACAATGGAATTGAATGATACTCAGTATCAACAATCATATCATCATCAGCTCATTTTATGTCCCCACTGCTGGGGCACGAGCCTTCCCTATGAATGAATAGGGAGAACGGGCCATTAACCACCACGCGGGCCCAGTGCGGATTGGTGGTTATTAACGACTGCTAATGCAGCTGGGACCAGCGGCTTTACGTGCCTTCCGTAGCACGGAGAAGCTCGAGATGATAAAGTTTTGGTCACCAATCCAATGACCGGCCTTTGCGAAAGTTGCTTAACCTCAGCATTAGCAGACAGGGCGCGTTAACCACTGCGCCATCGAGCTTCTCTAAAATATTATATTTTTTATAATTTTCTTATCTTCCTCTCCAGCTTGTCGTCCTATTGCGCGCTCTCTCTCTCACTTTGTAGTCATTCCAAACAAGATCTTTCACGCGGCTCTATCGATGTCAGATCTTTCAAATAATCAAAAGTGGCAGTATTTTAATTTCGTACCCACAATAAAAAAACAAACATTTTTATTAATTTAGTTTTTGCATTCACAAATTCACTACACAAGACAAAATTTTACCTAAAAAAATTTATTAGTCCCAAGAAGCGATCAGAGCATTGCACGGGTAATGCAAGAGTCGTTACCGAGCTTCCTGGGCCGGTTGATTTTACTAGTGAAATTATATCTTGTAAAAAAAAACAAACTTTCATAAAGCTAATAGCTTACACAATGTTCACCAGAACTTAAGGCATTATAGGTACAGACAGGGTATTAGTGACGTCAGACACATGCATACTTGTCTTATTTTAACTTTGTTAAAATATAGTTAATAATAATAAAAATAAGACATGTATGCATGTGTCTGGTTTTGACTTTTACTAAAATAGTACTGTATGACATTATAAAAAATTAAACTGGTAAATGATGTTTTTGCAAACTTAAATATTTAACTTATTTATTTTATCTTTTTTGTGTTTTTTTACATGTTGTGATTGTCCTTTATATTTTGTTTTTGTTTTTATTTGTGAAGGAAAGTGTCCTTTTATGATAGGGCATTTTCCAATATTTTTGATGCTGTAAGGGAGAAAAGAGCTTGCCACTTGCTGAGTTTCTTGCCGGTTCTTCTCAGTACAAGGTCTCCCGCCCAGAGTAGACTTACGAACCGACGATGGCATAATAACGTTCATAAGAGCTATTTGTAGCCTAAACTGAATAAATTATTTTGAATTTTGAAACCGTTCACGTTTTCCAAAGTGACGACAGTATACAGGGTGCCTAGTGCGAGGTTCATTGGCCATTCGATCACGTTAACGAAAACGAGAATTTGTATGGCAAAAATGTTAACTCTTCTCGTATGTCGCCAGAAGGCGCTACTTCATCACTACTAATTTGCGTTTTCGTTAACGTAATACAATGAATAGGTACGGATAGTAACCTAAATTCACACTAGGCACCCAGGTACAGTCAGCATCAAAAGTAGCTTAGCATATGAAATTTTCAAATGATTGTTACGGTTGAAATGACCAGAATTGTCTGACATAGCTGTTAAGTCAAAATTACATGACCGTCACTGACTTCAAAATAAACTACATTTAAATTTCAAAAATAGATAATTACAGAGAAGTTATAATTATTTGACCGTGTGTCATTTTATAACTATCTGACCTTACTGTTTCATAAGTATCTGAAATTCATTTGTGAAAACTCTTTGGAATGTATCCAAATAAATGATTGTTCTAAAATCAAAAGAATTTTCTTTGATTTGATTTACTTGAGGTGACATTGTCATTACTCACTTCACGTCATTAGCAATATTCAAGTAGATATTCCTGTATTACTACTCAAGCTATCTAATCAAATTGGTTATGTTATAAATAATACCTGATAATAAATACTACTTAGTTATGTTTCATTATCTAACAGATCATGAGAGACATCGTATTGTAGCATTACACGAAGATGGTTTGTCAATACCCGACATAGCTAGGCGTGTTGGTGTTGTTCGAAATACAGTTGTGCTCTGGATTCGTCGGTGGGAAAGTGAAGGTCACTTAAATGTGGCAAAAAAAACTGGAAGGCCTAAAGTTACGAACACTGGTGTTCGTGATGAAATAGTGCGAAAAGTGAGACAAAATGGCTTTCAACCAGTCGCAGATTTAGCTACTGACTATGGTGTCTCCCGGTCTACAGTGCGGCGAATATTACACGACGCTAATGTACACTGCCGCCAACCTGCTCGCAAATCTGCTTTAACAGCTATGCATAAGGAAGAGATGTTAAGATTTTCCAACGCATACCTTAATTACGATTTTGAAAATGTTATATTCACCGATGAAAAGACGTTTACATCTAATGTAACTGGACGGTTAACTTTGTGGAGACCAAATAATACGAGATATCTTGACCGCAACATTGTCAACGTCACCGCAAGTGGACGACTGAACCTCGGGTTCTGGGGCTGGATGTCGGCAGCTGGTCCAGGAGAACTAGTAGAGATCGGTGGAAGAATGAATGCCCAGGGATACATAGATATACTACAAGAATGTTTGTTGCCAACTGCGGCCATCTGCTACCCTAATAATGGTCCACTGTATTTCGTACATGATAATTGTTCAGTACACACAGCACGAGTTACAAAAGCGTGGTTGAGAGACCATAGTGATGAAATCATTACCTTGCCTTTTCCACCCAAATCACCTGACATTAATCCTATTGAAAATTTATGGGAGCTAATGACCCAGACATGGGATCCAACCACTCCTCGCCGACTAAACGCTCTTCGTAGCCACGTTTCTCAGTCATGGGACCATTACCGAGGATTAGACACATGCAAGAATATGGTCAATTCTATGAGGGAACGTCTACAGTGTATAATTGACAATGCACACACGATTTTAGATCCTTAGTTTTCTATAGTTTTGAAGTATGATTTAATTTAAGTTAATAACGCAGAAACTGCTATATAATTGTAGTATTCGCTGAATAAAGCACTTTATAAGAATATATGTCTGTGTTTTACTACACTTAATAGATAATATATCATAATCATAATAATAATCTTACATATCTTGCGAATTTTGCACTTTCCGTTAATTTTGAAATTATTTTGTTTACGATTCTTTTGGAAAATTAAAGGTAATATACTTTTGCATTATTGCCTTAACCATTTATTATGAACACAAAAAATGTCATATAATTCTGAAATGTTATATGATGAGTATGTAAAGACACTTACACGTGACTATTACTTTTGCCACCTTGTTTTTGTTCAGTTACTTTTGATGCTGACTGTACTACTGCTTTAGCAGTAATAGTATGAATGGAACGAAGTTTAATTTATAGGATAGACTAATAAAACTTTAAGTGCCTTACAAATAAACAAAGAATAAGCTCCGAATAGTTATCCCGTGTTTTGTCTCTTTTCCTCTAATTTCAAATGACGTTTACATGACAGGAACAAAACACGGAATAACTATTCGGCGGACCTTATTCTTTGTTTATTTGTAAGGGGCTAATAGTTTAACTTATATAAAACTAGCGGCCCGCTCGCGACTTCGTCCGCTTGGTGAACACCCGTATCCTATAGAAACTATAGCAGCGCCACCTACCGGTTCCAATTTTATGCATGTATTATACATATAAACCTTCCTCTTGAATCACTATCTATTAAAAAAAACTGCATCATAATCCGTTGCGTAGTTTCAAAGATTTAAGCATACAAAGGGACATAGGGACAGAGAAAGCGACTTTGTTTTATACTATGTAGTGATGATAAAACATCGCTGTTGAACAGGTTTCTACAGAGTGAATTACGATGACTACACGTGGAATCTCATCGTCATGCACTTGCGAGGGCCTAACAGGGAAAGCGTTCACGAATACAACAGAGCTCAGGTATGTACAATTTCTCAGAAGTTTTTGCTTATGTTGCCTTGTCTATATATAATAATGATTGTCTATAAATAAAATTTGTTGCGAACAAATTTACAATTTGAAAAACGCTGCCGGTATCATGGGAACCTTTGAGCCGGGGGTGGCCCGTGGCGGTCTTTTAGATTAAGGTAAAATATTTAATTATTATAATAATTTGTATGTATGAAAATTTGTAAATTTGAAAAAGTGTTGAAATTTTCCACGAGCTGTAATTGAAACCGCACTCTGACATACCGGGTCAGGTAGCCAAGTATCGTGGCTTGGGTTGGACAGAGACAGTGCAAATGTTTTCAACACTTTTCCAAATTGTCTATTTATCTAATTGCTTGGTCAACAACGTGTATCATAGCTATTTCTATTTTTTACTTAATATGTGTATGTGTCTCAGTGTTTAGTTTTCAATTTCAAATCGGTCTTTATTCTAGCACATACATCATCCACACATCAATTGAATTGTTATTATAACTGCTTTTAGGAATAACATGTGCTATCTCAATTTGTTGTTTCCTCAGATTGTCAACGATGTCTTCCAATTTGCTCGTTCTGGGGTTATGAACTACAGCAGAGCTTTTGACATTCTCTCGTTTTTGAGAAATGAGATAGAGTACACGCCGTGGGTTGCCGCCATTACTGGCTTCAACTGGATCAACAACAGGCTGATCAATACTGAACTTGAAATTCCTGTCAACGTTAGTACTAACTTTTATTATCTATATATTTGCTATTGTTAAGTTTTCTCTAATGGATAATAGTACACTCACGAGCATGACATGTATGCTTTTGATTAGTTTTGACTCTTATTCCATTGTATTGAGAGTAACATTGTTAACATGTCATTGTTCATGACTGTACATATCTTACACACATCGAATAATGTAAGGCGGATAAGTCATTATCGACTACATCTGGAATTAATGGCCTTACATACATATTTATTACGTTAAAGAGAACCGAAACCAATATTGTTTTATTATACTTAGTACGTCTCGGTGGTCGAGCGTAAGCCAAAGGTTTTGGGTTTTAATTTTAAAGTCGGGAAAGGTGTGTTTCCGATTTTTCGATGCATAGCCCGGGTTTGTAATCACCGAACCGCATTTGGCAAGCGTGGTGATCAATCCGTTACCCATCGATTGTAGTTATGACTTGATTTAAATGATGGAGGCCTTTGTCCAGCAGTGGGACAGTTATAGGTTATTTACTTACTATATTTAGTATATTTACTAATATATGGAACGAAGATAAATAGATTGCTTATAACAGAAACAGACAAAAATTATTGTCGAAAAAATTTTGTGAACCAAACTAAATACAAAATTTGTTGCCAAAGAATTCACATCGAAGAGTTTTTTTCCACAGAACTTATTTTTGAATTGGGCTGGAACAGTGATACGCAATCTTACGTACGACGAGCCCGAAGGAGAATCCTTCATGAGGTCATATCTGCGGTACCAACTCGCGCCTGTGCTATGCCGCCTCGGAGACCCTGAATGCATAGAAGCAGCAAAGTCCAAGTTTGAGAGCCTTAGGGTCAACGATACAGAGTACGTATATCATCATTTTTGAAATTCATTGATGGTAAAGTATCGCTGATTGTTATTCATGACATATTTTGTCGGATTTCAAAAAGTTAATTCAACGATTTAAAAAAAAATCTTTGTTCACAATTTTGTAATTTGAACTACTATGATTGCCATGAATAAATTTTACTGGTATTTATTTACCTTAATCATCTTAAATATTAAATGTGAATATCAAAGCAGCGACTGTCAGACCTATAAAACAAACATTTCGCAGGTTTGCTCGATGTTCTGACACTGTTAAAATAACACTATTTAAAACATATTGTACATCATTTTACTCGAGTAGCCTGTGGGTTAATTTTAGCCGAAAATCATACAGCGTCCTTCGCGTTCAGTATAACAACGCTTTCAGGGCACTGTTGTGGCTGCCTCGACATTGTAGTGCCTCAAGAATGTTTGCGATTGCGCAGGTCGACAGTTTCCCGGCCATACTGCGCAAAAAAGCAGGTTCTCTGTTGCGACGGGTTCGGAGCAGCCGCAACAGTGTCATGGAGCGTATAGCTAATGGTGGGGACTGTCCACTAATTGGCCAATTAGTTTTAAGAATTAAGTCTCTTTTTAATATTATTTACTAACATTGCATATAAGTTACTTGTATACTAACACAATGGATCTTTGTTGTCTTTAATAAATAAAATATTATTATTATTATTTTTTTTTGTCTATGTTATATTTTGGAAAAGAGCGAGTCATTCCCAACTAACACAACTATTGGGTTACTTCTAGATTTTTCACAGCACTATGTAACTATTTATTTATATTAAGCAATAACAGCGTTTTTAATTTAGTTCAATACTTTTGTTGTTTGTGAATATCCGATATTTCGAAACAGTTGCGTGCGCCAAGAGTACCTCCATGATAATCACAAGCTACAAAAACATAGTAATGATCCCGTTAGTAATCATTCTGATGTAGTTGATTATTACTGACCTCATTATTTTAACAATGTAAAGTGTTATTATGCTACTACTTATTTTTACGGACTCTTACGGTTTCTCTTCGAAAATCGGACTCAGTGGCATACATTGGGTGAGGCCTATATTTAGCAGTGAACTCATGGGGGCTGACTTTGATGATGATGTTGGCATCTGTTACAGAGTTCCAGTAGACAGTCGCAACTGGGTGTACTGCAATGCCCTCCGTAACGGCACCATCGCCGACTTCAACTTCCTTTGGACAAGATTCTTAGAGCACCCTGTCTACACCGAAAAGATCCAATTGCTCATGGTATTGGGATGCACTCCGCACGAAGAGTCATTGAACGAGTAAGTATCATTAACTAGTAACTAATTAACTAGGATGCTAAAATGATCTGAAAAAGCACACGAAGCCTATTAATATTGAGCGTAGCAAAGCTATCGGAATGAAAACGATAATTATATTCATTGGCATTTCAAAGATTTCGAGGATACTCGTCGTAATGGTCTCGATAAAAAGCGATTACTAAAAAGCTAGAGCTTTTAACGACCATAATATATAGGTATGGCGTTTTGGGTAAGGTCTAAGAGATTTGAATAGACTTCGAAGTCCTCTTTCTATATATGGATCACAAACTCGTCGAGTACACTATACTTATACCTTACCTATATTTCGCACATGGAGCGGTCAGAAAATTTGCCTTGACCAATCGTTATCTTTGAAATTTTGGTTTTCTCAAGATATTTCAACTTACGATATGTTCTAATAGATGAACTTTTAAGTAGGACTGGAAAACTAGGATACTTTGAAAGAGCTTTAACAAACATGTCAGTAATTTGTTCCTCGCCTCGGTGGCCGGCTGGCAAAGCACTCGGCCAGATGCCCGAAGGTCTTGAGTTCAATTCCAAAGTCAGTCAAGCGTGTTTCGAACTTTTGATGCAAAGCCCGGGTTTGTTAGCACCAACTCGCATTTGGTAAGCATGGTGATTAAGCCAACACCCATCGATTGTAGCGTTGACTTTATTTCAATGATGGAAACCTTTGCCCAGCAGTGGGATAGAATAGGCTATTTACTTACTTTTACTTACTTAGTGTTATTTATTAATGTTGGCACTTAATCTTTTTAAACGTTAAGAAATCACACTGGGATATCTTGAAAACAACAATGAAGAACACCCTTTAGTATTCACTAGAGCGCGAAGGCTCATTTTGTCATGCGGAACAATAAGATTCTAGCGAGTATCAATCGAATGATCGAATCATCGAATCGATCAATCGAATGATTTCAAATAAATGTGTACTGATTTTTTTTTATAATTTCTTTGCACACTTCAAGGTTCCTGGATGCGATCGTCACAGACAACTACGTTGTCCGTCGCCAGGACTACACAACGGCGTTCAGCTCTGCCGTTACCGGGAATGAGGGGAACACACAAATTGTCTTCCGTTATATTCAGAATAACCTAAAGAAAGTCATCGATGCGTAAGTTACATTTCTTACATTTTACAGTAAATTTTCGCGACCCTCATTTTAAATTACGGTAAACGATGATAGATGAAGTACATGTCATCTAGAATCCTTAACTAACAAAGACGGATCAGCCAGTCAGTCAGCAAGCTAGAACTAAAAAGCATTTATTATTATTATTGAAAGAGCTCGGTGGCGCAGTGGTTAATGCATTGATTTATTATTGAAAACAGTTAAGGTAACTCTAAATTAGGCCATCTTTAAGCACATTAATACCAACTACTGGGTATAAGTTTCGTCTTTTTTTAGGTACCTTTTTCCTTTAGTTGATGGCTTCGTGCGATTAGCACATTCAGCCAGTGTCAAAGTAATTTTTCTTACAAGTAATACATAAATAAACAATATTTCCTTTCTGTATGATGATGATGAATGATAATAGAAAATGAGAAGTGAGAAATGTCATAAACCCCTCCCTCAAGTATCTCAGCAAAGATGTAGGGCTTTACCAAGTCCTTGGGCGGACTTCTTGAGAGAATTTGAAAAGTGACGTTGCACTGTTTTGTTTCATTTGCCAACACTCATGCACAGTCACGAACACTTAACGGTTCATAATCCACTATTATTTAACATTAATATTCGACTTAGCACAAATTTTAGAAAATAAAAAAACCGCAGACATGACTCCACTTTCCCGCCAAGAAGTCTCTTTAGGTACCTTATATTAGATAACTAATATTGTTGTCTTAAAAAGGTTCCCATTGTCATCATAAATTTTAACTATTCATCCTTTTTCCAGATTTAATTCAGCGACAACACCTCTTTCCTACATCTCTTCCAGACTAAGGACTATTGAGGAAGTGAATGAGGTTAGTAAAAAATATTGTTAATATTATTACGAGTATAGAAATCATATTTGCGTAAGTACTTGTAACTCCAAATGGTTTTTCATTTGATGTTAAAAATACAGCTAATTCGAATTCTACTACGCCATGAGACGTTGTACTGTGACTGTGATAAACCGACAATGTCGTTCACAGCACCAGATTATTAGAACATTGCTACCCTATGATAGAGTGGCTATAGAAAATAGAGTAACGCTTTCCATCACACACATAATTTAAATAAATAGTACAAATAGAATAGTAGCTTTGTTAATGCGAAAATATGTAAAATGTTTAGCCTTCATGATTGTGAGCGGTCAAAGCGTTTCCCAATTCTCAAAGTTTTTCCGAATTTTATATAAATGCACTTAAAAATGAGGCAATAAAAATAGAACGGTTACAACAAATCTCAACAAAGATGAGAAAATAATTAACCATTGATCTACTCCAGAGTCCGGACTTCTTTTCTTCGGATTTAGATAAAGATAAATATAATATATTTGTCCAAACATGTCAATTGCTTTTGAATGAATAATGTAAGAAAATATTTTTACCTCTTCGAAATCTTTAGACGTAAGTTCAAACTTTATCATCAAAATCATCATTTAACATGTAAATATTTTACAGTTCCGCAAATGGGCCGCTGACAACCAAGCCACTTTAGGAACCAGTTACCAGGCCGTAGTCAACGCTGCGGAGACATCTATCAGCGCCATGGAATGGTCTCAGGAGGTTCAAGACGACATCAGAGATTATTTGCTCTCCGGTGATACCCCCTTGGAGTTCAGCACGCCCTCTCCCGTGGTCACCACCACTCCTGCAACCGCCACTGCCGCGCTCGTCGAAGCACCTACCACCCCCGATCTGCCTGACTCAGCTAACACATCGTTTTTGTCAGCTTTAGCCATCATGCTTGCTATTGTATCCAACTTTATTTTTTAAGTCATCACTAGTTGTATGAAGGTCTAATTTTCTTTAGAAATTATTGATCGGAAGAGAAACAGACAATTCAAGTTTCTCTAGTTTTAATTTATCTAGAACATATTATTAGTAACACCCATTTTGTTATAAGATCGCACAATATTTTTTTGTGTGTGCAACACTTTCTTGTTGTAAATCGAAGACTGTAATTCTTTGTCATGTTGGAGATGGTTGGTGCTAACAGGTTGTAAATAATAGTTTATTTATTTTATTTTTGTAACTTATTGAATAAAAACACTTTATTTTAAACTTTGGCTTTTATTCCCCATAACTATGTCTAGTATTATATAAATAAAGATTCAGTACTATTAACATTACCATTGCTAATCATTGTCACTAAAATCTATTAAAACAGTGACTTGCGACACGATGTATCTCAATCAGTGAAAATGAGCTTGAAGAGACTTCATGAATTAATCCAACTGAGCACCGACTACTGAAAAAGTTATGTTAGTGAATATAAAATTATTACAAAACAAGATATTTTTTTGCCTTGTAATAACATTAATAACTAACTGTATTGTAAATTTTCTCGATTTGATCGTGGTACTGCAATAATACACGCTAACATTATCCTACGAACCTAAACAGACACGATAACATTCTAAAAATTGTTTACGAGAACTGAAAATATAAGCTACTTAACATAAGCATACTTTGGTACATGTTAAGAAAAATCGAGCTGTGTTTGTAATAATTCTGATTAAGTTAATTATTGATAAGTCTGATTAACAGACTGTTTCCTATCAAAAATTTGAAGGTAATTCAGGCGTTTAGTGCCGTGCCGATAGCCACAAACTATGAAGATAATAAGTTTAATTTACAATGCTGTAACTGATAAACGTATGATAGTGAGATTATTATCAGTAATTTCGTATTTAATGCTGAAAACTATATGAATGAACATATGTATTTACATCCATTTCAGCACACACTTAAACTGGGTAGGGATTTGAGTGTCACCACCAATTTAAGGTAAATCAAAATTATATTTTTTTTGTTTAAAATTTAAGAATGAATGTACAAGTTTCTTTATTTTTTTATTTAATATTTATTTTGAAAAAACTTAAAAGTTAGAATACGTTTATGAAAATTTATATTTTTGTATTTCTTCATAAAATAAATAACTAGTAACTCTTGGCACTTTTCTATTACATAAGCAGAAGGGATTTTATGACAAATAATGTAATTATGTATATGTTACTCTTATTTATCTATAATTAACGATAGATTGATTGATACAACAAAGCATATTTCAGATGGCGGCATTCAAGGTAGCAGTTTTAGTTTTAGTATGTCTGTGTGTGTCAGCAAATGCTTTTCCGCAAGAGCCACTGCCATACAGGAATACTATTTTTGGGGACGAGCAATTGCAAGATGGTCCGTTTGAATTTACGAACTCCTTCAGTGACGTTGCTCTGATGACCGATGCAAGCAATCCCTACCGACTACCGACAACTACGAGACCTGAACACTACACAATCAAATGGATTGTTAATGTGACCGACCTTTCCTTCTTTGGTGAAGTTGAAATTGACTTATACGCCACTCAACCCAACGTCAACGAAATTATTATTCACGCACATGATCTAAACATCAACTCACTACAACTGAGTCACAATAATACTGCTATATACCAGACTTACAGTCTTCAACCGCAATACCACTTCTTACGTGTATTACTAACGAGTGGATCTCTTGCATATCATTCGCCAGACCCTATTATTTACAAGCTCACAATTGGATTCGAGGCGCCGTTGAGAAGTGATATGACGGGTATGTATAGAAATTGGTACAGAAACAGTGCCAATGAATCTGTAAGGTGAGTGTTTCTGCCTAGTTATTTATAACGTTTTTATACAATTAATATAAGTGAATTTCGCAATAAGTGTGTTTCAGTGATGTTACTAAACTTACCTTATTGAAGAGACTGACTAATACACACACAGTCGTCAATCAAGACTCATGATGACTTAGCACCTATGATATTTCATTGTGAAAAACGTCTAATATGTCTGATCGTAAATACTTTTTTGAAATTAAAATATGTATTTAGGTTCTAGGCAATTTATTGACGTCTATGAGTGTTGCAGTAAATTAAATAAAGAGGGCCTCCTCACCTTCTTCGCATAAAGAGAGAAGCTACTAAAGATTTTGTACAGAAAAGAAAATATCAAGAGAAGGCTTTCATATAAAGCTGCCGGCCGGTGTAGTAGCGGTCGGTGACACCACGTCCAAGCCGTATTGTGTCCACTTTGTAGGCTTAAATGACTCCGTGTGTAATCATCATAATTTGAAAAAAGAATCAGAAGACACATCATTGGTCTATCTATGTTATGTTTCAGCTGGATGGCGTCAACTCATTTCCAAGCAACTGCTGCCAGATTTTCCTTTCCTTGTTACGACGAGCCCGGCTTCAAAGCCACGTTTGACGTCACGGTCACGCGACCAGTTAATTTCGGAAGTTGGTTTTGCACAAAACAGCTTTTCACCAGAAATAGCTCCATCGAGTAAGTAAAAAAATTAAACTGCACATTAATGTAGAAAGAGTAAGCGTGGCTTTCACTGAAACTAAGCATGAGTAGGGTAAATCATATTGAAATGGAGGAGCTCGATGGCGCTGTGGTTAACGCCCGGTCTGCGATTGCTGATAGCAACCTTCGCAAAGGCCGGTCATCGGATGGGTGATCAAAAATTTATCAGCTCGAGCTCCTCCGCTCCGGAAGGCACGTAAAGCCGCTGGTCCCGGCTGCATTAGTAGCCGTTAACGACCATCAATCTGCACTGTGCCCGCGTGATGGTTTATGGCCCGTTCTCCCTATCAATCCATAGGGTAGGCTCGTGCCCCAGCAGTGGGGACATAAAATAAGCTGGCGATGAGATGATGTGATATTCAAATGAAGCAGATCGAACTCAGTGGTATGTATTAGGGAGTTTAAAGTAACTGGTGCAAGTTACTGAGAAGAAGAGTCTGGCAGTATTGATAATTAATTTTTAACAATATTTTCTAAAACGTACTTACATGTAAATCAGTACTGAGACTATAAAAAAGTGAGTAATGATTTGCGTACCTGAACACTTGTACCGGTAGATTGATCATCGACCCAGGTTAACAAGTATGCAAGTACTCAAAGTACATTAACACTATTTAATCCAACACATTTGTTCTTTGATAAAACAATGTCAAAAGTAATGTCTGACGGCTCTGGGATCTTGGTCTATAATAATTTAATCTGTTTTAACAAGATGATTGTGTATTTCGATGAATGAAAGTAGGATTCCCCCGGCGATGTTTATTAGACCATAGTTATTTAGTCAAGTCTTAAAACAAATTAAAATACATTTAAAATAATGTTGTTAACTCGATTGCGAAATTTTTCCCTCGATGCAAATACAAGCGATCGTTAACTACGTTTTATGCGGCAGACATTTGTAAAATATGTTATGGTGCCTTCGACCTCTAAACATCGACGAACTACACTGTCATGACAAAAAATATTTGACAATTACAAATAACTGACCGACTGACTTAACTATTTCATCTTTACAGATTTTATGAAGATGACGTATACTCAACAACACCTAAAATGTCAACCTATATCTTGGCTTTAATAGTTGCCGATTACAGAAGTAAAAGTGTAACCAGTGTAAATAATGGAGACCTCGTATACGAAGTGATAGCGAGACCAGCAGCAATGACTGACAACCAAGGAGATTACGCTTTTGAATTTGGACAGGACCTTTTGGCAGAGATGAGCAAGCAAACTGCGATGGATTTTTACTCTGTTCATCCTAACATTAAAATGACTCAAGCTGCTATTCCGGATTTTTCTGCTGGTGCTATGGAGAACTGGGGCTTGCTGGTTTATCGGTAGGCATACATCATTGACTGATGATTGACATATGGACATTGATTAACTGGTGGTTGACTAACCAAACAAATAATTATCATCCTTTTTGCAGGGAAGCTTACATAATGTATAGCGATCAGCACACAGATGGTTTCTTTAAACAAAGGATTGCCTATATTTTGTCCCATGAAATCGCTCATATGTGGTTTGGAAACCTGGTCACTTGCGACTGGTGGGACAACTTGTGGCTTAACGAAGGATTTGCTAGATATTATCAGTACTTCCTCACTGATTGGGTAATTTTATTTAACATTTTTTGTTTTATTTTTATTTATATTTATATATTGGAAGCGCCTTTTTGTTTATTTATAGGTAGATGAAGAATTAGGTCTGGGCATACGTTTTGTTCCGGAACAGGTGCATAGTTCATTGCTGACTGATTCGGCTGATAATCCTCATCCTCTTTCTAACCCTGGTCTTGGAAGTCCTGTAGAGGTCAGAACTATGTTTACGCAGATCAGTTACAACAAAGGTGCTGCTGTTATAAGAATGACTGAGCATCTTATGGGATCGGAAAACCATAGAGAAGGCTTGAGGAAATATTTGAGGGACAGGTAAGTCAAGGTCAAATTATTATTTTTTTATTCAAATATACTTTAGAAAAGTTCTTTTGAATAATTCTTAAATCTACTTTGATTTCTGAGGAAACTTAGTTTTAACAATACCATACAACTTCTGAATTTCGTACGTTTTCAGAGCATTTAAAACTGCATTGCCGATACATCTCTTCCAAGCTTTGCAAGATACAGCAGTCAATACTGGTGCTACTTCTGAATATGGGTCAGATTTTAACATCATTGACTATTACAAAACATGGAGCGAACAGAGTGGACATCCAGTTCTTAACATAAATGTTAATCATCAGACTGGTGAAATTACTATTTATCAGGTAGATTGGCTTTTTTTATTCCATAACGAGGAAGTGTTTACCCTAAACGAGTTGTTTGCTTAATGATGATGATATGGTTGATTAATGGGAGTGAACATTGATCTTCTAACTAACTGAGAACAAAATTGCTTTTGGAAGTGGAATAGCGTCCACCTGACATGATTGTAGCTAGTCAAATAAATGGGTTGAGCCTCCCCCGTCCAATCCTCTAAATGCCACTACACATTTACAGAATACACTTAACATGCACACTAGTTTAGGTCCAAGACACCATAGTCGTAGAACAAGGGTACGACGAGCTCTATACCAGACTAGGGCACGGGACACGTACTAGTGCGTGTTGCTGTTCCTTCTAGAAAACCTCTAACGATGATTCGATTTACACGGCTTGAGGAACCCTTTAAGTTTCTCGCCGCCCCCAAAAAACTCGGTGAAGCTGTAAATAACCAGTGGGAAACAACAAACTCTCTCAAAAAATAAAGGATCAAGCCTGTGACCACCAAGTCTGAAACAGGTGGCTTTTAGACCTGTACTAGAACATAATCATAATCAACTTAAAAATAAGACAAAATTCAAATTGATGTGTTTTTCAGCGTCGATTCAATATCAACAGAGGATTCTCCCCGGCTACCACAAACTGGATCGTTCCGATTAGTTTTGCCACGGCTAGCAACCCTGACTTTGCGAACACAAAGCCTACTCACATAATTAAAGACGCCATTACTGTAATCAACCGGGCGTCTTTAGGGGACGAGTGGGTTATTTTCAACAAACAACAAACAGGTACAATTTCAACAGTATCTTTTCAAATAACTTAAAAAATGTTATAAAGTTTTGTTTTTATTTTGGTAAGATAAGCCTTCGTCTTTTTTCTAAGCGACTAGCTTTCACTCGCGGCTTCTCGCGCCCTTATTACTGTTTGTCTGGCTTGTCTTCTTAAGTTCCCGGGGCACGCCGGGGAACATTATCCGCCTTACAAATAAACAAATAATAAGGTCCAAATAGTTATTCCGTGTTTTGTCTCTTTTATTCTAATTTGAAATGACGTTTACATGACAGGAACAAAACATGGAATAACTATTCGGACCTTAGTCTTTGTTTATTTGTAATATCATCGTACAAAAGTCTAACGACGATAATGACGGATGAAGGTACTAAAAGAGTGTTAACATTGGTCACATTTTATGTGTGTTTTGTGTTCACAAAGTGTAGTTGTAGATCCATTAACATAGCTGTTTATTGATACAGGATTTTATAGAGTGAACTATGATGACTATACATGGGATCTTATAACAATGCTCTTAAGAGGACCAAACAGAACAGAAGTCCACGAGTACAACAGAGCTCAGGTGTTTATTTTTTTTCTATAATTTCTTTCTGAAGCCCTGTAACAAACATTTAGCCATTAGCCATTTAGCATTTAGGTCTTCTTTCATGGAAGAGGAAAAGACAGCATGTCAGGCTTTACCACACCACGGTGACTTAATGCCGATTGGTAGGAGTAAAGGACTAACTTAAACGCCTGTGTTGCCATTTTTTACTGTCATATTAAAAGAAAAAAGTGTTAAATAACTTTTTCATGGGAGGGTTTTGAAGCGTGCTTCGGATTTTCGTTGCATAACCCGTGTTTATTGATCACCATTACGCATTTCGCAAGCTTGGTGATAAAGTCAATACCCATCAATTGTAGTGACAACTTGATTTCAATGTTGAAGGATTTTGCCTAGCTGTAGTATAAAAGCTAGTATAAAAGCTATTATCACAACTACTTAACGGGCAGCCATAACATCAACAATGTTCAATGTTTCACATTTAGATCGTCGACGATGTCTTCCAATTCGCCCGTTCCGGCCTCCTGAACTACACAAGAGCCTTCAATATCCTCTCCTTTCTCAGTAATGAGACTGACTACACCCCTTGGGCCGCTGCCATTACCGGCTTCAACTGGATCAGTAACAGACTTACAGGAACACCTCTCGAAAGTCAACTAAACGTAAGTCCAGCACACGTATTTCCTCTTCCTACCACAGGGTTTATTTAATCTCTAAAGAAATAACCTTGCAGGTTGCCAAGGAGAGGACGGTTAGTGACGCACAATTCTGATCCACTAGCTGGCCTCGTATCTGGATTTCTGCTTCTGCTTAACATCAAGCAGAGTAAAGTTGCCTGTGTAAACTTTGGCATAGTAATGCGCATTCTGTAAAACGAGTGCTTTGTATTTGTGTCTCACAGTGATGAGTGCAAGTTTTATTAACAATTCGATCACATTAGCAAAAACAAGAGGTACTTTGGTACTATGTCATAACAAAATTATTAGAAGTTGACTATCGTCTGATAGATTATTGAGTTAGTTTGACAAAGTGCCCAATTGTTCATCGACTTTTTGCAACCGTGCAACTCAGTCGATTCGACACGATGATGATGATGATAGAATGTAATTTTCTGCAGGATATGTTTATTGGATGGGCAACAGGTCTGATGAACCAGTTGACTTACTCACCCCAAACCAACGAGACGTTCATGAGGTCCTACTTGAGATACCAGTTAGCGCCAGTGATGTGTCGACTCGGTGTCGAAGAGTGCAAACGAGCTGCAATTCAGGAATTCGAAAGCCTGAAAGTTAATGATACCGAGTAAGTATCCCTTTATTTTAATCATCTTTGTGGTGTTAAATTACCGGTCTTTTCAGTTTAAGCTACCAATAATTTGCTCTTATGAATGTCACAACGCCATCGGTTCGTTAGTCTACAAGGCGGAAGACCTTATTCTGAGAAGAACCGGCAAGAAACTCAGCAAGGGCCATTTCTTTTCGCCTTTATTTTATAACGTCGAATATTGCATATCTACATCAGATCACTTCACTTCACATTCAAAAAATTTAACGTGTTTCGGCAGAATATCAGTGTTTGAGACCTTGATTGCAACAAAAAATTTTACTGTAACAATTTAGATTTTTATTCATAACTAGCTGACCCGGCAAACGTCGTTTTGCCATAAAAAATAAAAAAAAAATTTAGGGGTGGACTACCCCTAACATTTAGGGGGATGAAAAATAGATGTTGGCCGATTCTCATAGATACCGGATGACCCGGCAAACGTTGTTTTGCCATAAAAAATTAAAAAAAAAATTAGGGGTGGACTACCCCTAACATTTAGGGGGATGAAAAATAGATGTTGGCCGATTCTCATAGATACCGGATAAGCACAAAAAATTTCATCAAAATCGGTCAAGCCGTTTCGGAGGAGTATGGCAACGAAAACTGTGACGCGAGAATTTTATACAATATTAGAGAAGATTATGTAATTGGGAATAATCCCGTATAATTATTAAAAAAAAAAAACTGAGTCGAAGCCCTTTGGTTGACTCGATACATACGTTATGTTACACTAAGTTGTAATTTTATTTGTTATTTTTAGTTTCCTTTTTTAAAATGTGACTTTGAATTATGTGTCGTGTATTACCAATAAATGTTTATTAATTTATTTATTCATTCATAATTAAAATAAATAAAATGAGTAATGAAACAAAAAACCGGCAAAGTGCGAGTCGGATTCGCGCATGAAGGATTCCGTACCTTATCTATAAAAATATTTCAAATTTCTGTCTAATATTGTTATAAAGACCGAGAAAAAAAATGGGAAAAAAAACACGTTTGTTGTATGGGAGGGCTTAAATATTTAATTTATTTTTATTTAATTATTTGTTTTTAAAGTGAATAATATAACTCAATATTCTGTGAATATTTCAAGCGTTTACCTGTTGGGGTTATCAATATCGAGCAAAAACGAGCAAAAAAATGACGTCTGTTGTATGGGAGCCCCCTTAAATATTTATTTTATTCTGTTTTTTAGTATTTTTTGTTATAGCGGCAACAGAAATACATCATCTGTAAAAAATGTTAACTGTCTAATTATCACGGTTCATGAGTTACAGCCTGGTGACAGACGGACAGACACGGACGGCGGAGTCTTAGTAATAGGGTCCCGTTACCCTTTGGGTACGGAACCCTAAAAAGATATTTATTATTAATAAATTAAGACGCTACAAAAAGTTTTGAATGTTCTGTTAAATAACAATATTACAGTTTATATCGTATATTCTTTCTAACAAATCACCATCATCATCATCTTAGCTTAAAGACGTTCACTGCTGGATATAGGCGTATGCCCAAGGGTCTCCACAATGACCGGTTTTGTTGCTGCTCGCTAAAATAAAACAATTGTTTTTCTTGCAGGGTGGACGTAGACAGTCGGAGTTGGGTGTATTGCAATGCCCTACGTTATGGCTCCGAAGAAAACTTTGATTACCTTTGGACGAGGTTTTTAGATCACCATGTCTACGCAGAGAAGATACAAATCCTGACGGTCTTGGGTTGCACGCCTCACGCATCGTCCCTCAACAAGTGAGTATTGTACGCAATACTTCATTTTATTGCCTCAAATAAATATTGCTTTTAAAGTCCACTATGAAAGGTTTCGAATTGCATTAAATCAATTGCACAAATGTTTTTTTACTGCTTTCTTTCTACTGTAAGCATCTTTTGTATTTCCCTTAAGCAAAGAAAGTTTAACTAAAATCGGCTTATTGGTTTAAAAGAATTACAGCTTTGCAGATTGAATTATTTATTCATTATTTATTTTGCTTTATTCAGAAAACATATAGTGACGATACATTATATTAGTTAAATACCGAAATGTAAAATGGCTCTTTAGGTGATAGTGTCGCTTGTTCCAGGTTCCTCGATGCGATAGTACAAGACAACTTCATCATTCGGCGCCAAGACTACACGGCAGCATTCAGTTCGGCCGTCACAGGCAACGAAAACAACACCCAAATAGTCTTCGAGTACATCCAGAACAACCTACAGAATGTCTCCTTAGCGTAAGTTATCGTATATATGCGAGTATTGATTAAATTTTTATTGGCATTTTGAGCATCGGGTGGAGGAGGGGCAACGTTGCAACTGTTATGGAATCATTGGTGTCAGTCATCACGATGGATAGGGAGAACGGGCCACAAGCCACCACGAGGGTTCAGCGCGGATTGGTGGTTGTTAACGACTGCTAATGCAGCCGGGACCAACGGTTTTACGTACCTTCCGAAGCACGGAGGGCTCGAGCCACCTGACCCAATACCAGTCGGTGGATTTTGACGACTGCCATGTTACGACAACAACCGGGACCAATAGCTTTAAGGGCTTTCTGAAGCACGGATCAGCTCGGTATGTTTATTCGGCATTGCGAAGGTTCTGTTTGTAAGCCGAAAAATTGCACAAAAAATCACTGTTAACTTTCTTGTTAACTCCACTTCAACTAAAATCAACTGAACTTCAGCGGGTCGTTTGGCTTACCGCCTCTGTGGTGTTTGATCACAGGTTTGAGACTAAAGGTCCCGGAGTAGATACCAGCAGGAGGTAAAACCTTTGGAGCTTTAGGCTGTAGCGGTAAGGGCTCTCTAGAGCTAGATTTTTATAGATTGCACGGCAAAGGACTCCACTCAACCTGATGTTAAGTGAAAATGGAGTCCAAAGGCGACGACAACATAGATTTTTGCATAGGTTGTTTCTTTGCCTTTTCTAGATTTGAGTCATAACAGCGTAATGATTTGAATTGACCAATTCTTGAAGATCTGAGTGTTCACGTTAACGAGAATTTATATGGTAACATAGCAAGTCACCCGTTTTTCGCTAGGAAGTGCTGCTTTTTTTGTGTTTCGAACATTTATACTGGTGATTGCCAAACCGGTAGTCCCAGTCACTCTAGTGGCACATGAACACTTGAAAGGGATGTACATTGTATAGTGGTTTAAAGTGGGTAGGCCTCTCCTTATCCCGAATCCCTTTCCACTCTATATAACCATCTGTGCATTTTGGGTGCGGTGGTACTCGGACGACGAGTTTTCCACTGTATAAAAAAGATCTCTAACCTTTTGACGTTTGAATATAATGTGTTTAAACATTTTGTCATGACAGACTTGGATCAGCAGCAACAGCATTGTCGTATATTTCTTCGAGACTCCGAACACCGCAACAAGTAGATGAGGTAAAACGTGAAAAAATTACTTTTGGAAAGTTCTTGTATTTGCTAACACTTAGTATGGGTGGTATGGGTTCAGTAACATTTGTAAACTTTTTTAATAAAAGATGAAAAAGAAAATCACATTTTGCATAAACACAAGACAATGTAAATTACAGTTAATTTGAGCTAGTTACTTTAGCAAGTTGAAGCCTAAACGTAGCGCTTTCGAACTCTTGAAGCGTGCGTAAGAAAATTAGAGCACCGATTTTAGTAAGTAACTGGTCAAGGATCTGTAGCTGTGATCAATGTTACTCTTTATCAGGCGTTACTTTGCGAAAATCCATGCCATACAAAAGTAACTATGCAAATTAAAATTCCAAGCTTGAAAAACGAATGTAAGCGAAACCTTGTTCCTTTATACTTTAAAAGCCTGAATTAAAAAAAAAGTTATTTATTGTTGCTGTATATTATTACAGTTCCGTGAATGGGCCACCAACAACCAAGGAGCTTTAGGCACGAGCTTCGAGGCAGTGTTCAACGGCGCTACAACCTCTCTTAGCGCATTACAATGGGCAATAGAAGTCGAGAATGACATCGGCAGCTATTTGAACAACGGCGACAGTCCTGTTGAGCTCAGCTCTCCCGCTCCCGTCGTGGTTACCTCACCATCTACCTTCACGATTGGGCCTTTGGGCGCTCCCACCACTCCTTTGCTACCTAGCTCAGCTAACACCTCTCTCTTTTCAGCACTAGTCATCATGCTTGGTATCGTGGCTAAGCTTGTAATCTAATCCGTAGCGTTTATTTAATTTTTGTTAAAAATAATATTTTTTTCTGAAAAGTACAATGAAGAAAGTGACCAGTAGTAGGACCCTCTTGGCTAATAACAATGATAAATGATGCTAACAATGATCGAAATGAATTAAAAAAAGACCAATATTATGTATGTATGTTCTCTAATAAAGTTTACGATACTGAGACGCTTATTTTTTAAACAGTTATAACTGCCACCGGCTATGATTGGATACTATTGATTTGATCATCTTCATCATCATTAGTAAAATACATAAACTTATATTCAATAAAGAAAAATGTAAACCAGTATGTCAACATAACAAAATTTATTCAGTTTAGGCTATAAGTAGCTCTTATAATTGTGACTATGCCGTGCAGCGGCTTCCCGCGACCTTCACCAGATCGTCAGATCCAACATGGTTGCCTGGAAGGAAATGCTTTTTAGAGATAAGGCCGCTATTTGTACTACTTTTTGTATTATCCTCTTTATGTTTTTTTGTATGGTGTATGTAGCGTCGAGGTCACTAACGGCAAGTTCACACAAAAATTGAGACTTTGTTGAAAAAGTGAAGTCCTACCCCTTTATGGAAGAAGGACGTGAGAGTGTGTATGTATGTATGTATGTATGTATGTATTCTTGGGAAAAGAGGTTAAAACAAACAAACTTTTCGCTTACCATTGACAATAAAAGTAGCCGCGTTACGGCCAAGATTAGTTTCAGTGCTGCCATTCTTATTTATTGTTCAAATATATTTTGGAGATTCGCGCTCGTCAAGATATCACACATCATACTAATATTATAAATGCGAAAGTTTGTGTGTATGTGTGTATATTTGTTGCTTCTTCACGCTGCAACGGATAGATGGATTTGGATGAAATTCGGTATACCGATAGTTTATAACCTGGATTAACACATAGGATATTTTATCCCGATATTCCCACGGGAATGAATGGAAACTGTCAAAGCGGTACGAAGTCCGCCGGGTCCACTAGTATATTAACACCATTAAAAATTATTTCGGCTAACATGCGACGCATTTTATCTTTATTTTTATATACATACACAACTAAAAAGCTAGGGTCACTCATTTTAGCAACTAGGTGTACAGATCTAAAGCTGTGATTCAAAACAACTTCGGTCCTTGGTACTTTAAAAGTTTTTAATTGAATGAATTAGGATAAGAGATGCATTTACAACAAAATTAAATAATGTTCTGTGACAAAACTTTCTATGCGTCACGTTACCGAAACAATTTAAATAAAAAAAACTGGCTAGTGATTGATTATTGACGCACGTTAGTAACACTGTAATGAAAATATCTTGAAATATTTTAAGAATTTATAATATACTAGACTTCGTCTGCTTGAGTGAACACCCGTGTCCCATAATGGATAAAAAAATCATAACTCTAAAACCCTATTGCAGCCATCTACTGTGTCGAATTGTGAATTTAAACCAATCACTCAAACACGCACAAAAAGTTTTATCAGAATCGGTCCAGCCGTTTAGGAGGAGTTCAGTGACATAAACACACACACGTACGGAAGAATTTTATATATTGAGATTTATATATCTACGTTTATTGTCTCTCTTTAAAAACAATGAAAAAAACCTTCAAAGTTTCAAAGTTAAAACTTTTAATCGAGGCAGGCGATTAGCGATTTATTATACTCGTATACAACGTGCCTAACAAAAAGGTGTGGTCAAAATGAAAAGATCCGAAGTGTATCCCATCTATAACTTGTATGTGTTGTTATTAAGACATAATTATAACTCTTAACTTGTTATGTAATGGTTAATGAAATATTTATATTTGTGAAGTGATGCGCGTCATGCGAGCAAGCAGCAGTAATCATAAGTGTTAATACACAAAGGTTACAAAACCACCGGGGCTGAGACTTGTTTATTTTTATGTGACGTCACAATAGGAATATTTAATTAAAAATTGCATAACACACTAAAGTTAATAATCATAACTTATTAACTGCATACAAGATCTAGATCGAATTTACTTTGGATCTTTTCAGTTTGACCACACCACTCTGTTACACGTTGTATATTTTATATTAGCGATTAGGGGGATTCCATGGGTAGCGGTGATCTTTTTCCATCAGGTATATATATATATATATATATATGTAAATAACAAAATCTTACATTACTACAGGTTTCAATAAATGTATTGACATGTTATATAAACCTTGTTAGGGTTAACTTAGGTATTGACGACCTCCGTCGCCGAGTGGCTTGCACGCCGGACGTTGGGCGGCGCTAACTCTGAGGTCTCGAGTTCGATTCCCGGTCGTGTCAATGTCGAAATACGAACTTTTCGATATTATGCCGTTGTGGTACCGTCGTTGTTTCTGATTTCCTTAAAACGAGTGCTTTAGCTACTTAACTTGGGATCAGAACAAAGTAACTGAAAATGTCTAATTAAAAAAAAATTAAGGTTAGAATGTATAATTTTAAGATGAACTTTGCGAGGATAGACGATTTTATTTTTTATAAATAATTTTGAGGTGATAATTATCAGCATTAATAATAATCATAAAATGTTTAAGTATGATAAAAATGCAAAAATGTATTATACTTTATCAAACAAAAACTCCTGAACTCATTTCATGAGTTTCCGAGAGCGTTACGAATTTATTTTAAATAAAATCAGCACAAAACTGTTAACTGTGACTGTTGAAATATGCTCCAGTACAAGAATATTTTTAACGTACGTATGTATGTCTGATTGAGAATATTAGTTTGACATCAGCATAGATTAGATTGACGCACTTTAGCCAAAACCATAAGCTTTTTCGTGTATTGTTATCGTTATCCGCACATGCTGATAGTTTTGTCGGTTAATACAGTGTTTTTATTTTATTTTATGGAAGAGATTACTAATTCAGTAAAATTATATCGCTGATTAAACTCTATTGTATACAATAAAATACTTTAGGTTTTCTTAATCCAGTTGAGGTTCCAAGTGCAGGAAAGAAGTATGGTATACAAACAGGTTTGAAGCAAGGTAAGTGAAATGTTTTCATTAAATTAGGTAAAACTGAATTATGTGACTAAAAATTTTCTTTATTTTATTTTATTTTATTTTAATCGGTACATAAACAGCCAATGCCAATATAAATGTACACAACTAACTTAGGCTGATAACAAAAAAAAATGATATTACTCAGACGCTATAAATAAAGATGTTGGTGAAAAACGTGAACTTTAAAAACGAGTTTGAACGATTGTAATCTTATAATAATTAAATAAAAATAGGCGCAAGACGGTATTAAAAGATAAGAATTATCTTATCTTCTATCTTTCACACATTAGTGTGTTAATAGGAATTTAATCAAGGCATCTTCGAATAATGCTACGAGTCTAGTCGCCCAATTGATGACACATCATCAATTGGCAATCGAAATCAGTCTGTCTCCATCAGGACTAACAAATTAGTCGATAATTTTGCCGTGGTTGGAGATGGGATTACACACAGTTGGTTGACACCGCAATGATAGAAAGTCACATAATGTGGGTTCCACTTCTTAGATTTGTGACTCGAGTATACTGTTGCATTGCCTATGAGGTGGCTAAAACTGACCATGATTTAAGATTTGTTATTCCATTCCAAAAACAAGAGCAATCGGCCATAGCGGTAATCAATTAGCTTTGTAATTTCATGTTGGAGACCTACAAACAAAAATAATATTAAATTATCCTAAATTGTTAAGAACATAAGAAGTAATAGGTATATAGTTTTAAAATACTTAATTTATAGTGTTAAAAGTGATTACAGAAGAATAATAAAAAAATGTGGCTTTAATGAGTAAAATAATTGCATATTTAACTCAATAACACTCGAAGCTAAAAGTAAATTGCGATTCATATTGCACGCATCGCATCTGCGATAAGATATCATATTTAAAAATGATATGGAAATACATGAACATTTTAATTTAGTTTGTGACGTTTGCGTATAGTTACTTAATCTTTTTTATAAAGTTCTCATAAATATATTCATAAATGATCTGATATGAGTTTGAACACAACTTTTCATTAGGAAATTCCTAAACTTACATAATATAGATATTATGATATGAGAAGTGTCATGAAATGTTTTTCTTTCAGATGACTCTCCGTTATATATTAATGCTTTTAGTGCTTTACATTTCAACTAACGCATTCGGCCAAGAATCTGTAGACTACCGGAACACTATTTTCGATGACGAGAAACTAGAAGGAGGGCCGTTTCGGTATCTAGATTCGTTAAATCAAATCTCTTTGCACTCCAATGCTGATGGATATCGTCTGCCGCAGACAACGAAACCAGAGCACTACGATATCCGTTGGACAGTTACAATGTCAAATCTCTCATTTTCCGGCGAGGTAGACATATATCTTCAAGCAACCCAAGCAAATGTTAGCGAAATTTTAATTCACGCTCACGACTTGCACATAACTTCGTTGGATCTATTTCGGGGGGACGCGACGGTGTTTCAGACATATACACAGCAAACTGAATACCATTTCCTACGCGTTCGCCTAACGAGCGGATCCCTCGCCTACAATTCTGTGATGCCAGTTATCTACAAGCTGTCTATTGAATTTGAAGCGCCGTTGAGAACCGACATGACAGGATTGTACAGAAGTTGGTACAGAAATAGTGCGACAGATGAAGTGAGGTGAGCGTACAAGCTTGGGGATGGTAAATGTTTGTGAATGCAAATTACCAATGTTAAATAAGCATTTAAGGAATTTAAGCATTTAGGCCTTTAAGCTCTGGAACAGGCTTCCAACGGACATTCAAGATTGTTCGGCCATTACATCTTTTAAAAGAAAAGTCAAGGACCACTTTCTATTAATCATCTCATCAGAATCATAGTAGGTACTATGTTCAGATTAATTTTCTTTTATTATATATAATTTAAATGTATGGTATATTTATGGATGAGTTTTTACATACGTTTATTTTTGATTTATGTTAGTATGATTTATTTATTTATGTAAGCATTATAAAAAATATTATACTTGTTTGCACTGTTGTTGCTTCCACTTTCACTTCCATTCCATATTAGGTTGGGTGGAAGAGATCTCTTTTAGAGATAAGTCTACCTTTACTCACCATTGTTTGTACATTGTTTTCTGTTTGTGTGTGTTTTGTGCTTTATAGAATTATATAAGTTACTTATAGTAGTTAAGATATCTATGTCACTATAACGTTCTAGTAGGTCTGTGCTAATTTGTCAATTTAAGACCGTTTCCTATTTATTAATCCCTGAGTGCTATACTCAACTAATTGAGTTGTAATAATGAAAGCAAGAGTGTTTCTAGCACAAGTGCTTTTATGGATATCTAACAATTAACGGAAATAGACGAAGCAACCACTTCTCGCTACTCTGCGCTATTGAGGAGCTCGATGGCGCAATGGTTAACGTGCCCGGTCTACTAATGCTGAGGTTAAGCAACTTTCTCAAAGGCCGGTCATCGAAAGAGTGATCAAAAATTTATCATCTCGAGCTCCTCCGTGCTTCGGAAGGCACGTAAAGCTGTTTTTCCCGGCTGCATTAGCAGTCATTAACAACCACCAATCTGCACTGGGCCCACGTGGTGGATCATGGCCTTTTCTCCTTATTCATCCATAGGTAAGGCTCGTGGCACAGCATTGGAAACATAAAGTGAGCTGTGATGATGATGATGATGATGATGATGATGATGATGATTGATGATCCACTTCTAGTTATTATAACTTTTTTACATGAAGCAATACTATTACAAAAACAGAAGAAAAGAAATATAACGACAAACACAAAACATAAATACAATTATAAAATTAGTTTCGCACACGGGCATTAGCTTGGTTAGAAGAATCAATTTGGTAAAAATTCAACCATTTCACGGGCTCAGTATGTTGAGGCAGCAGTTTGTTTTGACGTAGTAGTACAGTCAGCCAAAAATGTGGTCTACCACCCTACGGTTGAGATTCGTTTAAACGTCATGAAACAACAAGGTCAATTTTCCCTGGCAATAAGATTGTGTCAGTGACTATTGCTCTCTTTGTCATTTATGATATAACGTCATGCCAAGTGTCAAGTTTGAATTATCGCATATATCTAACCTTCTTGTCTAAGCACTGTCTGGATTGATTCGGTCAATTCGAAAACAGCCAAAGTTACTATGGGTTTCAAAGTGACTTTGGTTATACTCAAACTGATGCAATTTTAATCTAATAGTAAATACAACTATTTACGGACTTTTGAGCCAATTCGCGAGTTATTCCTATACAGTGGCCCGCTACAACCAAATTAAATTCACAAAAATGATTCAGATATTTCAGTTGGCATTTATCAGTCTTTATTAGAACCATTAACTTAAATATTATTTCATTCAATCAAATTAAAAACAAAAATATAAAATGATGATCCTACTAATATCTAGTGTATCCGCCGTCAGCGTCGACAACTGCTTGAAGACGGTCTCTAATTGATCCGACAAGCCGTTGACAGAGATCGGAACCGCGGGTATCCTCCCATACTTCATTACAGTGTCGCTCAAGAGCTTCCCGTGTTCTCTCGTGACGGTTCCACCATCTCTGAACCATAAGGCCCCAAAGGTTCTCGATAAGGTTCAAATCGGGCGATTTTGCAGGCCAAGGTATTAAATTAATTTCCGGGTGTGCACTAAACCAGGCACGCGTCAATAACGCTTTGTGCAAAGAACAATTATCTTGGCAGTAATTAAATTGAGGCATTTCATTTTCTGTATAAAAAGTCCGGACAGTTGGCAACATTGAATTTTGAAGGACATCAACATAATCAAGTGCCCTCGCTCGCGGTGGCATACAGCACAGCTCACCAACTCCGTCAGCAGTCATCCAACCATAAATATTGACAGAAATGCGGCCCGATTCCTTGTTCGGTATGACATGGTCTTGTGTGTAACGCGTCCCATCCCGACGCCAAAATTGTAATCGCCCATGCTGGCTGGACTGAAACGTTTTCTCATCACAGAACACAGTATTACTCCAATCGAAATCTAAGTGCTCCGTAGCAAAATTTAATCGAGTGATTCTATGATTTTCAGTCATATCAATTTTCTTTGGGTAATGTCTGTAATGTAAACCCATGTAATGCAAGTGGTTTCTGATTGTTTGAGTAGTAACATCAAACATTGTTGCGAAATGTTTAGTCGGAATGAAGCCATTATTTTCATATTCACGTCTCATAATTTCTCTTTGATCGTCCGAAATTTCACGTCGGCGACCGCTTCGATGACGATCATTTAAATTTCCCTCTTCGCCGTCACGTCGAATCCATAAACGAACAGCTTGTCTCTAAAATTTAGAATGAAACAGACATAGGAGTAAAAAGAATAAGTAAAAATAATATTTAAATACGGCGTGGTGAACTTAGTAATACTTACGGACACATTTAGATGTCTTGAAATCTCACTGATATTGAAGCCCTCGTTATGAAGTGCTATAATATTAGCTCGTTCGGCTTCCGATAAATTACGAAGCATTGCAGCAGCAGAAAATCAAGCAATTTATTAGAACAATATGAAGAAATAGTAACAGATTGGTATTAATATTTCATTGACGGAAATACTTGACAGTAAACTTGTCAGTGAGACTTTCTTTTTCAGTAGTAATAAGTTTCTCTTCAAAAACATGGTTTTAGTTGAGTAAAATAGATTATCGCATTTAATAATAGAGGTCAAACTAAGTCACCCAATGACGTCAAATGTCAGGCATCTCAGATAACAGACAAAACGTCATAACATAATTGTGCATGTGTTAAACTCTGTTAGAAAAGTCAACCTTAGCGATCGTTACATCTCGCAGAAACTTTTCTCAAAAGTGGTAGACCACTTTCTTGGCCGACTGTACGTACATCACACTAATATTATAAATACGAAAGTTTGTGTGTATGTTGTTTCTTCACGCTGCAACGAATGGATGGATTTGGATGAAATTCAGCATAAAGATAGTTTATAACCTGTATTAACACATAGGATAGTTTTTATCCCGATATTCCCACAGGAACGGGAACCACGCTGGTGAAACTGCGGGCGGCCGCTAGTGGTAATATAAACCATTCCGCTACTGGGTAAAGTCCTCTATCATTGTTATCAAGTCATCGCTACATTTGATGGAAATTGGTTTGATCACCACGTTTGCGGGTTGGTGATCACAAGCCCTAGCTATGCATCGAAAATTCTGAAACATACTATGCCCAACCTGGGAATTGAATCTAGGTCCTACGGATTTCGACCCGAGGACTATGCCACTCTGCCACTGAAGTGAAGAAGCTATCTTATAAGGTTAAAGTAAAGGGCGTGAACAAGGTATGGTTATAATAACTATAATAATGTTTAAATTAAAAACACACATTTATGATTATTTACATATAATTTTACGCTTAAAAAAGACAAAGTGTTTAAAAAATTTCACGAGTGAGATTCGAACCCGCACCCCATGACATGCCGGGTCAGGTGCATTACCAACTATGCTATCGTAGCAAACACATATTTATATTAATATAAATTGGTATCCGGTGATAAACGTGATAGGTATGTACCTAACTGTAAATATTAAACGGTTGATTCATTGACGGACTTAAAAAAACATAATCGTTTACGTAATCACCTTTCTTCGTTATCTATAAAATATATTTTCATATTTAAAGATAAAATTTTACTAAAAAATCAACCAGTCTCAAAAAGCTAGAGCGGGAATCGAACCCACGGCACCGGTGAATAACCGGTCCAACGCTTTGACCGCTGCCTGAGCTACCGAGAGCTCTGAGCTCGGCTTTCGAGCTTCCTAGTAAAATGGCGAAGGGTAAGGCACACTAGCGCCACCAATTGATAAATTGACAATTACTGACGGACCAGATTTTTTTTTAAACATTGCGTACCGTTCGACTACAGGAAAGCATCCATAGTATTTATTTAAGGATTGTATTTAATCGATCACCAAAATAACCTAACCTAACCCACAAAAATACTAAGTTAGCACCTAAAAATACAAAGTTAGCACCTAAACTACTATTTAGATGCTAACTTAGCAATTTTAGGTGCTAGCCTACTATTTTTATGTGGATCAATTTATAATTTCTAATTGTGCTCTACTTTTAGTTGCGTGGTTTGTTCACAAAACGGGCTATCGCATTTATTCACAAACAATGGCCACTGTTTGTGTTAGCGAATGAATACAAAAACAAACCTAAAAGTAGTGCACAATTATTAAATAATAGATGTTTGCCTAGTGTCGGAAGGTCCGCAATGTTTGAAAAAAAATCCAGTTTAGCAGTTATCATATTAAATCCATTAGCAGCGCTAGTGTGCCTTACCCTTCGCCATAACGAGATTTTTTCTTAACTTTCCCATACAAAGCGTTTATTGATCGAGCATGGTTTGTATGGGAAAGTAAACAAAAAAAATTTCGACCTATTCTTCTTGGGGAAAGTTGTTCAGTTTCATGGTCTGATCAACTCACCTGCGGGTTTAAGACGGCTAAAAAATTAGCAAGGGCTGCATTGCGAATGATAAATTCAAAATAATAAAAATACTCATTTATCTCTTTATCGGCAAAAGTATTGAAAACATTTTCAGAATTTTCTTGGCATTTAAAAATAAATAAAATGTATATACTTAATTATCCTTTGATATTGCAGCTGGATGGCGACGACACTTTTTGCGCCAACGGCAGCTCGATCCGCATTCCCCTGTTATGACGAACCAAGCTTTAAAGCTACTTTTCAAGTGACGGTCAAGAGGCCTGCAGCCTACAAAAGCTGGTCTTGCACTAGGAACCGGATAACCAGGAACAGTTCTGACCCGTATGTTATTTTCCTTTTAATATACTTTGAGGAATCCTTAATTTCACATTAGTTAGTGACGATAAGGTGGAAGGTCAAAACACACTTTACCTAGAATTCTCATTAAATGAGGAACTAGCTATCTTATCTTTAACTGTCGGAACACAAAAATGTTTTTTTTTCAATGGCGACGGATTCAGATAAGCTGGTGGCAGCTAACCAGGCGGACAAACAAGCCCAACCATACCGAGTACAGAAACATAAACCCCCGCTGGGTATCAAACTCGGGACTTCTTGATCAGAGTTCGGTGGTCTTAACCACTAAGCCACAGAGGCATTAAAGATGGTGGTAGGTAGTCAGGCAGACATAAAACAAGCAGTACCGCCGACCAAACATGAATCGAAGCCGAGACCTCTGGGGTGAACCCAGAGGTCTCGGCTTTGATTCACAGACCACCAGGCTAGGCACCAGGCTAGGCACCAGGCTAGGCACCAGGCTTTGAAACCTGGTGGTCTAACCACGAAGCGGTTGAAAAAAGTACATTATCTTCATAGTTACAAAGAAATAATATTAAACTTCGAAAATCAGTTTAGTATTAAAAATGCTATAAAATAAACCCTTCTATCAATTTACAGCGATTATGAAGAAGATGAATTCTTCAGCACGCCCAGAATGTCTACATATCTGTTAGCTTTGGTGGTCGCCGAATATGAAACGCATGCTCTGATAAAGAACGGCACCCTTATGTACGAAGTGATTGGTCGACCAAGCGTGATACGCACGAACCAATCGGATTATGCTTATGACGTTGGGCAGAAACTTTTGGATACGATGAGCAATTACACTGACATAGATTTTTATTCGGTTCATCCTGAAATTAAAATGACTCAAGCTGCAATACCCGACTTCTCAGCTGGTGCAATGGAGAACTGGGGACTTCTAGCATATAGGTTATCTTTTTAATTTATTTATTTATTAAGGTACATAAACATGCTACAAACAAGCATACAACAGGGTACAAATTAAAAAATGGTTCTCAAAAATAAAAATACATAATATTGATCTGGGATGCAACCCAAAATAATGTACAGAGTTTGACCACATAATACCGACAATATTTTATGCTTTTTATCACAAGCGCTTGGCTTTTATCTCACTTGATGGCAACTAAAGATACGTCAAATATCCTAAACTAATAGAAAAGTGACTTATATAATCCCCACTGGGAATAGGACCTGGAACCTCCAGGTCTGAAACCAGCGATTTTACCACTACAGGGTGTGTAATCTTCAAGTTTTTTAATGTTAAAAGGAGGCAAACGAGCAGGCGGGTCACCTGATGGAAAGTAATTACCGCCGCCCATGGACACCCGCGAAACCAAAGTAATCGCAGATGCGTTGCCGGCCTTGAGGAAGGAGTTAGATCTTAAGGAGGGAGTAGGAATTGGAAGGGGGGAGGGGTGAGAGATGGGCCTCCGGTACTTTCACTCACCGGACGAAACACAACAGCAACGAGTGCCATTGTTTCACGCCGATATTCTGTGAGAGGGTGGTATTACGCCGGGCGAGCCGGCCCATTTCATGCTGCAACGCAGCGTGACTCTACCACTCAGACAGTGTCACTCATTTAGCACTACCCAGGGGTCACGTGTAGGGTCTCTACGGACGCGAGTAACTTTAACCCCCAAAAGTTGAAAACAAAACATGCTCATGTATAAATTTAATCAAAAATCTGTTGCTTGAATCAAGGTAATGATAATTAAATGGGCTTATTTTTCACAGGGAATCATATGTTATGTATGATAAGGATCACACCAGTAGCCACTTTAAGCAAATAATTGCTTATATCGTTGCTCATGAAATAACCCACATGTGGTTTGGTAACCTAGTGACATGCGACTGGTGGAGTGCACTGTGGCTCAATGAAGGGTTTGCACGTTATTATCAGTATTATCTCACTGATTTAGTAAGTATTAACATGTTTATAATGTTTTTAACCTCTTCGTATTTAAATAGCTTTTATATTTCCAGCCAGCCCGCTTTAGGCTTTCATCTCTTCACCTGCAGCGAATAATAAACTGCTGTGTTCTTAATACCCCCTTTCTATATATAATATTTTTAATTTATTCTTTGGACAAACGTTAAATCAATGAATAAAAAAATGCTTTCAAGATTTTCATTATTCCTATTAGTTTACTAGAAAAACTTTAAATATAAAAATAAATTGTAATAGACTAATAAGATATAATGGACACTAATTACTACTTGTAATGTCTCAAAAGAATTAGAAAGAACATTGCACACAGCAGATACATAATTAATGTCTATGTGTACGTCTATGCCTAGATACAACTTTATTAACAACGGCGATACAGTAAACTTACATAAATTATTTGAAATTAATATATTATTTTCTATTAAGAAGACAATAGTTAAACTACGAGTAAAAATAACTCTTGTTATAAAAACTTGAACTGAAGCTCAAGTCCAGCATACCTCTAGAAAAATGAACAATACCCATCATCTTTTACTTTAGATGACAGATGATCATCATTAATATGTATAGGTTGAGGATGAAATGGGATTCCTGACTCGTTTTCTAACTGAGCAAGTGCACACGTCATTGCTCAGCGACTCTGCGGATAACCCCCACCCATTGACCAACTCGAACGTGAGCAGCCCAGCATCAGTGGACGACATGTTCTCCACAATCAGCTACAACAAAGGAGCATCCATCATCAGAATGACTGAGCATCTTCTCGGTTACGACACCCATAAGGAGGGATTGCGGCGATATTTGAAAGATAGGTATTTGATTTTAAAGCATTGCATTAAACGTTTATCAATGATTTGACAAAGTAGGTGTATTTGGTCGTTTATTTTTATCTGTATTATATATGTATACTTGAAACAGCGGCGTTTTGTTGTGATCAAAGTTTAAACGGGGATTACCGCAAACTAATTAGTAACAAAGCATATTCGACGTTTTGATTGCACAGGCCGTGGTCCCGGGAGTGACACGTGGCGTGACGTGAAAAAAATCTATGCCTATATCTGCCCGTGATATTTATAATCTTATAAGGAACATATTCGCCGAATTTTAAGTTCGTAGTCTTTATAGTTCCTGAAATGTTTTATTTAATTAATCTGTCGACATAAATATACCAATAGCACACCTTCACACACCTTCAAAACATAGTTAGGGTATTGAAATGCAACACACTGATCTAATCTTGTTTATACGAGTTAAATTTTTAAATCTTATTTTAGCTTCACTTTACATAATTTATCATCATCATCATAATTTATATTAATTCTTAATTTACAATAATAATTCTTTAAACTTCTAAAAATTGTCAGAAATACAATGTTATCCTAAATAATAAGTATGACATTTAGCTCTAATCTAGCTTCACTAACCTAGCTTTAATTTTTTAAGCTTTCTTGTTTAGAGTAGTGGTGGCATAGCGTTCAAAGGAATAAGAAGTTTTAACTTGCGATCCTAAAATTTTTGTTGACTTTACTGTCCAACCTGAACTTGTCAAACTGTTGTTTCTTTAACATCTACAGTCTCTCTAATACATACATATACAAACATACCTTTAGAAGCTGATTATGATTTTATTTACAGATATCTGAAAACTGCTCTTCCTATTCAATTGTTTGAAATCCTTCAAGATACAGCTGAAGAAGCGGGCACCATAGCTCAGTACGGACCAAATTTCAAGATCACTGATTATTATAAGACTTGGACGGAGCAGGGTGGCCACCCAGTGCTCTATGTCGACGTTAACCATCAAACTGGTGAAATCAAAATTAGCCAGGTCAGCATATCATTGTTGAACACGATAAAATTGGCAATTTTCCATCAACTTTTACATCAAATACTATAATTATTGCAACAACTGTTACTGTATAACTTTTTAAACTGTCATGGTCACTTACTTTAGAGTAATTATTATCATGTTTTGAATGTCTTTGATTATCAGATTTAACGGCACCGTTGCACGCCTGATTAGAACATTTGTGATTAGTACATATGCAATAAAACATGGAAATAATCCCGTTAATAATTATTTTTACTGTAACTAAGCATAAAATATTTACACTTATAGCAACGATTCAATATCAATAGCGGTTACTCGTCTGCAGAAACTAACTGGGTTATTCCTGTAACGTTCGCCACTGCTAGCGCACCTGACTTTAACAACACCAAACCCACTCACATCATTAGAGATGGATTCACAATAATCAATAGAACAACTATCGGAGACGAGTGGGTCATTTTTAACAAGCAACAAACAGGTAATTTGTGTGGCAATAAGCGTCCCTATCACTGTATCATAATAAAAATAATATTTTTGTTTATAATTTTTTGGTTTGAAAAAGGTTAATTAACAATTATAAGATAAGCAAAGTTCGCTAACACGGCATTTTTTTTAATTTAATTTGTTGACATTAATTTTTCTCTAGTACTATACTGTTTAAATTGTAATATGTCGTTTTTCTAGTATTTACATGAAAGTCTTTGCTTATCTTGTCTTTGGTTATATGAATCATGAGTTGTTAATTATTATTTATGTATATTACTTTATTTTGTAGAGTAATAATGAGGTTTTCTTTTAAATACAGTAGCTTTTTGACTGTAAACTGTTATTTTGATGTTATCGTTTACTTTCACAGGGTTCTACAGAGTAAATTATGATGACTACACTTGGAACCTAACAACAATTCTCCTGAGAGGATCTTACAGAAATATTGTTCATAAGTTTAACAGGGCTCAGGTAATAGAAAGTTGAAAATCCTGATAAACATCTGAAAAACTAGGTATAAAACTGATTTCATCATCAGCTCATTCGAGTCCCCACTGCTGGGGCACGAGCCTTCCCTATTGGGATTGGAAGAACGCCATAAACCACCACGCGGGCCCAGTGCGGATTTTTGGTGTTTAATGACTGCTAATGCAGCCGGGACCAACGGCTTTACGTGCCTTCCGAAGCACGGAGGAGCTCGAGATGATAAATTTTTGGTCATCCATCCGATGACCGGCCGTTGAGAAAAATGCTTAACCTCAGCACTCGCAGTTTAGGCGCGTTAACCACTGCACCATCGAGCTCCTCAATAAAACTGATTTAATATTTGCAAACCTCAACTGTTTTGTTTTATTCTCAGATCATTGATGATGTCTTCCAATTCGCTCGATCGAGAATCATGACTTATTCCAGGGCTTTTAATATTATATCTTTTCTCATTTATGAGAGTGACTACCCTCCTTGGCTTGCCGCTATTGCTGGTTTTAATTGGATCAGTAATAGACTTGCGGCTACAGCAATTGAATCTCAACTGAATGTGAGTACAGAAGAATATCATTGAAATCCGTTAAAAGGTGATTTTAGTTAGTGAATATTTATTTGTATTCAAAGATCTTGAGGAAGAGCTATTGTATTTTCTGCGTCTTGCGTTGCTTTTAAATAAGTTTTTGTCTTTTGTAGGATCTATTTAAGCTCTGGGCTTCATCGGTGATGTTCAAGCTGTCCTACTACTCAACTGAAGGAGAGTCTTTCATGCGGTCATATTTTCGGTACCAATTGGCCCCAGTAATGTGTCGGGTTGGGCAACAACAGTGCCGAGAGGCTGCACGTCAACAATTTCAGAATTTTAAACTTAATGGAATAGAGTAAGTTTTTTATAAGAAGACACAAATATTTTGGCATCATTTAATTATTTGAACTGTTTACACTTGTACACTTGTTCTTTCTTACTATTCTCCTGATTCTAAGAGTCAGTTTTATTTCCAAATTGTTGATGCTACGATACGTTCTTGCATTGTATGATCGAAGATTGTATAGGAGCAATAAAAACGTTTAACAAAACATGTTGGTGTAAAACTGGTTTTTAAATGGATATAATTTTATAGTTTACTACTTTAATATAAATTTTCACTTTTTATTTTTAAGTGTTAATTGCTACACTTAAGCTGAATTTAATATTTTTATATAAAAATACAGTGAAAAAATTAATCGCCCACGAAAAACATTTAATTCAGCTTAAGTAAAGCAATTAACACTTAAAAATAAAAAGTAAAAATTTACTATAGCGTTGTGTTATCAATTTGTGGTATTGCAAATACCTTTGGATAAATGGCACTAATGTCGCTCTAAAGCATTTCAAAAATCAAAAAAAGCAGTGACAAAATTCAGCGCTTACGTCAGCCTTCCCGGTAGCATAATGGTCAGTGCAGCCGCCCGGATTGCGGAAGACCCAGGTTCGATTCCTGGCTGGGTCGGGTGGGTGTTTAATTTTTTCACTGTATTTTTATACAAAAATATTTACTTTAATGTACTTACAAAACTGAATTATATTAATATTCATTGATTTAAGTCTACTTTGCTCATATTATTTATCCTTTTTACAATAAGAGTGCCGGTGGACAGTCGGAACTGGGTATACTGCAATGGCCTACGTGAAGGCAACATCGATGACTTCATTTTTTTATGGAGCAGGTTCTTGGAACACCCTGTTTATTCCGAGAAGATTCAACTTCTCATGGTCTTAGGGTGCACTCCTCATGCCGCAGCACTAAACCTGTAAGTCGTAAAATATATGTCATCGCTATTTTTTGTTTATTACAAGCTGTGTTATCAATCAGGTATTTGTGGTCTTTAGATTATGCATATACCTATGTAAATTGTCAAGTCTCAGTAAGTAGCCGTTTTGTATGGCATGTTAATTGAAGGAACAAATTTAATATAAAAATAAAATTTCAAGTAATTTTGTTCTATGTTAGTATAAGCATATGCACGCACATATATTGTCTCTAGGTTCTTTTAGTAGATTCTAATATATTTAAATATTTTACTTTAAAATACATTTATCGAGTATACTTTTACGTTATATTTTAATTTATGTACTTTTCCCGTACGTGTTATGTCACTGAACTCCTCCTAAACGGCTGGACTGATTCTGAAAAAACTTTTTGAGTGTGTTCAAATGGGCCCTTAGATAGTTAAAATTTGTAATTGACCCGGCAAGTGGCACTGCAACAGGATTTTTAAACCATCATTGGATACGGGTCTTCACTCAAGCAGTCAAAGTCACGATGGGGCCGCTAGTATTCTTTTTATAAAAATCGTTAAGCAAGCATAGTTACTAAACGTAGAAAACAACAGTAAAAGTAATTTTTTAAGTCGTTTAATAATAATAACTGACTTCTAGTCCCCGGCAGCCCACTCGCCTTAACTACGGTCAGAACAAAACCGTTCGTTTTAGAGATCATTGGGGGAGGCCTGTATCCAGCAGGCTTGTCTCGGCTGAAATGATAATATCTGACTTCTTCCATGCAGGTTGCTGGACGGCATCATTCAGGAGAACTTTATCATCCGTCGCCAGGACTACACAACGGCATTCAACTCCGCCGTCACCGGGAACGAGGGTAACACCCAAATTGTGTTCCTGTACATCAGGAACAACCTGCTTGCAGTTATTCAAGCGTTAGTCGAATTGATCACTTTCTTTTAGAACTCACAACACAAATTTTACTATATAGTACTCACAAAATAAAAACAACCCACTGGAAACTATGGACTTATGTCCCAAACAACCACAGCATGTATCGTATACGATTCATTGGGTGATTCATGATTTCCTTGGGGGAGGCCTTTGTCCAGCAGTGGACGTCTTTTGGCTGAGATGATGATGATGATAATAGTCATAATTAGTAGTGTTAGCGATAATTTGATTTGATTTTGAAAATACAACATTGAAAAATTGCAAAGGTTTCGTCAGGCTAAAATATTTATTTATTTATTTTAGGATAGGTAACAGCTTACAAATTGAAAAAAACAACAACAAACATTATGACTACAAGCTATTGACAAGCTATTACATTTAAATTAATATAATTTTGAATATTACTTTTTTATTATTTATTTAAATTTTTCACTTTGCTATTTATTTATTTTTTGGAGAGACATTGCTGATTTCCTCAGACGGCATTTTCAGTTTCACCGGGCTTGTTTGGGAGCGGCGAGGAACGTAAAGTGTTCCTCAAGCCGTGTGAAACGAATCACCTTCGGAGGTTTTCTAGAGGGAACGGCATCGCGCACTAGTGCGCGTCCCCGTGCCCTACTAGATTCTCTGAAGGGTCGGAACGGATCGTTGCATGCCGTGGCAGCCTCTAATTGAGACTACACCTAGCTTTAAGTCTATAATATGTTCTACCTAGTTATTGCTAGTATTTGTGTTTATCTTGTTGGTTGTCCTTTAAATAAATAAATAATAAATAAATAAATAATATTTTTTTTACCACATTTACACGAGTTTACATTCCATTATTTACATTCGTGTAAAGATTTATCACATATCGATATTATCTAACAGATGTTTTGTTTGTTTTAGATTTGGATCAGCGACTATACCACTTTCTTATATCTCATCTAGGCTTAGGAGTGTCCAACAAGTCGAGGAGGTAAGCTTATAAAAATATAATTGTGTAGGCCGGCAACGCATCTGCGATTCCTCTGATTTTGCGGGGGTGTCCATGGGCGGCGGTGATTACTTTCCATCAGGTGACCCGCCTGCTCGTTTGCCTCCTTCTTTTATAAAAAAAAATATACATTATTGATAATAGTGTTTTATAAAGATTGTAGATATGCCTCTTCCTTGTTCTAACAGTTATAAATATGTTATAATGGTGGATTATTAACCGTGTAACTTATGCATAAGATTTTGGTTACATACAATTTTACGCAAATTTAGTTGCGAAAAAATTACAAATTTAAAAAAGTAATGAAAAGAAATCCACGAGCGGGATTCGAACCCGCCCTCCATGACATATCGGGTCTGGTACACTTCCTTAATGTTATTGTGGTTCTGTCCAACTCGCCGATATTTTTAACACTATCTAATTTCTGCGTAGGATTACATTAAATTCCCAAAATAAGGAAAGGTATGCATCAATAACCATCCCCATTAAAAAAGAATGAGGTGTTGTCTTAAATAAACGTCCATTATTATTATTAATATTATTTATTAATTAATAAAACAATATCCCCATCTTCATAAAAACTATTTAAGCATAATTTTGTTAATCATTGTTTTGTCTCTTTTTCTCAAATTCAAAATGACGTTTGTGTGACGTTGACAAAACAATATTTAACTAAATAATGCTTAAATAGTTTTTATGAATAAGGGGGTACATATACATTTACATAATCATTTGTGTCCACCATTTAGACAGCATGGGGCGACTATCTAGTCTTGTCTATATCTATAGAAGCTTAATGGCGTGTTGCGATGTTGCAGTTTACTGAGGGAAGGGTAATTAAAGCTTCGAGCTCCTCTGTGCTTCAGATAGCTTGGATCTAACGTGCTTTCTGAATCGTGCACAGCGGTCCTGCTTGCTGTCGTAAGATAGCAGTTGATAAACCAACCTGTATTCAATCAGCATTGTGTGATATGGCCCATTCTCTTCATAAGCCCAAAGGTGATGATAGTCAACCCGGGGGGTTCAGAATTATAAACACGCTTGCTTTACAGCAGAGTACCAAGTTGTTTAAATCAAAAGGTGAAGGTTAAGATTTTGTATTTGGTTAAGCGTTTAGCATATGGCCACATCGTAAAAGAGGTTGGATAGACTGTGATATGGCATTATTGCGCTTTCAAATTGAAATGAAATGATAAGAAATTTATTTTCTTTCACAGAAAAATATAGTCACGTAAAAGATAAATATTTGGTAGTTGCCACCAAACATTGCAAAATATTTTTTTACTAGAAAATATCAACCAGTCTCAGGAAGCTTGAGTGACATTTGGATATCCGATATTTCTTGTTATTTGAATATTTGAAAATTCAAATAACAAGAAATATTAAAACAATTTATTCAGCGGATTAATTGTAATATAATTAATCCGCTTAATAAATTTCCTGTCTTAATTATAAATTCTGGATTAATTGTATCTATATTGATAACTGAATGAGTGAGCATTATAGTCTAACATTTTTTAGATAAGTGAAATTTTACTTACACTGGTAGTTATCCTCATATCGACTTGCCTATCACTACACGACGAGGTGATTTCCCTTTTTGTAACAATGTTTGTCGAAAGTAATAAAATATGTATTACTAGCTGTTGTTGTTGTATGAAAATATTAAGACTTTTCTTATTTTTTACCCAAACGCCTATGATTTTACGAAAGTAAACATTGCTCTAATTAAATCACCAGCCTACTCTGTACAGATATTAGTGTGCGTGCGTATTCGTAGTCGTGCGCCGTTGTCACACCACTGACACGCGCCGCTCGCTCGCTATCATAAAGAAACTTGAAACTCGCAGTTTTGCGTCCGCGCTGCACCCCCTTAAGGGGGTGCAGCGCGGACAATTATAAAAGTCTTAATATTTTCTGATTCATTTTTTTTAATTGAAAAATAAGACAACAGTGCCCTGCGGAATATCAATACAAACATTTTGATGTCGGATCATTGTTTCATTTGTGCTGTATTTACAAAGTTTCTGAAGAAATAAGTTTTTATATATAATTACTTTTACGTATTGTTAATGCAGGTTCTGGGTATTTGTTTCAATTTCCAAGACAACCATGCCCTTGTGAAATGATCAAGCTAACCTACACTAGTCCTTTTAATGTATATGACTTATTCAGCGCCTAGCACCAGTGACTTAAAAATTTTCGAAATGCCGCGCGGCACCCCCTTAAAGAAAATATAGTTTTAAAAAAATATTTATAATAGTTACAATAGTTAGTAATGAACAATAATTATTTTTTTAAATATTTAATAGTTACTACTTGATAAAATATTGAATTTTAAAGTCAGTATGGTCATTGACTAATAGATATTATTAGTCCATAGTATGGTATACCGAAATAAATACCCTTTATACAAATGTCAAAAATGGCTGTCAAAAACAATTGACTATTAAAAATAGCGCGTGTTTTCAAGTTCAACTTCTTGTTGAGCCACTCTTTATTAACATTTTTCAACAGTTACGTTTTATAGTGAGATTGCCAGATGGGTTTGAACGCAAACATCTTAGTATTAAAAGAAAGATACATTAAAAAAGACAAAGTGTCGAAAGAATTCCACGAAAGGATTCGAAAATGCACTACTTACTTACTAGGTGGTGTAAATTTGCGTAAAATGATATTGGGTTTTTACCTATGAAATTGACGTTCTTTTCTCACTTAAGGCGAAGGGTAAGGGCACACTAGCGCCGCTAATGGATTTAATTTGATAACTGCTAAACTGGATTTTTTTTCATACATTGCGGACCTTCCGACACTAGGCAAACATCTATTATTTAATATTTGTGCACTACTTTTAGGTTTGTTTTTGTATTCATTCGCTAACACCAATAGTGGCCATTGTTTGTGAATAAATGCGATAGCCCGTTTTGTGAATAAACCACGCAACAAAAAGTAGTGCACAATTATTAAATAAATAGGTACTACTTATAGATGCTTTCCTGTTGTCGGACGGTACGCAATGTTTAAAAAAAGATCCGGTCAGTTAGTAATTGTCAAATTATCAATTGGTGGCGCTAGTGTGCCTTACCCTTCGCCTTAATGATAGGTGTATTACTTCTAAAAGTCAATACCGGTTGTTAATATTATTATACTTACACCTATAATTAAGAATATATTAGGCTTCAGTAATAAAAGTGATTATTCATTTTGTGTCTTTATCGCCCAATTTTTTTTAATTGACTTCTTTTTTGTTCGCGGAATTGACCTTTTGTTTCATTGTAGCTTTAAAGGGGCTTGATTTTTTTCTTTTTAATGTCTGCTATATTTAGCTTGAAACAAACACACTACTCTACAATTTTTATAGTGTTAACATAAATAGATGCTAAGAAAATTACAAAACGTTAGTATGAAAAATATAATTTTATAAAAAATCTTCATACAAAACGTCAATTTCATAGGTAAGGAATATAACCATAAACATAAAAAAATATTGGTTTGATATAAAATGAAACAATTATTGTTATTATCGGTATTCTAAATTGGTTTTACAAAGCTTAAACATTATTTCAGTTTCGCCAATGGGTCAACAGCAGCCAAGCAGTTCTGGGGAGTAGCTACCAAGCCGTGTATAACAGTGCAGAGACAGCACTTCGTGCCATACATTGGGCAGCAGGCGTCCAGGACGATATCAAGAGCTACCTGGATTCTGGGGATGACCTCCTCCAGGTTAGCACCGCTGCTCCTGTCACCACCACAACCACGAGTGGTGTGACGGTACCGCCAGGTTTTGAACCCACCACACCATTCGATGACTCAGCAAACTCCTCTTTATTGTCAATGATAGTTCTATCTGCAAGTCTTTTTGTTAATATTTTGTTACAATAAAGTTAAAAATTTACTAAGAGAATTTTTAAAAACGCATTGAAATGTTTATTGGTTCAAAATTAAAATTATATATCTCTACCAACATATTTCGTGCTGTATTAGTATTTCAAATTGTATAATTTGTATTTTTTCTACAATGTTATGTTATGTATGTTTGTTATCTGATCTATTAAATATATTGAATTTATATTTCTAAGAAGTTTTACTGCAGCCCAATCACTGTATCTAAAAAGGTAAATCAGATTAGATTAACCCTGATGAATTTAAACTAACAATCAAAGGAAACGGTAAGTACTCATAAAAATAGGAGTTCGATGACGCAGCGGCTGGCACGTTCATCATCATCATCATCATCAGCTCATTTAATGTCCCCACTGCAGGGGCACGAGCCTTCCCTATGGATGGATAGGGAGAACGGGCCATAAACCACCACGCGGGTCCAGTGCGGATTGGTATATGATAATTTTTTGGTTACCCATCCGATGACCGGCCTTTGCGAAAGTTGTTTAACCTCAGCACTCGCAGACCGGGCGCGTTAACCACTGCGCCATCGAGCTCGAAGACTCGTGCCCTAGCAGTGGGGACATTAAATGAGCTGATGATGATGAAACATATACACAATTAAACATTGAAAGTTAAGCAACTTTCACTATGAAGGATCACCGGATAAGTTATAAAAAATATGTCGAGGTATACCGTTCTTAAGAAGGCACTTTAAGCCGTTGATTGGTCCCAGTTTTTGTTATGGTGGCAGTGTTAAAACTCATCAATCCGTTTTAGGCCAGCGTAGTGGGTTATGGCTCTATCTCTCCATATATATGCGGTAACGGCCAACACCAATTGTAGGGTATGCGCCCGTTTCTGACCCTGATTTTATTGTCTACCAGTAACTAAGTGCTTACTGTACTTCTCACCTTAAGTTAAGTGACGATAAGGTCGGAGATGGAAGCGCAATTCACCCGGACACCTCAGCTACTGAGGCTCTGCTATCTTATCTCTAGCTGCCGGAACTTAACAATTACAAACATTGATGTTATGGCGACATATTTAAATAAGACGGTGGTAGCTAACCAGGCTGATAAAGAAGCCCTAACCAAACCGAGTATACAAACATGTACCCCAGCTGGGAATCGAACCCGGAAACTCTATGGAAAAACTATGCGAGCGTTGAGTTCGTTTTGACCTGAAGTACCGAAGAAATATATTTATTTTGAACAAAAACACACAGTAAACTATGGTGAGTAAAGGTGGGTTATTATTATCTGAAAAAAACATCTTTTTCAGCAGATTTTGTTAAGATTAAAAATAACCTATGGGTTTCACAGGACTCAAAAACATAGTTGGAAAACTATTTCAGTGCAAAAAACCACGTTAATTAGGTTAATTAGTCTCTAATACTCAAAAGGCCTTAACTATTATGAGACGTTTATTTGCTAACAATAAAGTCAGCAACTATTATTATAATTACTTTTAAACTTGTATATTTACTATAATAGCGGTGACGCACGAAATAAATCAATTTACTAGATATCAGTCGATAAATACCGAATTAAACAATAGTGTTGCATTTTTTTGTACAGTAGCCCAAAACTGTACAATATTCAAGTTACTGAGTGAGCCGTTATCACTAAAAAGCTGATAGGAATTATGTGAAAAAACAAAGTCTTTTTTTAACATTAAATTCCGACACGAGCCAATTTATTCACAAAACGCAACTGCGATAAGATATTATGTATTGATTCATTTATATATACAGATAATTTTGATAAGCAAAAATCGTATTAAATAGCATTAGCGGTTAATTTTATCATTTGCGCCAGTGGAATAATGGTGAGTCCACTTCTCTACTTATATCTTAATATTTTAATGAGAATTAATTAACTTAAAAAAATGTTTCTTTCTTTATAGGTTCAACACTGGTTGCTCTTCCTAGTAGGAGTCACCCTCTTCCAGGGTGCACTCCTTAGCCCCTTACCAGTGGCTGATGACGAATGGGAGCAATTCAGTAGTATGCTGAGAAACCCGGCTTACAGACTGCCACGTACAACGAAACCAGACCACTATAAGTTGTCATTGACTCCATTCTTAGATGAAGTAGTTGGAGATGAACGGCCTTTCACATTTGAAGGTTCAGTTAAAATCTACATTACTGCTACTGAATCCGATGTCAATGAAATAGTCCTGCATTGCAATGATCTAGACGTAAAAACCGTTTCTGTGTCCTTTGAGGATGCTAATAATGACATACAACAAATTGAGTCGTCTAACCAGAACTTGGCGTGCCAGATGCCTTATAGCTTTCTGAGGATTAATGTCATCACACCATTGGTACCTGGTCAAAAATACACTGTGAATTTGGATTTTACTGGTAACCTGCAAACCAACATGAGAGGTTTCTACAGAAGTTGGTATGTTGACAGCAGTGGTGAAAAGAGGTAACATTTTGCACATTTATATTTTAACTTTACGCCTTTAAAATGTAGCTTATTGTGGAAAGACATTTTTTTATTTGGTATTTTGGTTTGGCAACAATAGTTACAGTATTATTACATAACATTACACATAATGTTAGTCTGATTGCACCACCATTTACTGACAAACGCAGCATGCTCGATATATTTTATATATTCCAAGAATAAGTTAATAATAATGTCTGTAGCTTAACGATTAAACGATCTTGGTGGACGATTGATAGTGATCTGCGATTTTTTTCTGACATCAAGAATTTAAGAAACAAAATTACTTCTTTTGACTTCCACTTTATTCATTGTTTTTCATTTAACGAATACTTAATTAATTAATTAACTTGTTTATTTTATTTATGCATTAGCATGTTTCGATCCGCCAAACACTTGGCAAGAGCGAATATCGAAGTTATCCTTTTAAAATGTTCAAATAATTTTTAACGCAATTTTTATCTTTTAACTTTAAACATAATGTTTTCAATATAATTTTACTAGCTTAAAACTATAAGAATACGAGTTAAGTATAATATAAAGAATTTGGTTACTCAGTTCAAAAAACGACTGCCTGGAAACTTAACAGTGCATTTTCTTTACACCTGTTTTTTAAATTCTATAGCTTTAGGTAGTTATTTTTTACGCCTGCCCTTACGTTTTAGATACTCATAATTCTATAAAATAACACTTAATTTTTTTTAAAGATGGATGGCCACAACACAGTTCCAGCCGGGCCACGCGCGCCAGGCATTCCCTTGTTACGACGAGCCTGGTTTCAAAGCTACTTTTGATATCACCATCAACAGGCTTCCATCTTTCAGTCCAACCCTATCAAATATGCCTATAAAAGAAACATCGAACACGTAAGTATTTTTCTGTTTTTAATCATGCAAACGAGAAACTATGTAACCAAATTATTTCTAATGATGCGTTGGGTTTAGTTTTATCGTTATTATTTCATTTGTGGGTCACACAAAGTCCTAACATGGCGGCCAAGAACTGGATGTAGAAACGTAGGACGGCCACCGACCCGATTGCTGGAAAGAACTGGTTTAGAATAGCTATCAACAGAGAAAGATTGGATGCTAAAGAAGAGGCCTGCACTCATTGGGTGGCGACAGACCGACGTTGAAGTAGATGATCTAATTTGCCTTACATTAAGTGTACAGACTTATTAAAAATATGACGTGCAGATTACAACTGGGCATACGGCTCGCAAAAAGTCCTCATAGAGGCCTGCATCTCTAATGACCCTGAAGCTTCAGTTATTATACCACTATGCCTATCATTTTACTAAAGCTGAGACTTTATTGCCTATTACTTCAAACTGAAACATAGTGACGTAAAACCAACCAGGCAACCATCCAATCAGATCGTGGGTATACACGTAATCCAACCTTTAGAAGATTTTGAACAACAAAAATATTTAGTGATGCAAAACTAGAAAACTCAATAAAAATGCAATGACCAAGCATTGAAGTTTATTATTTTATAATCTCATGTTAAACAGCTCATCTTATGTTAAACGACTAGAGTTCTTTACTAAAAGGCTTGTGGCTAAGTCGTTATAACTGTTATTAAAAGACTCAAGTCGTTTTATTTCAGAGTTGAACTCTAATGACTGAAGTCATCTTACATTAGTAAAAGCCTCAAGTCGTATTTTTTGAGTCGAGTCCTAAAAATTGAGGCGAGTTTTGATTGAAAAGGTTTAAAAACCTCAAGTCCTTTCATCACTAATTGGGTACACATAGTAAAGTAAAGTTTTACTTACAAAAATTTTAACAAATTGTGAATGCACAACCAAAATGCAGACTGACTTGAAACTTTCTTACAAAATGTGTACGGGATTGTGGGATTGACATGAAAAAAGCACTTGGCACTTGCACACATTTTAGATTTGATAACATAACACTTGAGTCGAGACCCAAACTTTCAAAACTAATCAAAGAAAAGAATACAAACAAAAAATCATAACATTACATGTGAATATACGAATATTTTAGTTGTCACACGTTACTACCAATAGTCTTAATGAAATAGTAGATACTTTGTAAATTAGTCTCATAGCAGTGACAGTAAGTGGGTGTTTATAGAGCTTTATAGCGTGAATGTTAGAAGAAGAGAAATAAAACAAAAATCATAACATTACATGTGAATATACGGATATTTTAGTTGTCACACGTTACTACTAATAGTCTGCATGAAATAGTAGATACTTTTTAAATTAGTCTCATAACAATGACAGTAAGTGGGTGTTTATAGAGCTTTATAGCGTGAATGTTAGAAGAAAAAAAAGAAAGCAAACAAGTTTAATAAAATTAAGTTGAAGTAAATACCGCAATTTACCGGTAACGAATCAAAATAAACCTACACACTTTATTCATTCCATTCGTTCACGAACTTTGGTCTATGGATTCTAACTTTTTGTGCGTATTCGTAAAAGATATAGGGTTAGGGTCTGTGAAGAAAATTCGTTTAAATTTCGTATGCTTGCAAATTTTCGTTTCGGGGAAAGAGAGTAGACCTCCTTAGAAACTATATAACTAACTTGCCTGTATGTAGTCGTCAAGTCAAAACCAGTGTATAAAATTATACTCATCTTAGACTTATATTTTATATTGGCGTAAGTTGCCTGTAGTCAATACATATGCACTTGGTTCAATGCCATTCTATATAATCAACTAATCAGTTACCTAGTGCACAACATAATAATCAATATGGATTAGAATCAGCTAGTATATTATCAGCAAAAGATAAAAAAAATACGAGTAGGAAGGTATTAAAATATTCTGTGAAATATGAAGGTGTGTTCATAAAACACACACCGCCACTAACATATACTGTAGAAGAATTAGTTAGTCCAAATTAAAATATAAAATTAAATAAAATGAGGATATCATTAGATTACCTATATCTATATACATATGAAGACTTGTCCTGACTGATTCATCATCGCCGAGCCAAAACCGCTGGAGCTAATTGGATGAAATTTAGACAGTACCTAGGTTAATTGAGTGACGTAACCAGCCACTAAGAAAGGATTTTACGGAAATCATACCCTAAGGGGGTCAAAAAGGGGGTGAAAGTCTGTATGAAAGTCTATCAGTTTTGAACTGACCGTTATGCTACCGGGAAGGCTGACGTAAGTAGTGCAGCCGCCCGGATTGCGGAAGACCCAGGTTCGATTCCTGGCTGGTTCGGGTGGGTGTTTAATTTTTTCACTGTATTATATAAAAATATTTAATTCAGCTTAAGTAGAGCAATTAACACTTAAAAAATAAAAGTTAAAAAAAATTTATATGTAATTTTTTTTAACGGCGAATAATTAATTCCACTCTTTTTTTGTGTCATATATGATGTTTATATGTGATTGGATATAAGATAGTTAAGTTTTATCTTCGAAATGAGAAATCAGCCCTTATACTTAAGTTCAACTGTTACCTAGTGGAACGAGTAAATACATACTGCTTAGTATGAAACCAGTTACTTAATTGGTGTAATCGTGTCACTCTCCTCATAGGGATCTAATAGTTTTTTTAAAGATGCTCTCTTCTGTTACCCCATTCCTATGGTACCCTGCAAAAAGTTTATAAAACGTCATCCGTGTATAGACTTTCTTTAAAAAACTGCAGATATTCTAATTGTAGTTATTGCTGTTTAAGTTATTTTAATTGTTGAACAGAGTTTTACCTGGACGTATCTCAGAAACATTCTACACCACCCCTAAAACATCCACTTATATACTGGCTTTCATCGTATCGCATTATAAAGAAGTTGCATCAAGCGGTGACGTAGAAAGACCTTTCCAAATCTACGCCAGAGACAACGCTTATTCTACCGGAGACTGGTCCTTAGAGGTTGGAGTGAAGCTCCTGAAGGAGATGGAGGATCACACGCAAATACCTTATTACACAGTTGCACTACATATGAACATGAAACAAGCGGCGATTCCTGATTTTTCTGCTGGTGCCATGGAAAACTGGGGGCTGTTAACTTACAGGTAAAACCTTTTATAAATCAATATTGCTTCCATAACCAAATGTTATTCCATAGTTAACTTGTCTTAAGGAGATAATCTTAAGAAAAAGACCAATAGTGACGAGAGCAGGGCCGTCTCTCTATTTTAATGATGTTTCTTGGGCCATAGTAAAATTTTGAAAAGAACTGAAATTATTAGTTTATATAAAATAAAATTTGTTTACGCTCACACCAATTATCTAGCCCAAGATAAGCTTTTATTGAAACTCATTAATATGATTAAACTAGATAACGGATAAATATACATAAACATAGAAAAACACCCAGACGCGAAATCGATTCAGAAAAACAGTTTCCTCTTATAAAAATAATAATAATAATGCCCCGCTGCTGGTGGTACTCTAGGATTAGGTTTTTATAATGTTTTATTGTTTTTATATTAAAATATTGTAAAAATCTAGTTTTAAGAAAGAAAATAAATAAAGGAGTTAATAATAATAATACACCTTGACACAGCACGTATTGTCAGGAGGTTCCTCACTCTGCAGCCCTAACCACCGATAGCTTGGGTCTATCCCCGCTGCCGGTGGCAACCTAGGATAAGTTTTTTTATAATATTTTATAGTAAATCTGTTTTTATATAAAACATTGTAAAAAAAAGAAAATCTTAAGATGTATATTTAATAAAGAGCATAATAATAATAATAGTTACAATTCAGTTATAAATAAAACACTTCAACTAACTCACCTCCCCGATGTACGGTGCCCGGAATGCTGTCGGCATTGCCCCGCTGGATGGCCAAGCTAAAGCGGAGGTGAAGGTGAAAACTTACTAACTGATTGTATTCAGAAATAGGAACATTATCCCTCACTTAGTTCCCTCAGTGATCTTTCAGTCACATTCATCTATAATATTTAATAATGTAATAAGAACATTGTTTTACAGAGAAGCTTTGATTCTGTACGACCCACTGAATTCTAACCACTTTTATAAGCAACGTGTGGCCAACATTGTATCCCATGAAATTGCTCATATGTGGTTTGGGAACTTAGTGACCTGTGCCTGGTGGGACAATCTGTGGTTGAATGAAGGCTTTGCTAGATTTTATCAGTATTACTTGACTGCTAAGGTAAACTTATAATACTATATATATTTTTTAGTTTCCATGGACTTTTTGTACTAAAAAGATTTAATTACAATTTTATTGTTTAGGTTGCACCAGAACTGGGCTTTGAGACGCGTTTCATAGTGGAGCAGTTCGCAGACGCGATGGCTTCAGATTCAGTAGACTCTGCACACGCTTTAACTAATCCCAATGTGAACGATCCAACTTCAGTCAGCAATCACTTTTCAGTAATCACATACGCTAGGGGTGCCTGCATTCTGAGAATGACACAATATTTACTTGGCGAAGAAACTTATGTCAAAGGTCTTCGGGAATATCTATCTAACAGGTACAAAATAGTTTTTTTTAAAGAAAAATAGTTGGAATACTTTATTAGTTGGCTATGTTATATCGAGCAAACAACATTATTAATCTAAATTTAAAACAGAAGTGGAGATTTAAATAGTCAATATTTTTACTCAACTTTTTATCACTTAGAGAACACGAAATTCAAAGCTATGTATTATAAACAAAATAATGATAAACATTAATTTTTTTAGGAAATACGACGTTGCGGAACCTGAAGATCTGTTTAAAGCTCTAGACAACGCTGCTGATGCTGAATCCGCACTTAGCGCTTACGATGGAATAACTATCGACCGGTACTTTAAGAGCTGGTCGGAGAAAGCAGGACATCCTTTGTTGACCGTCAACATCGACCAGGCCACTGGGAAAATAACAATCCATCAGGTAACATTTCAAATGCAGCTTACCACTCCCTACCACCAAACAAACCGAGTACAATAACTATGTACACTACACGAGTATCAAACCCGGGACGTCTGCGTCTGAGTGGTAGTTTAACATGACACGACACCTCGAAGACTAAACTGAACTAAAACTAAACAATAATAACAAAAACGTAAAAGGTCATTCTGTATGTTAAACCTTTCAAAGGGTTTGGTGGTCCTTACCACGGTCCGTTGCCATGTTAATAGCATTGATATGTTTTGATACTTAAGAGGTAATAAAATAGGCAGATCCTCAGTAGCCGAGGATTCCGGATAAAGTGAACTTCCACCTTCAGCTTTATCGTCACTTATGATCAGATGAAATGGAAGCCAAGCGTTTCTGTCACTGTCACTGTCAAACTATCACTGTCATGGACCTTCATTTCTCCAAAGGGACAATGATACCGCAAATGGAAGCGCGCCTTCTTGTAGCCCAATCCTAGAACACAAAAGAGTTGTTATGGATGGTGACGTGCTTATATAAGATGACGATAGCTAGGCGATCGGAGATCCGAGCCAATCTTGCATGACATTAAGACAAAGCCTTGTTACGCTAGACTTTGTATGTTATATATCGACAGTTACACTTATATTCCAGTCACGTTGGGAACGCGACACCGGTGTGTCGGAATTCAATAGTCTGTGGGACATACCCATCACCTGGACAAGAGCTGGTGCCGCTGATTTCTTAAATCTAAAGCCTTCTCAATTCATAACTGAGGAAACTACTACTATTGATCGTGGCACTGAAGACAGAGAATGGGTCATTTTCAACAAGCAAGCATCCGGTACATACAAATGTCATAATATTTGAGTTTACATTACCCACATTTTCAAATTATTCGCATTTAATTTCATCATCATTGTCCTTTTTAGCCCTGCTGGGCATAGGCCTCCTCCATGTTGCGCCAATCTCTTCTGTTCTGAGCTGATCGCGTCCAGGTTTTTATCAGCTCTATATCTTTGGCCCATCTAACAGGTGGTCGGCCAGCGCTCCGCTTGTCCGGCCTCGGCAGTCATTCTATGAGGGTTTTAATCCACCGGCCATCACTGGTTCTCGCCACGTATCCTGCCCATCACCATATGAGTTTTGCAATTCGGTTTTGTTGTTTTGCAATTAATTCGTAAGAATAAAATTGACAATTCATTCATTCACATTTGCGATATCTTTCCCGCAGACCGGAAGCGGCAGTTGCTTTGAAAGTTAATTCATTAAATACAAATTTATAACGTACCTTGTGTCTCAGCACATCCTTTCTAACTGTGATAAATTTTCAGGTTTCTATAGAATTAATTACGACCCTACCAACTGGGCACTCATAACACAAGCCTTAAGATCAAATGTTGACGTCATTCATGAGTACAACCGTGCTCAGGTATATTTTTATTTTATTATTATTATGTAGTATTATTATTTATTTATGTGAGTATTGCTTTACTTGTAAAGTTCAGAACATTATTTTTGATCACAACGTATGTCACTTTACAGATTATCGACGACTTGTTCGCATTTGGAAGAGCAGGAGTGTTGAGTTATGACCAAGTGTTCAATATTATTTCTTTCCTTGAATTCGAAGACCAATACGCTCCTTGGATCGCAGCTATCAGTGGGCTAAATTACGTGATCAGAAGAGTGGCTCACGACCGAGATAACTTAGATAAGTTACAGGTAATAGCGCTAACAGAATGACAACGCCTCCAAAACTCCTTGTTTTAGGGTAATTGTCAGCGGGATGCTTACCATGTTTGCTATTTGAGAGTATCGGATAATTCGCCACAGTTGATGATCACGGATGTACTAAAGTCATTGCGGGTGAATACACAAAATGATAAACATGGTAAAAATACCGTTAATAATTACTCTAATGCTAGTGACCATGATAGTTCAAAAATATACAATTTTTGTTGCTTCTCATTTAAAATTTTTAGTGTGAACTTCGGACATATAATTATATGGATATTATAATACGGATATCCTAAATAGTTCTTCTATTAATTTATTTTTAAGTCAAAGATTATTTTCTGTCATTCATCTCATCGCAATCATAGTATTATATGTTTAGACTAATTCGCATATCATATATACCTATATAAAATATATATGTATTATAAATATAATAATATATATTAAATATTATAAAATTTAATTTAGAGTAGAGATTGATGTTAGTATAATTTATTTGTATTGTATTGTTGTGCACCAATCCATTGTGCATTGTAGGAGCTCGATGGCGCAGTGGTTAACGCGCCCGGTCTGCGAGCAACTTTCGCAAAAGCCGGTCATCGGATGGGTGACCAAATATTTATCATCTCGAGCTCCTCCGTGTTCGAAAGGCACGTAAAGCCGTTGGTCCCGGCTGCATTAGCAGTCATTAACAACCAACAATCGGCACTGGGCCGACGTGGTGGTTTATGGCCCGTTCTCCCTATTCATCCATAGGGAAGGCTCGTGCCCCTGCAGTGGGGACATAAAATGAGCTGATGATGATGATGATGATGATGAACGTGCCAGCCGCTGCGTCATTGAACTCGGGAAGGCTCGTGCTCCAGCAGTGGGGACATAAAATGAGCTGATGATGATGATGATGATGATGAACGTGCCAGCCGCTGCGTCATTGAACTCGGGAAGGCTCGTGCTCCAGCAGTGGGGACATAAAATGAGCTGATGATGATGATGATGATATAAAATACTACTAGACTTGTTTGCACTTTTGTTGCTTCCACTTGAAGAGATCTCTTTAAATATTTAAAAAATATAGTGAAAATATTAAATGCCTACACGACTCAGCCAGGAAACGAACCTGGCTCCTCCGCAATCCGGGCGGCTGCACTGACCATTATGCTACCGGGAAGACTGACGTAAGCACTGAATATTTACACTGCTCTTAAATTTTTGAGTGCTTTTTAGCGGCACAGTGCCTTCTATTCAACGGGTACTGCAATCGATGGCTATGCAGATTCATCTTTACAGATGAAATACCACAAATTTGATAACACATTGAGATCTCTTTTATAAATAAATCCACCTTCGCTCATCATTGTTTGCTGTTTTGAGTGTTTTTGTGCATAAAAAAATTTATAAAAAAATCCTTAATTTTCAGCGCTTAATCCACCAACTCAGTGGAGCTGTTACTGACCGCCTTGGTTTCACCGAACGTGCCGATGAACCATATATGGCTGGCTTATTAAGGATGTATGTCATGCAGTTCTTTTGCGATGTCGAACATGACGAATGTGTAAATACTGGCAAACAATACTTTAGGAACTGGATTGATGATGAACAGTTGTAAGTACTTATATTTTTTGACAAAAATAACAGATACACAAAAAACATAATTGTTACATAATCTTAAAGCTTTTTTGAGGGCAAATATTGGAAAAGATTGACGTGATTATGTTATTATCCATGCATATTAAGTGCTTAATTAAAAAAACACAAAAAGTTTTTAACCAAAACAAATATTAATGACTTCTTGGCGGGAAAGTGAAAAGTCATGTCTGCGGTTTTGTTTTATTTTCTAAAATTTATGTTATGTCAAATATTAATGTGAAATAATGGTCAAGTAAAATAAATACTCGTAATACAAATAATCGTTAAGTATTCGTGAGTGTGCATGAGTGTTGGCAAATGAAACAAAACAGTGTAACGTCACTTTTCAAATTCTCTCAAGAAGTCCGCCCGAGGACTTAGTAAAGCCCCACATCTTTACTGAGATACTCGAGGGGTTGGGGGGTATATAATTTCTCACTTCTCATTTCTATTATCATTCATCATCATCATACAGAAAAGAAATATTATTTATTTATGTATTACTTGTTAAAAAAAAATCTTTGATATTGGTTAAACGTGCTAATTGCACGAAGCCGTCAACTAAATGAAAAAAAAATATAAAAATCTATTAATTCTATTGACAGTGTACCCGCCAACATGCGGCCTTGGGTGTATTGCGCTGGGCTCCGCGAAGGACGTAACACCGACTTTGACATCTTCTGGAGTCGCTATTTGAACGAAGACCTAGCTAGTGAGCAAGTAGTCATGCTCCAAGCTGCCGGTTGCACCACTAACCCAGACAGTCTTGTAAAGCTCTTGGAAGCAATCATTGTTGAAGAAGAAGAAATTGTTCGTCCGCAAGACATTAACACTGCTCTCAACTCAGCGGTATCACGTAATGAAATCAACACACTAAGAGTACTAGAATGGGTCAAATCTAATACCTTAATAGCTACAAATAAGTAAGTAATAACCAATTTCTAACTATTTTCAGTGTTATTAACAAATCGTTCAACAATCATCATGTTGAAACCATAATTCATCGTATAGCAGCAATTTCATAATCCACCCTTACCTACTGCTGATGCATTTTATTTAGAACATCCTCGTTCTTTAATATTATACGTTACGATACGTGCTTCGCATATAGCTACACTATATATCTTGCCCGTACTCTTGGAATCTATATATCGGCGGCTTACTGCAAGAACTGATTGTGTGACAATTCACATTAATAACTATTTGGTAATTAGATGTTTTAGAGGCCTTATCATAACTATGAGAGAAATATTTTTTTATTAAATCTCTCATGCTTATTCAAAATTCAAAATTCAAAATTCAAAATAATTTATTCAGTTTAGGCTACAAATAGCTCTTATGAACGTCATTATGCCATCGGTTCGTAAGTCTACTCTGGGCGGGAGATCTTGTACTGAGAAGAACCGGCAAGAAACTCAGCAAGTGTCCAGATCTTTTCTCCCTTACATCGTCAAAAATATTGGAAAATGCCCTATCATAAAAGGACATTTTCCATCACAAATAAAAAACACAAAATATAAAGGACAATCACATTTAAAAAAAAAATAATAATAATATAATTTTAGTTTGCAAAAACATCATTTACCAGTTGAATTGAATGACATAACCTTATTAGATACCTATTGAATACGATCAAAGGAATATAAATAATTGATTTGTAAAAGGAATCTGTATCTCAATTAATGAGTTCTTGCAGTAAGCGGACGATAATTAATTTTTTATTCATATTCTTGCATGCTTGCAACTTGCAACTGACTTATAACGTTTTAAAAAGGATTAGCGACAAAACTATGTTTTAAATTAAGGTCTTAAATTTTAAGTTTGTTTGTAGTTTGTTATTAAGGCGAAGGGTAAGGCACACTAGCGCCACCAATTGATAATTTGACAATTACTAACGGACCGGATCTTTTTTTAAACATTTCGTACCGTCCGATAACAGGAAAGCATCCATAGTATTTATTTAATAATTGTGCACTACTTTTTGTTGCGTGGTTTATTCACAAAACGGGCTATCGCATTTATTCACAAACAATGGCCACTTTTGGTGTTAGCAAATGAATACAAAAACAAACCGTTTGACACTAGTGTCGGAAGGTCCGCAATGTTTGAAAAAAAAAACCAGTTTAGCAGTTATCAAATTAAATCCATTAGCGGCGCTAGTGTGCCTTACCCTTCGCCTTAGGTTCGTTATTGCGCTATTAGGAGGTATTTCTTGCAAGAACGCCTCGGTGGCCTAGTGGCAGAGCGCTCGGCTCGATACCCAAAGTTCCCGGGTTCGAATTCCAGGTCGGGCAAAATGTATTTCAGATTTTTCGATGCATAGCCTGGGTTTGTAATCACCAACCCGAATTTGACAAGCGTGGTGATTAAGCCATTACCCATCAATTGTAGTGATGACTTGATTTCAATGATGGAGGCCTTTGCCCAGCAGTGGGACAGTTATAGGCTGTTTACTTTACTAGCTAGCCTGATGTTAAGTGGAAATGGAGTCCAGCCGCGAAGATAACTGGTGCAGCGTGAATTAGGTTTTTATTATTATTGACGGCTAACGGCCTATCAGCTGGTCTTAGCTGCCAGATAGGCTTGCGCCACCGAGGATACCACGCGCACGTTGCTGAACCTGAAGTGTTAGTTCTAATGTTTTTTTTATCATCATCACTAGCTCATTTCATGTCCTCACTGCTGGAACTGCTGGAGAAGGAGTCCTATGGATGGATAGGGAAATGCTAATGCAGCCGAAATCAACGGCTTTAAGTGCCTTCCGAAGCACGAAGGAGCTCGAAATTATTGTTAGTTCGTTAGCCACTGCGCCATCGAGCTCCTCATGCGCCCATTCAATGTCAAATGTTCAAATCCTGCTCGTGGAAATTTTTTCAACATTTTTGTTTTTGTAATTTGTTTCGCAACAAAATTTGCGTTAAAATTATTTAAACATTTTATGATAGCTTGCCTACTTCTTAACTGATCTTTAGTCTTTGTAAAAATATTATGATCGGATGTTAATGACGGTAGTTGTTGACATTGAATGGGCGCCTTTGGCTTTCAAAGTAAAAACTAAATAGTGTTGAATAATTTCGGCGAGCTGGTTAGAACCACGATAGCTCAATTGGAAGAGCACCTGACCCGGTATGTCAGAAGGGTGCAGGTTCAAATCCTGCTCGTGGAAATTTATTCAACATTTGTGTTTTTGAAATTTGTTTCGCAACAAAATTTGCGTTAAAATTATTTAAACATTTTAAATGTCTATGTTGTTTGCTTACAGACTTGGCAACATTGCAACTCTTCTGAGCTACATTACACCTCGCCTTTTGACAGAAAGTGACATCAATGCGGTAATTTTATTTTCGTAGTTTATTAATTTTGTCCATTTGGAAACAATGCAAAAAATTACATAATAATGATGGTTTTGAAAATAAAAGGTACAATTTTAAATATATATATAAAAACAAAGTACTTATTGTTTTAGTCAGATTGCTGAAAAACAATGTTTTCGTTTATAAAAAATAGATTTTTTTTATAGTTCGAGAATTGGTTGCAAGAAAACGAAGAAGTTATTGGCGCTGCTGCTTTCCAAACCGGTAGCAATGGAATAGAATCTGTTAGAAAGAACCTCAAGTGGTCAGAAGAGCGTACCCCAGAACTTGAACAATACTTCGACAATGGTTACATAGAAGTCGATGTTACTGACCCGACTGATACGACGACAACTGAAGAGCCAACCACAACGACAACTGAAGTGCCAACGACAACGACAACGACAGAGCCCACGGAACCGCCCACAGAACCACCCACAGAATTGCCCACAGAACCGCCCACAGAACCGCCCACAGAAGCGCCCACAGAAGCGCCCACAGAAGCGCCCACAGAACCTCCCACAGAACCGCCCACAGAAGCGCCCACAGAACCGCCCACAGAACCGCCCACAGAAGCGCCCACAACTGAAGAGCCAACCACGCCCGAGGATGAAGATGATGGCGCTGCAACTATTGCTGTAAGTTTGGTAGCTCTGTCGGTTTCATTGGCGGTCGCATTTCTCAACTAACTTGTTAATTTATTACAAAAGTTCTAATGTAAAAAAAATGTGTTATTTTACAATCGACTTTTTATGTATACATAATTATTGTTTGTTGTTTGTTCACAATTAAACTGCTGTTAATGATATTTATTTTTTTATTTTGTTTCATCATTATTATGAGAGTTAAAATACATTCAGTAAAAAAAGAAAGCCAAAAAATAAAAAATAAAAACAAAAATCCCGCCTGCGTAAAAAATAATAAATAACTAAATAGAATATCAACTGAAAAGGCCGAAACAATATAAAAATTCAATTTATGCCACATCATACATAACATGCAGTCGGAGTGATTCTCACTTTGTGCGTGCCTCTCCGACTGTGTGTTATGTATGATGTTGCATAAATTGAATTTACTTATTATTTTTTACGCAGGCGGGTTTATTGTTTTTTTAAATTTTTATTTTATTTATCTGTTTTTAGTTAGACAAACATTTTTTTTGAAATCCTTGTGTTGAGCCCTCTAATTTGGTACCCATAATGTAGTATTCGAAATAAAATATGTTTTTTTCACGAAGTTCAATAGCGTCTAACACTTGGACAGCTAAGACGAATGTAACAATACCTCAATCATAGTAGAATTCTACAGGCATAGTATTATGTAAATCCGTTCAGCAGTTAAGCATTTCAGTTTATTTTATTTTATATACAATAAAAAAAAAAAAACTGGAATGTGTGTGTTTAGTTTAAACTTATAACAACTATAGGTAGGTACTTATATGGAGAAGTTATTATAGAAGTTTTATATGTATATACATATATTACGCAGTATGCTATAGTACCTACATATATAATATGCTATACGATTTGTAAAAAAACACTGTCCGATCGGAAAGGGGTGTACACAGAACTAGTACAAATAACTATAACAAAAAAAAAATAAAAAAATATTATTCATGAAAATAAAAGAGTTATCGTAATTTAAAACGCAAGTTTTTTGTACCCAAATTGCTCAAATTACCCCAAAATAATGCTAATTTTATAAATGTGACCATACTTTCCATCAATGGCGGCAGCGCGAAGGGACCATTTTTAAAATTGGCATTATTTTGACCTACTTACCGAAGGGCCGACAAAGATATTGCCATGCAAGTTTTGTCATTTAACAAAATTTTAATCTGGGTATATTTTTTTCACTTATTATTTTAAAATAATTACGTTAATAGAACTGAATCTTGATACCTAATAACACCTTTACGGATCGGACAGGGTTTTTGTTACATAGGTATTGTATAAGTGGAGTGCATCAATAATTTTGTATAAATAAGTAAGATCGTGTATTTTACGACGATTATCGAGGCTTTGAAGTTTGAAGCACATGAGTAAATACTTACTCATGTGGTTTTAAGTACCGAAGGTGAACTTCAAAACACGGCCATTTACGCGTTAGGTCAAGCTTTTGCGTTTTTAAGCAGACGCTTTTGATTGAATGGGTTTTATTAAGTCCACGTAGGTACTCTATTAATCATCAGCTGATTTTACGTCCCCATTGCTGGGGCACGAGCTTTTCCTATGGATGGATAGGGAGAACGGACCATAAACCACCACGCGGGCCAAATGCGGATTAGTTGTTGTTTACAATGCAGCCGGGACCAACGGCTTTACGTGCCTTCTCCGAAGCACGGAGGAGCTCTAAATATCCATTTTTGTCGGCCATGACGAAAGTTGCTTAACCTCAGCAATCCCAGACCGGGCGCGCTAACCACTGCGCCATCGAACTCCTCGAGTACTGTATTGCAGCGACCATATTAGATGCGGAACATTGCGCATTCGAAACGCTCACCGTAATCCGGTTATATGGCATCACACGCCATGTTTCAATCCAAACCCCTCTGAAATCCGATCCGAAACCCTAAGATAATCTAGTAGGGAAGGGGGACACGCAGAATGCATTTGAAAACACGTGCAGTGCGTGATGCCATTCCCTCTAGAAAACCTCTGACGGTGTTTCGTTTCATACGGCTTGAAGAACCCTTGTACATCATTGAATCTACATTGTAGCTGTTCACACAGAGAAAATAAATGCCTACCTGTTTATTTCTTTACTAGTTGACCCGGCGCGGCGGATTTCGTACCGCATTTCTTTTTTTTAATATAGCCTATGTTACTCAGCGCTAATGTAGCATTCTAATAGCATTCTAATGGTGAAAGATTTTTTTAAATCGGTCCAGTAGTTTTTGAGTTTATTCGTTGCAAACTTTCATACATACATACACACTTTTTTTTTTAATATTAAAAGGAGGCAAACGAGCAGGCGGGTCACCTGATGGAAAGTAATCACTGCCGCCCATGGACACCCGCAAAACCAAAGTAATCGTAGATGCGTTGCCGGCCTTGAGGAAAAAGTTGGATCTTGAGGAGGGAGTAGGAATTGGGAGGGGGGAGGGGTGAGAGATGGGCCTCCGGTACTTTCACTTACTGGACGAAACACAACAGCAACGAGTGCCATTGTTTCACGGCGATATTCTGTGAGAGTATTATAGGTATTATGCCTGTCGAGCCGGCCTATTTAAAACACAAAGGCTTCATCTTTATAATATTATAGTATAGATTCATTTGTTTTTTATTTAAAATGTTCCTGCACAATTTTGATCTGCAAAAGTTTTTAATAAATTAATTGCACATTATATATTATAAGGTAAAGACTTCATTTTTCAATATTACGCATCGATGGTACGACACAGTTAACTATTCTATCCGTTTTATATATAAATATTTTTTTATATTAGAAGGAGGCAAACGAGCAGGCGAGTCACCTGATGGGAAGCAACCACCGCCGCCCATGGACACCTGCAAGAGCAGAGGAATCGCAGATGCGTTGCCGGCCTTTAAATATTTATATTATCATTTTTCTTCATAAAAGTTTTATATTTTTAATTTTGAACGGTGTGTACTTTAAACAAACGCGGAACCTACGTAACTATATTACTCGTATAGACAAGGAAGCAAGTAAATGAAGATTTGAATTGAATCAGACCATTGATTTTTACAGGAAACAACAATTGACTCAAACAGAATACTAGAAATAAGAATTAATTCGTTATATCTATATTTTGGCTTCAGAAAGTTTCGGGACCATTCACGGGTTTAGGTGTCACAATTTACAATAAAAATCGAATTGCTTTTTAAATTTTTTTCTGCGAAAAAATAAAAAAATATTTTATTAAGATCGATCTTGCCCTCTGTCGGCGACAGCACACTATATGTTGTTATTGTTGTTTTTGTTTATTTTATTATGTTTTTTGTTTTGTTTTGTTTTAACGTAGTGTAGGACGCCCTCAGACTAGGTGGAGCGACGATCTTCGCAAGGTGGCTGGCAAGAGCTAGATGAGAGTAGCCGCGGATCGTACTCGGTGGCGTGCACTTGGAGAGGCCTATATCCAGTAGTGGACTAGTATAGGTTGATGATGATGATGATGATGATGTTTAAAAAAGCGTAAAACGAGTGGCCGCGTATCGTGTTCAGAGTACCTAGTGTGTGTTTTATTTAACAATTGATTATGTTTACGAAAACGAAAACTTGCATGGCATTGAAGCAGCGCTTCCTGGCGGCATACGAGAAGAGTTAACATTTTGCCATACAAATTCTCGTTTACGTAAACGTTAACGAATGGCGAATGAAACTCGCACTTGGCACCCTGTAACTGCTCTTGGAGAAGCCTGTGTCCAGCGGTACACTCCTATAGGCTGATAATGATGATGAGGAGCTCGATGGCGCAGTGGTTAATGCGTCGGGTCTGCGAATGCTGAGGTAAAGCAACATTCGCAAAAGCGGGTCATCGGATGGGTGACCAAAACTTTATCATCTCGAGCTCCTCCGTGCTTCAGAAGGCACGTAAAGCCGTGCATGCATTAGCAGTCGTTAACAACCACCCATCCGCTGGGCCCGCGTGGTGGTTTATGGCCGGCCCGTTTCCCTATCCATCCATAGGAAAGGCTCGTGCCCCAGCAGTGGGAACATAAAATGAGCTGATGATGATGATGATGAAGAAGATATTTAAAAAGTTCTGTACGCCCATAATAAGCAATTCTGGTAGTTAACTCGTTTTTTTTTATATAATAATCCATACAATTGTAAATCTATACAGTTTTCTTCCTTTCTAAACGTTACAATTTAAAGCGATAATTTCTATAAAATGAATTGACGTGATTATTTATCAACGATCGTTAACAGATACAAGACGATTTGTGGCTCGCGCACGATAATTTCATGATATAGTTAAGTCGAAAAATTTAGTCTGAAGATAATTAGGTGATTTGTGATAAATATACAAAATAGATATAATCCTTTCAGTCGGTCGCTTGGTGCTGCCCAGACCACTATGGGTAAGTAACGTGGAAAATAGTAAAACAACTGTATAACAATTAGAAGCGCTGTTTATTAGTGATTTTGAACAATTGGAAATAGGTTTCTCCTAAGGTGTATTTTAAAATCTTTGATAAACGGTCGAATAAAGTGTTCTTTGGTATTTTTTCTAATCAAGTAATCACGATTTTGATAAAGTGCGCCAACCAATTACAGCGACATTAAAAAAAGATACCGAATGTAGGTTTTGATTGTACTTTCGATATGGCCACGTTATGTACTAATAATTAAAACAATTGTTATCAGTTGTATGCAACTTTAGTCCGTTTTTATTATACTTGGGGTAACCTGTATAATATTTTTAGGATGACGCTTATAAGCCTGTTATAAAATTGACACTCTCTATATGTATTTAAGTGTAGCTTTCAAAAGGAATCTTCAAAGAATAAAGTCAGATCTTTTATGTTTTAATCTTCTGTGACCAGCATTAGTCGTTTCGTCCATGAAAACAACATCCATAGTTTATATTATTAAGCGTATTAGAACGAGCGTATCAGAATGAGCGTATCATACACAGCTGTGAAAATAATAAAGACGAAAAATGCCATCATCATGTGCATTAAGCTTAAGCTTAAGCTCAGGTATTCTAGCATTCATGAAACGAATACAATTATGAAGAATTACATAGGAATTAATAAAATTTTGCATTTGGCGAGATTACGCCTCAAATAACCATACTGCCCCAAAATTGGTTGGCGAATTTTAACCATCTTACGACAATAATCGAAAGATAGCAACCGGAACTAACGGCTTAACATATCATATGTATCTATGTGTATCATATGTACCTAACAATGGGAAAATTAAACCAAGCGAAAACTCGAAACACAAGTCATGCTGCTTCTTCATAAAGCTTTTGCCTCTAAAACTATTATAATAATTTATAACTTTCTTCTTACAGGGCATAAGATGATATTCCCAATTCTTGCGAGTCTCCTAATAGGGGCTGCAGTCGCGATACCTCCTGAGGACTTTAGGGCTGGTTTCGAGCTATCGGAGTTCAGTACTAACCTAGACGAACCGAGATACCGACTGACAGATGCCGTGCAACCAAGAAATGTGTACGTAGACTTAGATGTCGACTTAGAGCAAGCCAAATTCAACGGTTTCATCCAACTAGACGTTGAGGTGAGAATCAATATTTTGTTTTGTTATAACTTTTGACTTAACGTTGATTAACTTTTCATTGAAACCTTTTAAGTCAAGATTAAAATCACTATCAATGTGTTATATATTGATGATGAACGTGTTTATCTTAGAAAGCTTTTTTCGCGAAAGCTATTCTACATCTTGGACGATGTAATTTTATGTAGTTTATCATGTAAATTAGGCACTGCGATATCGAGTGATTATAAAAATATTTGAAGAAATGTTCTTACTTAACTAAATTCATTAGCTCAAACTATCAAAGCTTGAAATTTTGTCAGTCTATAAAGCTGGCAAAAGTAGGCCGGCCTAGGTTATAATTTTTTACACACAAACAAATAACCTCTATTAAGAAGATTAAATGTTTTCATCGATACATATCTATTTCATATCAACTTTTTAGTAATGTAGCCAAGCAATTTTTATTAAATATAGATCAATGTTGGTTTAACAAATGAGACGTTAAAATAATCTATGAATATTTTTTTTCGAAATGCTGATAATGTTAATTCTTATTATCAAATTAGTTGGTTATCAGGCTGATAACAAATTAAAGCAGATCGAGCGTGACTAAGATTAAATACTGACTGGCAAATGAGTAAAGAAAAATTAGTTTAGATTATATTTTGGAATTTTTGTTAATTAAGCGATGCGCATCATTATTATCAAAGGGAAGATTGTGTTAATATGAACAAAGTGTTACCATACACAATCATGCACGAGACATTATTGACATGAGTGTATGATTAATTTTACTAACTAGGAGTAACCATTGCAGAGTTACTTGGAATTTAATTGTACCAAACGTTGATAAAGTTTAAAGTTCCACACACAAAAAGAAACGTGGGACGAGTTGAAGAATGAAAAAAAATATATATTTTAATTTTCCGCAACTCGTCCTAAATGTGCCATAGGCATGTGGGGCAAGTTCACGAATTACTCTCTTTTCCGTACAAGGTCTCCACCGTAATGTAAACGAAATCCTGGTTTGGGTTTCGACGTTTAGATATTCCTTGTAAAAGTGGGTACTATAAAAATCAAAATATTTTTATTTTATTAATTTATTTATAAACATTTTGGTAATATTTCAACGGTAAATTATTAACCGGTTAAATAACAATTACAATCTAAGCAATTTAAATTTTATGATAATGGTGATGATGATGATGATGATGAAAGACATCTAATGTGTGGACTGCATTTAGGTATTACATAACATTATTTGCTGGGACAAAAGTTCCTTGCACCGTGCTTATATGAATTACTACAGTAATCCTGAAGGGTAGTGATACAAATAATAAAATGCAATACTACACACTATTCAAGCCAGCTTTTTACTAGGACTATAATCAATGATGTTAACGCCCTGTCCTGCTTTGTTTTATCTTTATATTGAAAATAACTTTAAAAATACTGCTAATAGTAGCAACGTAGAAACATAACTATTTTTCAACATGTAGAGCTCTCACTTATGACAGCATTAAAACGGTCTTTACCAACCTTTCTGCAAAGATATCGCAAATGGCTTGTGCAGAGGCCATCCCTAGCGCAGACCTCTGACCTCTCGCTTTTCAATTGTATTTCGTAGTGAGACAATTTTTAACTGACTTCAAAAAAGGAGGAGGTTCTATATTCGATGCGTATTTTTTTTCTTTTAACACTTATTGAAATTCTAAGCGTTTTTAAACACTTCTTTCAGACACAAGAAGCGAATCTCACTCAGATCGTGTTGCACCAAAAAGTTGTTTCCATAGACACTGTGAATGTCTTCGATGAAGCAGGCAGGCCTGTCTCCCTTCAATTTCCTAATACATTCGAAACCAATAGCCATTACGAGATCCTCCTTATCAACTTGGCTGACCCCATCCCTATAGGCAACTACAGCATCACAGTCCGCTACTTGGGAAGTATCAACGTGAACCAGTATGAAAGAGGCTTCTACAGAGGTTACTATTTCGCCAACAACCAGATGCGGTATGATACCATTACCTATATATCTATACAATTTCAGTTCAAAAATTGCGTTCTTTAAGACCGTACGCAACTACGCAGTGATACTGTAATAATCATCATTAACCGAGGCCTTCCAACCGAGTTAATGTATAACGAGGAGCTTTGTTAACGCGCTCAGCCTGCGATTGCTTAAGTTTTCGAAAAGGTTGGCCATCGAATGGGTGAACAAAAATTTAACATCTCGAACTCCTCCGTGCTTTAAAAGGCATGTAAAGCCTCGGTTGCATTAGCAATCTTAAACAACGTTCTTCCTGTGATGTTTCGATCCATAGGCAAGTCTTGCTGTCCAACTGTGGGGACATAAAATGAGCTGGTATTGATGACGATAATGATGTACACTTCAAACACTTGTTTGTTTTATTAAATTGACATGAGGTTGTTAAAACGTATTTCGGTTTGCAGATACTACGCCACCACACAGTTCCAGCCTTATTATGCCAGGATGGCCTTCCCCTGCTTTGATGAGCCTCAGTTCAAATCAAAATACACCATCTCTATCACACGCGACGCCAACCTTTCACCATCCTATTCGAACATGCCCATCGCTGAATCTTTTGCGTAAGTGTGAAATGATTTATTAATTATATTTATACATTTGTTGTAATATCTATCTTAATATCTGGGGGTGTAGGAGGTTGTGATGGGGTAATTGATTTATTAGCCGGCTCTTTATGTAAGAGCATAGAACCAAACCAGATCCAGCCTGCAATCTCTCACCACTGGCTCCAAGAAACTGCTATGCACGCAACGGCCACACCCTGGTAAACCACGTCAGCTCGAAAGCTAAACCTGGTCAAGAGGGGGACTTGTAATATTAAGTAAAGCCCGATTTGCGGTTACTCCTTGTATTTTGCATAAAGTCTGTCTCGGCAGAAAAGGCTGTCTCACAGCTGATAAGCAACTGATGTTGGCGGATCAGGCGAGGCAACACAGCCTTGTAGGAGTCTAAAGGCGGCGGTAGGAGTCATAGAGTTACCGTCGGCTATCCGCTGCTTTCCTCCGGTCGTAGCGGTTTTCCGTTCCATCAGGCCAAGAGGAGAATGGACAAGAAAATACATTTGTGTTTGCGGCGCAAACACAAATGCACTTTCTTGTATGCAATTATTATTGTATTAAATGTATTTCTTGTATCTTGTATGCGCAAACTTTGCGCACACACTTATGCACTTAAATATATCCTGCGCATCTGACTACTTCTGTATAAAGTACTCTGAGATTTACACTTTAACTACACCAATGGCGCCCTGACGTGCCCTCACGTATATTTACTGTAATAAATAAGTATATCAGCCATGGAAGAGCACGCCATCAAAGCTCAAATCACTAAAGCGAGTCACCGTAGCCGAAATCGGCAAGGTTGACATCATCATCAATATCTCTCATTTTGGCATTAACAGCCATGTTATCACTAATTATACAACAGTGCCCCACCTATATACTTGTATATTTATTTTAGAATTTAGGATTTGCTCTAAGTGGTTCATTAAAAATTTCTTTTTTCTATCAGGCCGTCACCCAACCGCATACGCGAGACCTTCTTCCCTACTCCGATCGTCTCTGCCTATCTCGTTGCTTTCACCGTCAGTGACTTTGTGGCCACCAACTACTCGGCCAGCCCCACCAAACCCTTCCAAATCGTCTCTCGTCCCGGCGTTACCGACCAACACCTTTACGCTGCTGACATTGGTTTGGCTATCACCAACGAACTAGATGACTACTTCGGCATTGATTACTATGAAATGGGACAAGGTCAACCTATGAAGAACGACCATATTGCTATCCCTGATTTCCCTGCTGGAGCTATGGAGAACTGGGGTATGGTAAACTACAGGTAATAGAACTTTGTCAATACTTTCTTCAATATTTGCAAGCGAAAGCCTGCAACTGCCATACAATTAAATAGATAATTAAACACATTTTTACATAATATTGTTATTATTCGAGTTTAAATACAAAATTTTATAATAAAATAATTATTTAGGTTATTGCGATTTTAAGACATGACAAGATTAATTGAAATAAAACTTTCATCTCAGTTATTGTAAAGTTTTTTGATGAGCTTTATCTCTTTCAAGATATTGTATGAGTCTAATTATAATGATCAATATCTTTTAACAGGGAAGCTTACCTGCTGTACGATGAGAACAACACAAACTTGCTCAACAAGATTTTTATTGCCACTATCATGGCCCACGAGCTCGCCCACAAGTGGTTCGGCAACCTGGTCACCTGTTTCTGGTGGAGTAACCTTTGGCTTAACGAGTCGTTTGCCAGCTTCTTCGAATACTTCGGTGCTCACTATGTACGTTTTGAATATTTATTATTTATTCATATTAGAAATTAGACATTTCACGGATGCTTTAGCATTTGTTTTAGCATGACAATGAACCATTTACAAGGTCCCCAGAGAGCCTTCCTGTAACCTTTACTGTAAACTTTGAAGACAATTCATGTTTCTATACTTAGTATCTGTTTGAAATGATGTGGATCTAATTAATGGCCAATTTGCTTGTCACATTAGAAAGATTTCTGAATGGGAGCATATCATTAGTAGTCAGGCTCCGTCGCAAAGCCTTACTTGAATTGTAGCAATATACAGTGATTTACAACATTGTTTCCATCCGTAGGCTGACCCTTCGTTGGAACTTGACGACCAATTCGTCATTGACTACGTGCACAGTGCTCTCAGCTGGGATGGCGGTGCAGGTGCGACTCCAATGAACTTGTCGGCCGTCGCCGACAACCCATCTATCTCCTCGCACTTCAGTACTACCAGTTACGCTAAAGGTGCTTCAGTTTTGAAAATGATGGAGCATTTCCTTGGCCCACGTACATTTAGAATGGGCTTAAGATACTATTTGAGAGACAAGTAAGTTGAAGTAGTGTGCAATTGCTTTATAAAAGTGTATTACAGCTTACAGAAAGATCATCTACACTCACTCTAATTCAATACTAGTTTTATGAACTAATAAAATCGTGTACTATCGATGATAATTTCATATTTACCAACAGGTTATTATTAATGGAATCCGGCGTTACTTTGTAGAAATACATGACATAAAAAATGTAATAAAAATATATTATGTGGTGTTGATTCCGCTAACTTAATTTAGGTTAACGGAATTAACACTATTAGGTATATTGCGTGTTGTATACCATAAATTTCCGCAAAGTGCCGCCCGATTCCATTAATATTTATAATTATATACAAATATATACTCGTAATAAGGTTATTCAGAGAAAACAAACATAATTTCGAATTAAATGAATAATTTGATTTTAAACTTCTTTATCGTAGTACTTAAAAGAATGATGATAAAAAAAGTAAATGGTAATCCAGATATTTGCGTATTTGATATTTGGTATTTGCGAGAACTGTTGGTAGCCTGTCATCAATTTCCAGCTAATTTTTAATAAACTCTGTACTGTGGAAAACATCTAAGTACATAATGATATAACTATTTAAACACTCACTTGTCATGTCACTTGCAATAGAGTAATTATTAGGGATTCTTACCATGTTTACTTATGTTTACCACACTCACAGTATCGGAACGCGAAACGGCTTTATTGTTAATTTTGCGGTTTTTCACAAAACTAATCACTGAATGCCAGACACGCGACAGTTTGACATCTTCACGATTGAATTTTTTTTTGTATTTCGTAATTTTAATCGCTTCTCTCACTAATCTAAGTATGTAGTGGCGTTCTGTCGAAATTATCTGAGGGTTGTAAAACTCAATCATCATTAGGACCTGACTGGATTAGATGTTCAGCAATGGCCGATTTTTGCGTATCGTTGTTCTTAAAAGCTTTAATGTGCTCTTTTATTCGACAGGCGACTGTACGTTTCGTTTGGCCAATATAGGGGCTAAATATATACAAATATAAATCACAAAAACAATAACAAATATCATATAAACATGGTAATAATACCATTAATAATTACTCTATTTACATATGAGAACTACGACTCAGTGACAAATGCTTTTAGATTAATTCACAAACAATTTTAGTCATAATCAGTTTTGCAATGATTTAAAGCATGGCACATCAGAAGCTTACCTTTTGACTTTTATTTCAGTGCCTACGGTTTAGGTACTCCTGAAGATTTATACGATGCTCTTCGGCGAGCCGCTTCTGAAGACGTGAACTTCAGAAGAGATTTTCCCGATGTAGATGTTGGTGCCATACTGGACAACTGGGTACAAAACCCTGGCTCACCTGTTGTCAATGTTGATGTCAATATGACAACTGGTTTAATCACCCTGAAACAGGTGAGATTTTAAATCTATACTTAGTATTTGTCAGTTAATAAAATAAAATAGTATAAGTATTAATAATTATTTAAAGCAAAACTTAAAATGTTTTAAAAATACATTCATTAATATGCAAAAAGTTAGTATTTTATCTTTGGGGGTAGACGTGACTGTTTGAGTGATGAGCGCTTTATTCAATTGAAAGAAGTTCTGTTAGCAAGAATCGACTTCTTTAAATATATAAGTCATTTGGTTACAACCGATCTCAAGGACAAAGCTGACATTGATAGAGAATGAAGGGCTCCGCCAATCAAGGCAAACATGATCGCTCGTAGGTTTCCAAAGAATTCAGGGGAGTTGAGAATCACCTTCTTTAAAGCACTTGGAGTTCCCTCTACACTTGCAGCGTGTCGAGGGACCATACGTATCAGGCCATCGGATTCCTCCAGATCAGATACAATGACATACTCAGGGTGTAATGGGGCTGTCCTGCTGCTACAGCGCATAGTAGATGTTACAAAGCATGCCCGGCCATCTCTAACATTATCCTGTAAAAAATATAAATAATAATGAATTTTCCGAAATTCTTGACTGCTGCCATATTTATTTGTCCAGCAGATTGCAGTTTTTTTACTATTCGTATTCATTCGATTACGTTTACGAAAACGAAAATTTTAAACTCTGCTCGTATGTCGCCAAAGCGCTGCTTCAATGCCATACTAATTTTCGTTTTCGTTAACGTGATCGAATGTCAAATGTCAGTTAATGTAATAATAACTTGCAAATACGATGAATGCTAATGACTAGGTATTATACAGGAACGATTCCTTATATCGGGCAACACAACTGACCAACGTTGGCACATTCCTATCTCGTGGACCCACCGTGGACAGCTCGACTTCCAAGACACGAGGCCCAGTTTCATTTTCAGTGAAGAATCTCGCACTATTCAAAACACCCCCGGACACAATTGGGTGATCCTAAACATCGGTCAATCAGGTAACATTTTTTTAATAACCTTTAATTTCCCGCTGCTGGGCAAAGGTCTCCCCAATTTCCATCCAAAATATAAATTTATTCGTGGTGGTAGAATCCACCATGGATTCTCTCCATTTTATGTGATCACTTTGACTCGGGATACTGTTTCTACATAGTGCCATTTTCAATTCGTCACGTGAACGAAAAGACGAACAATAAAATAATTATATTTTAGTATTTTTCTTACACATTGCTAGAACGTGACGTGGCGTCACAGGTTGCAACAATAATTAAAATATGCTCATTTATACTTGCGTGATGACGCACTTTTATACATACCAAAGTCTAATCAAAGGTTGCGTCCATTTGCACTGAGATAAATATAGATAAGTGAAGTCAAGCTGATAATTTTGAATTTTATTAAAAATTTGTCGCCTGCTCGGCATTTCGTCCGCTTGTGAAAACCCGTATCCCATGATGGCTTTAAAAAAATCAATCAAAATATTAACCTAATAATAACAAAATTGAATGAATTGGCATAGAAGATTTTGAAATCTAACCGAAATTGAGTGTCAAATTGAGCTTATTTTGAGTTGAACGTTAAACGCATTTAACGACACTTAACTTCTTTTGTCTTTGATACCAAGCGCCTAAAAGTTTTAATACCCAATATTGTCCTGCAGGTCTCTATCGTGTGAACTATGACGACCACAACTGGGAGATGATCGCCCCTTACCTCCGAAACAATAACAACAGGCAGAATGTACATAAGCTGAACAGAGCTCAGGTAAGGAGACAGTTACAATAAGTGACAGTTATAATAACTTACCGGAACAAATTAAAAATTAACACATTGCTACTCAAATGCGGGTTGGTGACTAAATAAATCTGAAAAACAATTTTATTAGTAAGTAATAGCCCACAACTGTCCCACTGCTATGCATGGCTTCCATCATTGAAATCAAGTCATCACTACAATTTATTGATGTGTCAGTATAGCAAATTGTATTTTACTTACGTACCTACAGTAAAATACAATTTGCTGCCTGGGATTTGAGCCAAAGACCTCCGGATATCGGACTGAGCGCTTTAAATACCTATATTATTAACAGGTTTATAGCAAAAAAAAATTGGTACTCGAAAAAATTTAAAAAATTTAAATCAAAATTATTATTGGCATTATTATTGTCCTCCTCCGTGCTTTGGAAGGCACGTAAAGCCGTTGGTCCCGGCTGCATTAGCATTCGTTAACAACCACCAATTCGCAACCCGCGTGGTGGTTTATGGTCCGTTCTCCCTATCCATTTATAGGAAAGGCTCGTGCCCCAGCAGTAGGGACGGTGATGAGCTGGTGATGATGTGATGATTACTGTCCTTCTCCTTTTGTCTATGATGAGGAGGGCCTTTTCCAATATTTAACGCTGTGAAAGAGAGGTATAAAAGAAATACTATACTGAGTTCCTTACCATTTTTTCTTTGAATAAAGTGTCCCGCTCTGTAGACTTCATAGAGGCAAATTTTTGTAGTCTAATTTAAAACATTTTTTATTTGTACTTGAAATATCTATTCTTTTAGATCGTCAACGACGTTCTGCACTTTATCAGAGCAAGAAAGATCAGCGTTGAACGTGCTTTCGACGTACTGTCCTTCTTGGGGGTGGAGACTGATTACTACGTGTGGGCTGGCGCTATTGGCCAGCTTGACTGGATCCGCAGAAGGCTGGAGCACTTGCCGAAAGCCCACGTTGTCTTCACTGTAAGTATATGATATAAGTATAAGTATATGATAAGATGATAAAAATGTATTGCATTATAAAACTTAGCTTAGATAGAAACAAACTTATGTTAAGTAATTAGTGCTAGGGTAAGGGTATATAATAATTTATATTATATAATACCTAGATTAGGAAATAATATTAAAGAAAGTGGCCAGTGGAGCTGATTGTAATGATAAATAGAGACAAACAAAAATTTTATTTTAACAGAAAAGAAAGAAAAACAATAGAAAGAGTTCCGATCTTAAATATTTGTAATATTTTACAAATTATATGTATAGGCAGTTTATGTTTATTTTTTAATTTAGGTCAACAAAGTAGGTCCTGAAAACTGCCAAATATTGTGGGTAGCGTAATTTCCATACTAGAACTATTATCAGATCACCGACACACAATTGTGGTGGACGTTATAAAAAAAAACATAGAATATAGGTGTTATAAATACGTAACGCTTATCTGTGTGAATCAGTAACACTACAAGCAGCATTAAGGAAGGACGTAGTTTTATTCATGAAATTCCCTACAAGCAAAAAGCAACCTTAACGTACAAAATAATAGGTAAGATAGGTCTATGGTATTATCATTTAGCTGAGTAATTCGTTGTCACGGCTCAAGCACCTTATTGTTGATAATTTTGTCTCCAGGATTACCTATTGGACCAATTGCGTACCGTGATTACCTCTCTCGGCTATGAAGAGCGCAGCACCGACTCAACATCCACCATCTTGAATCGTATGCAAATCATGAACTTGGCTTGTAACCTTGGACACTCGGGCTGCATCACCAACAGTCTCAGCAAGTGGAACAGCTTCAAGCAAAACACTAGCAATCTGTAAGTTTAATAACTTTTTGAAATAGACAGAACTGAGATTAAGATTCGCCATCCCATATGTGATACGCCTTGGTGTCGCCAGCGCTAATGGGCTGCAGTGGAAAGGCTGGATATTATACGTTATGTTGACAATAACAAGAAATAAACTAAATTATAGTAATTTCAGATGCCCTGCAGGAGATAATAGTCTCTCGAAACCGAATCAAATAGTAGTCCCCTACTAGGCCCACGACGCTAAATGGGGATTTATTCGAGCGTCATAGAGACCTATTGGGTTGCGAAGCTCAGATGATAAAAAGAAAAAAAATGTTAGAACGTCCCCGCGTCTATAGATTTTCAAAAATGTACATTTTTGAAAATCGAATTCGAGTATATACTTGAGCGCGTCAGATATTGGTAGTAACCATGTCCCACGTATTTTTAATTATGTACGTATGTTAATGTGATCGTTTGCATGGTGGAGGTGGTCGTACATAAGGGTTGAAAATGAGAATTTTTTTTTTGTCGAGCGCGTCAGATATTCTAAGGAGATGTTAAATGAACCTAAAAAAAGCTCTTATTCAATAATCTGACGATTTGGATGTGACGCAATCTCGCGGCCATTATTTGAATGTGCAAAAAAAATCGCCATTTTGAAATACTCAAGCGCGTCAGATTAGGATATATATTCATCTTTATGTCCTAGACGTGCTGTCAGTAGGTGATTATTGGGCATTCTACTTCACTTTTTCTTAATCGTTCGCTCACTTCGTTCGCTCTCTCGAAAAAGTGAATTAGAACGCCCAATAATCGATATGGATTATTAGCTTTTCCGTTATTTAAGCGTAGCAACCATTTTATGTAGTCATTTCTGAAAAATCCTTTTAACACTGCAGTCAAATTTAATTTTTAATCATAAAATATAATGAAATTCTTAAAACAAAAAGAATCGTTAAAATTGGAATGTATTTGTCCAACTTCATTGACAGGGGCAAGTCGACATGGAAAGTTATTGCCAAATACAATTCGTTGTATTGTTTGCGGTCCATCTAATTGCGGGAAAACCAACATAGTAATAAGTTTATTATTACATAAAGATGGTCCACGATTTCGAAACCTGTACGTGTATTCAAAATCTTTGTATCAACCTAAATACATTTATCTCGAAAAAGTTTTAGAATTGGTTCCAGGTACATCATTTCACAAATATAATCATAATAGCGAAATATTGAACCCTCACGAAGCGTCACCGGATTCCATTATTATTTTCGATGATGTTGCTTGTGAAAATCAAAACAACATCCGTAACTATTTTGCTATGGGGCGTCATAGGAATATTGATTGTTTTTATATCAATCAAACTTACACCAAAATACCTAAACAACTCGTAAGAGACAATTCTAACATGATTATATTGTTTAAACAAGACGACGTAAATTTAAAACATGTTTATGATGAGCATGTAGGGTCTGATATGTCATGGCTTCAATTCCGTGAAATGTGTTCAACTGTTTGGAAAACACCATACAATTATATTGTCATAAATAAGGATTGTGAGCGAAATAAAGGATGCTATAGAATGACGTTTGATACATTTATAGTCGTAGATTAATAATTACATATACGGATGTTATAATATTTATAAATCATTTCCACATGAGATTTGGAGGTGAAAGGAAACCCAATAAAATGGAAAGAGATCTAAAGAGACAAATCATTAAATCAGCATCAGCTGTTAAAAGAAAGTTTGACATGATATAGGATGCAAAAAATACAAGAAATAATACGTTAGAAACAATATTTAAACCCATAGTTGACCCTCTTAATATGATAGCAAATAAAAATGATGAAAAGCACCATGACAAAGAGACTGTTTATAACCCCGTATTTAAAAAAATAAAGAATAATGAAAGCGAAGCGTCGTATTCGTCTATTGAAGAATTTAACGAACTAAGTAGCGAAGATGAGGAAGAAAATCATGAACAATTCCGAACAACCGACAAAACCCTTACTGTATCACCTACTCAAGACCATGATGTGAGTGAAGGTTCGTTCAAATCGCTACAATCATCGCCAAACGTTAAAAGTCAATCTTTATCATGGTCTACATCATCTGAAGTATTTAGTGCTATACCTTTTGGAATAAGAAATGAACAAGGAAAACTTATGCTTGGAAAAAGTCGCGTTTATGATGACGGCACCACTCTAATAATTGGAAATCATAATTTGAGAAAAACTCTCGGTTTAAAAGAACTATTGTATAAAAAGAAACCAAATCTAGATGATATCACAGATAACGACCTTGAAAACTATAAACTACTACTTATCGATACTAATGCACACAGACGTAATTATGATCCATCTAAACCAATAAATAGCAACAAGGGATTTAAATACATGAATATTATAAAGCCATTATTCAAAATCTCTAGAAAACCAACCACTAGTACAGTGAGTATTCCTCGAGGAAAAGGTATTGAACTTGTAAAAAAAGTAAAAAGAAATACAGATTTAGTTTACTGGGATGATCCTAACGAGTTAGTAAAACGACTGCAATTACTGTTCGCATCACGAGATGCTGGTAACACTGGGTTAGATAATGAAATTATTGCAATCATCGAGGAACTTCACGAAGCCGGTATCATAAACAAAGAATAAAAACAAATAGCATCGGGAAATTTGTGCAGTATACTTACAGTAAACAAAGCATCGGGACCGCAATGAATATAGATAAATTCGGTCATCACGTTCATAAACGTTTACGATTATCTGAACATATTGATATCTATAACGATACGTTACAGAAGTCTGAAACGGGAGAATACGATTTAAAATCATCCAAACTAAAAGGCTTGTCGTCTCCAGACAAGGACGATGAAGCTGTAAATAAAGCATATTTGGATAAAACAGTTCAAGAGCTGAGAAACGAAATAAGCCAAGTAAATAGTCGTGTATTAATTTATTTAAAGAACTTGGAATCAGCGAGAACAGACCGTTTATCTTCTATGTTTTACTCAAAAATAGAAATAGACCGTATGATTCAAGCCAAACAAAAATGAGTAAGAAAGAAATTGTAGACGAACTTCACAGAGCGGCGAGAAGAAATTTTCCACGTCGAAGTACAATTATAAAAAGAATAGATGATTTATGGCAAGCAGACCTTATGGATTTTCAAAAGTACTCACAGTTTAATAAAGGATATAAATATGTTTTAGTCGTAATTGATACTTTATCAAAATATGTGTGGGTTAATCCTTTGAAGTCAAAGAATAAAAGTTGCGTTACAAATGCAATGCAAAATATATTAACCACTTCATCTCGAAAGCCCAAAAATTTACAAACAGATTTAGGCAAAGAATTTTACAATGAAAATTTTAAACAATTGACGATAAAATATAACATAAATCATTACTCCACTTACTCTGTAAAAAAAGCTGCAATTGTTGAAAGAGTAATAAGAACTCTAAAAAGTCATCTTTACAAATTATTTAGCATCTGCGGTAAATATCAATGGATACAAAAAAATTTGGAAGACGTTGTACTATGCTACAATAATACTATTCACCGTGTAACAAAACTTAGGCCTATTGATGTTAGCAAAGAAAACCAGTTGATTGTTAGGTCTAACATTATTAAATCACAAATTACCAGAAAACATCAAAAATTTAAGTTCCATCTTGGGGATCAAGTCCGGATAAGTAAATACAAAGGGGATTTCTACAAAGGTTATACTCCAAACTGGTCAACAGAAATATTTTATGTTATTAAAGTCAATCATACAAACCCAGTTACTTATCACTTGGAAGACAAACATAAACAGAGAATTTTAGGATCTTTTTACGAGCATGAATTACAGAGAACCAAATTTCCAGATATTTATCTTATCGAAAAGGTTTTAAAAAGAAAAGGAAACAAACTCTTTGTCAAATGGTTAGGTCTCAGTGATGGTGAAAACAGTTGGGTTGATAAAAATTCATTGGTGTTTTAATATAAACTAAGCATTATTATTTATACGCTCACTTTATAATCATCGATGACGGAAGGAAGTGGTATTATTAACAACTTAATAAATAACATTCCGTTTGAGTTACATTTACCTGGATATCAATTTTGTGGTCCAGGCACAAAACTTAAGAGAAGATTACTCAGGGGCGAACGAGGTATAAATAAATTGGATGAAGCTTGCATGTACCACGATATCGCTTACAATAATAAAGATTGGAACGTTAGACATAACGCCGATTTAGAACTTTTAAATATGGCAAAGAAAAGATTGAAATCGAAAGATGCTGGGAAAGGAGAAAAGATTGCATCATGGATAGTAAAAAATGCAATGAAAACAAAGCTTAAAGCCGGAGCAGGAGTACGGTCATTCATGAAAGGTGTTAAAAAAATTCAAAAGCAAATGAAAAAATTAAAATGTAATGACAACCGCACGACTATAAAATATGCGCATGCAGCTGCAAAAAAAGTGTTTTCTAATATAAAAGGAATACGCTTCCCACGCTGCATTCCTGTTCCGAAAACTGGTGGGTTGTTACCCCTCATACCAATCTTTGCTGGTTTATCAGCTCTTGGTTCACTCGCTGGAGGTGCTGCAGGTATAACAAAGGCTGTTAACGATTACAAGGTTGCTCAAAAAAATCTTCAAGAATCTGAACGTCATAACAAGATGATGGAAGCCGTTGCACTTGGGAAAGGATTGTATTTGAAGTCTCACAAAAAAGGAGCGGGCTTGTACTTACAACCTCCAAAAAACTAATTAAACGGTTACCCAAACGAGCACTTACTAATCTAGATATATTAAAGCACTCAGTTCATATTCCATATTTTCGTGGCGTTTTTATGCGAGATACGTTACCATCAAAACCAAGAAAAATTGAATGTGCTATTCTAAATTTAGATAGTTCCAGAAATCCGGGAACTCACTGGGTAGCCTATGTCAAGCAAAATGAATACTGTGAATATTTTAACAGTTTTGGTAACTTAAAACCTCCGTTAGAATTAATAAAGTATTTGAAAGATATACACATAAATTATAATTACAAACAGTATCAAACTTTTGGCACTACGAACTGCGGTCATCTTTGTTTATTATTTTTAAGTAAGTATTGGAAAAATCATTTATATAAAGGTTAAAATTAAAATAACTTGACAGTATAATTATGTCTTTCACTGTATCCATAACTGGGCAGGGAGCCTCCCTCGTAACAAACTACTCACCTACTTTAGAATTACGTGGAGAATATGAGTGTGGACTTCTGTACTTTTCTACATTTAATTCTATTCCTAATATAGACGAAAGAAATAATAAGTTTTACTATGGTAATAATGAGGTCATTGAAATTCCAGAAGGATCATATGAACTTCAAGACATTTGTGATTTTTTAAAAGGCAATGTCAAGAATACTGCATTAAAATTGAGTTGTAATAATAATACACTCAAAACCAAAATATTCTGTTCAGAAGATGTTCACTTTGAGAAAAGTAATTCCATCGGTAAAATTTTAGGTTTTGCTAGGGAAACAATAAAGGCTAATATAAGTTGCGAATCTCGGTATCCAGTCAGCATTTTATCTACAACTATCGTGCACATCGAATGTGACGTAGTTGGAGGATCATTCGTGAATGGAAAAGCAAGCCATATAATTTACGAATTTGTACCTAACGTGCCACCAGGCTATCGAGTTATTGAGATACCCAAAAACTTAATATATTTTCCAGTCAACCAAAATTCAATCAGTGCGATTAATATTAGATTACTAGACGGTCATAATAAGCAAATCAATTTACGAGGTGAAGAAGTACAACTATACTTGCACTTTAGAAAAAAATGATAAATTTCAATAAAAACCCTACCCCATCAGGTGTTCAAGTCAGTTCCAAAGGTGCATTTAAATGCACCTTTAGAACTGACGGTTAGCGGTGTTCTTTTATTAAAAAAGAACACCGCTTTTATTAAAAAAGAAACTTACTAAAAATAATAAAGATTTCCTAAAGCTAGTAGGCTTGTTAAAATGAATATATTAAATATATCTCAGCCGACATCATACGACAACAGTATCGAGAGTTTTGAATATCATTCGTATAAGCCTTATGTAACAAGTTTCAACAATAATGATGAAATAAGAATACCAATCAATCAGCAAGATTTGTATGTGTTGCCGTCACGCAGCACTTTGTATATTGAAGGTAAAGCTGATGTATATAACAGTACCACTAAAGAAAAGGTAACAAGTATGCATTTTGTAAACAATCCAATGTTATTTCTATTTCAAGATATTCGATATGAGTTAAATGGAATAGAAATAGATAAAATAAAAAATGCAGGTATCACGACGACAATGAAGTCTTATTTGTCGCTGAATGAAAATGAATCCAAAAGTGCAAAAGTTTGGGGTTGGTCTCCTGCAGGAATAACCAATGTTACAAGCGGAGTTTTTTCTGTCTCAATACCATTAAATAAAATATTGGGATTTGCAGAAGATTATGAAAAAGTTTTAATAAACTGTAAACATGAGTTAGTACTGTTGAGAAGCAACACAAATGTCAATGCATTAAAATTGAGCAAAGAACAAATTGTGGAAAATATAGCTATAGATAAAATCGTTTGGCGTGTTCCGCATATTAAAGTGTCAGATCGAGAGAGAATTAATTTATTAAAACATTTAGAAAAAGATCGGGCCATCACACTGGCCTTTCGTAATTGGGACTTGTATGAATATCCGTTACTACCCAAAACACGTAAGCATACTTGGTCTATTAAAACTTCATCGCAAACAGAGAAACCTCGATTTGTTATTATTGCCTTACAAACAAACCGAAAACATAATGCTGGAATGTCAATGGCGGAGTTCGACCATTGCAATGTTCGTGACGTAAGAGTGTTTTTAAATTCATCATATTACCCCTACGAAGGACTTAACATCAATTTCTCTGACAACAAGTTTCTATTAATATACGAACAGTACGCAAGGTTTCAACAGTATTATCACGGACGTCGATCAGAACCGTTGTTGAGTTTAAAAGATTTTAAAGATATTGCTCCTTTATTTGTTATTGACTGTTCTCGCCAACAAGAAATGTTAAAGGGATCAATCGATGTAAGAGTAGAAATCGAAACAGATCAAGAGATACCTGATCAGACCGCCGCATATTGTCTTATACTGAACGATTGCATATTTGAATACAAACCGCTGAGTAGCATTGTGAAAAAGCTATCATGAATAACGAAACTATTATAGTGGATATGCAAGGATTTAAGGATTTGAAAAATAATTTTATTGTAAAAGAGTTATCAATAGCAACTAAAAATCATACGCAGACGTTCTTAATTAAGCCACCATATGCTTTTAAAAATCTAACAGATGAAGAAAAGAAGCAAGTCCGTTGGTTAGAAAGGAATCGCGGGCTCAAATGGAGCGAGGGATTCATTGATTACCGCGAATTTAGACGAATAATAGTTCCTTATTTAAGCAGTAAGAAGGTATTAGTAAAGGGATTGGAAAAAGGAATGTGGGTTCGCGAGCTATGTCAAGATTGCGAAATAATGGAGTTAGAAGAAAAAGGTTGTCCTAACTTTTTAAAATTATATAGTGATTACCATGTAGATGTAAATAAATTTAATTGTGAATATCATAAAAAAATGTGTGCTTTAAAAAATGTTCTGTGTCTAAAAAAGTGGTACACTTTAAATGTTACTTGATTTATAATTGTAATACAGTATTTTCCTCAATAAAATGTGTCTAAGTATTTTTTTGTTTTATTTACTAAAGGAAAAAGGGTTGAATGAAACGATCTTAGTATTCAATTAAATTATATTTATTTGAAAATTTCTTAAAAACTATAACTATATCCACAAACTTTTTTTGATATATTGCTAATGATAGCCTCTGTTTGATCCATTATGGGGTCAATATGCTCTGTTACCACATACTGCGCACATAATAATGGATCAGTATGATTTTTTTCCAAGTCTAACACTTCAATCTTTATTAATCGACGACCTTGAATCAGCGAACTTTTCATCACGTAAGAATGATGTTGCTTCAGATAACTTCTTTTTTGAGGTCTCTTCTTTGTGATATTTCTCATCACCTTGTTATACAGCGGGGAATCGCATCGCAATTCATCTGCTCTCCAATTCGGATACTCCTCTGTAAATCCCTCGAGCATATCTTGAGCGTTCTGTTCAAAAGTCGGAGATGTCGATTGCACGACCTCCTTGTTGATGCTGAACGACAACGAGTTCTCTTGAGTATTCTAAAAAATGAAATAAAATAAAATAATTAATTACATACATATAACCACAACAATTATCCTCGAAGGGTTAGTCAGAGACTAAAACATAGTCCACTTTTCACCAAATAGCGACACAATCACAGTAAGAATAAAATTATTTTATAATCGTATAAAACTATCTAAACTACTTACCATGTTGATATTATCTAGCTGGACTACTGACGCCTACACTTTGATAATTGAAATTAAAACTAATTTGAAACCCATTTATATTAATGTAGGTATATGATGACACAGCAACACTTGTATGTAGGTACAATGTAGGTTGCTTACTCGAAAATTATAAGATTTTGCAACAACATGTAATTTGCAATTTAGCAAAATAAAAAAACTATTGATATTAATAAAAAATGATTAACTTAGCAATAACGTGACCTGATTTGTATTAAATAGGTTTCATATTACCTTATAGTCAGAAGAGTTGTATTACACAACCTACTCTGAAACTAACTTGTTCAAACTTGTTTGCGTTAGAATTTTCTTACTTATTTACCGTCAATGTTTTATTATAATAATGTATATACTAAATTAAATAAAAATGCAAGTTAGTTTGTTACTTTTATATTTTATTAGGTATATTAAAACAGCTGGGTAGGTACAGTAAATTTACATTACATTTCATAATATTAGTTACATTTCCTATTCAAACAATGAATCTGAGCAAAAGCAACTACATAATTAATTATCATTTTTTAATCAAAATATTGATTATATCTAAGTACTTAAGTATATTGAAATACGGGTTACAATACTTTATAACAAGTTCATATTATTTTTAATTCAAACAATGAATCTTAGTAATGATAATAAATAATAATACATTTTTTTTATTTCTCAAGCTCTAAGTATAATAAGATTTAAAAACACAGTGAAAACAATCGTTGTTAAAATATATAATCCCAGTGACCCCAAGACATAGTAGATATTTTATTTTTTAATATTACGCGTTTGTCGTCATTACCTGACAAAGCTATCTTGTTCTGTTCTTGGGTAAATATTTCATGCTTTAAAGATTTAAAAATAATGTTTTTCTTTCTTAAAAAAGTATTTTTGTCTAATACATTATAGTAATCTTCGAAATGCACATTTTTTAAAACCTGTTTCTGTATACCTTTAGCCTTTTTTAATTCCTCTTGTACTGTTTTTATACAGTATAATTTTGATCTTAAACCAACAAACTCAGAAATCAAATTTCCACCTAGTTCATCTTTGAAGAGACCCGGGACTTTTTTGTTAAGACTTGGTATACCGAAACAGTTATTTAATGGATAATTACTAGTATCGAAATATCTAAGGAAATTCAACTTTAAATCTGTATAAAAATCTTTGCTTTCTATTGAATAAAGAAAACTGTCAGTATCCGTATAACAAAGCTTTAATTTTTCCCCATAAAAAGGTTTCATAATAGAGTAATGAAAATCAAACATGTGACTTTTGGATATTTCTAATACAGAAAAGCCAATGTATATGGGTTTGTCTAAAGTAACTGTCTCAGGTTTCATTTGAACAGCTATAAAGTTTTCTGTAAAAATTGTAGCACTATGGAAATTTGGTCGAGCTATTAGTTGCTCAGCACCGAAACTTTTCTTTGTTATATTTTTTTCATCATTCCACTTATTAACCAACTTCACGCTAACCCTTTTCTCAGTATCTTCTAATGTCTTACCAAATATACTATTGTTTAAAAGTTTGAAGAAATCCTGTTCAAATATAGATTTTGCCTTTTTCCGTAACTCAGTGTTCATATCAATATACTGTTTTAGGTATGGACTCTGATTGAATTGAATTACTCTGTGTATTTTTTTTAATAATAAACCATGTTTTAGGCATGTTTTCAGGTAGGAAAAATGAATGACATAAAAAAACTTATCGTATAAATTTGGTATCAATTTCGAAGTTTTAGATCCTGGAGGAGCAAATTTTTGAGCACAGAATGGAAAATCGTTATGATAATTATGCAAATGATTAGGGTATTCTAAGTCTACTTCGAGTATATAACCAATGTCCCCGTCAATAGGCATATTTTGAAAATCTATATTTGAAATTTCTAGTTCACTTAATAACTTAAAATTTGAATGAGGTAAATAAGCGCACATAGCATAACCATAAAGATTATTACAATCAATATAAACAAGGAAGTTATCACTTTTTGCGGGGTCATAAGTTTGTAAATACTTGTTATTGGCTTTCGAATATCTTGTAGAACATAAACATATACCACCGCGAATGCCTTTTTGTATCATTCTTAATATTTCCAAGTCATTTATTAATTCTAATTTAACATCTGTTTTTAATAGCATAGCGTCAAAACTCAGGCTAGGTGCTGTTAAGTAAAAAGAAGGATCCAGTTTATAATTCGTCTTACAAGTTTTTCGAAAACTTTCGAAGACGTCCGCTAGTAAAAGTACATCTGACTTAAGATATAAATCAGTGTATTCTCCAAGGCTCCGTAATTCAAAGGTTTGCCATACTCTTTTTGCATGTTCATAATCTGCTTTTGATATATTACAATTATGCAATTTACTAAAAAAACATTTAAGAGGAGGTATTTCTTCCTCATCATAAGAATTCCAAGTAGTGACGTATTCGTAAGGATAAACCCCTTTACGTCTAAGTAAATTAAAATGTTCCTGATAAGGAAAAAAAAATGTCAGATGTTTGAAATCAATTGTATTTAAATTTGCAACTAGCTTCTCTAGGCTTGTGCCTAAAAATTTAAAAGAATCGACAAAACGAACAGGCATGATAGCTTTGTTATTGATTTGAAAAAATTTGGTAAACGATATGTAATTTTCTTTATTTTTTGCAATCACTTGTATCCTACCGGATAATTCTCCTAACTGTCGTATGAAAAGATGACTGTCGTAACCAGCTAAATTATGAAAAAATATGGGAACGAACTTAGGCAAACAATATTTAATATTACAATAAGAATGAGCTGCACCACGATATCGCCCAGTAAGATGGCAGTGATCTTTTACTTTGTCGTCAAATAATATTTTGTTACAAAGATAGCAATTTTTAGCTTGAACAAAATTGGTTCTATCTTCATCTGTTAAGAACATAGGGATCGATGAATGTAAAATATTATAAATTACAGTAATATCAGATAGAAGGTTATCAAAAAAATGTTTCACACAGTCAGGTCCTCGATAAGACACATATTTATTAAGGGAGCTGTCGTAGGAGCATACAACATAGTAAGCAAATGCAGCTGGTACATGCTTTTGCGTAATCGTTGTGCAACTTGTTCCAGAATTTGATTCAACTGGCTCTAACAAAGATTCAAAGTCTGCGTATAAGACGAAGGGCATGTCTTGCATACGTTCATAATGTTCAAATTGTATTAGAGTTCCCTGATTAGGTAACGTTGTTGCTACACCACTGCAAACGTGAGCTTCGAGTTTAAGATTGTCGTCAAAAAATATCATACAATCCTCACATAAAAATATTTTGGAATGATGTTTAGTTAACTGCTTGCGAAGTAATTTAGATAAATCTTTAATTAAACAGTAATGTGTGCGTTTTCCATTTTCAAGAAAAAGCATGTTGACGTGATGTCCTTTTCGAAATTCACATTTGTACAGAGGTCCAACAACCTTAGTGTTATTTTTAAGGCCATAAACATTAATACTTATGTCGGGATTATTCTTTTCAAAAATTCTTATATCCGCGAACCCTACTGGAAATGTCATATTTTTGACATTAAGTACACTTTCAAAGTGCGGATATGCTGTCGTTCGGTGTGCGTTATTTTTTGCAGGAAAAAGTGCTGCCATAACACACCACAAAAAGCAGTAATCATCTGAATTTTTAATGTTGATACATGCACGTTTGTTTTTTATGACGCTAGGTAAATGTAAGTAACCCGAGGCTCTCAACGGGTTATATTTGTTTATATTTACTTCTAGATACAAGCTTCGTAAATAAGCCCAACCACTATCTTTTTCCTCAAATTCTTCAACTTTTTTACAAATTTTATGGCTAATGTTTGTGTACATTTCATCAAAATTATAACTTTGATGTAAGATAGTGTTTTCAGTAGCAAAAGATTTAATTGAAAGTGAATCATCCTTATGCAGAAAAAATTCACAAAACAATTCAAAATTTACTTTAAGGTTTGCATAAGCCTCAATTCGGGCTAAGAGTAAAAGTTTTACGCGGGAGCGTAATTGCGTTAAAAACTCAGCAGGAGTAAACACACGCATACGTTCTTCATCGTCACCGATGACGTCCTCGCATCGAATCCGGTACGACGCTATGCGACCGCGAAAAGCGCTATGAACTTTTTCGATACCTTCGCTCTCAACGACAGAACTATTATTCTTGTGTAAAATACTTTTTAAATGAGCAGAGAAAGAATTATTTTTAACGGATAAGTTGCAAGTTGAACAAAATATAGTTTTAACCATTATGATTTTTTCACTGTGTTAAAAAATTTACAAGAGGTTAAAGTCGTTTTTAAGTAAAATGTAATATTACATATAAAATGATCTAAAACCTAACACACAATATAAAAGTAAAACCATTTAAGTCAAAATTTTCCGAAGAGAGTGTAACTAATTATAATGGACCCAGCTGACTGTAACTATTTTTTGTTTTTATCACTAAAGAATACCCCCTCTTCAGTAAATTTTGATTTGGCTAATTTAACAAATTTTTTTATAGTCAATAATTCAGGAGACTCGGCTTCGCCTTGTAGTCGAACCCAAACTATTGCCTTTTCACACCTTTCAAAGCCGGTGAGACTGTGCACCTCCTCAGCGTTGTAGAGACGCAGCTCCGCCACCAGTTCACCGCTGAGCTTCGCAGTCCGACGCGTTACCCCGCCTGGTACACGTCGCGTTAGTACGCTGTCGTTGACCTGGTTTGTCTCGCGTAGTGGCGGCAAAACTTCGTCATCTGACTCCGAATCATTTAGCCAGTTTGAAGCGGAGCTGGACGCTTCTTGTTTTTTCGCAATCGTCGTTGAGGTCTTAGGCACCGACGACGACGAGTACAGGCATTTTTTCTTAGTGCTAGAAAGATAAGAAATGTAATTAAAAAACATACATTACTTTACTTATTAATATCGCCGATATACAAATAAGAAAACATACAATATGTTGACACATTTTTAATACTTAGTTTTAAAAGTAGTCAACGCAAATTACCTTATGCTTTCGTTGTCCGAGTCAAACAAATTGGTTGACACACAGCTTTTCTTGGCAGAGCGTTTAATTTGCTTGGTTTCAGACCTGAAATAACAATAAATATTAGAGACTCGATATTAACATTTGACATGACTCGACATGACCCAACATGATAGTAAATGCTAGGATGATTTAATAATAACATTTGCTGATCTAGGTCAATGCTCCTCTACAGACCTTCTATAATGACTTCTCTACACATAGAGAGAACGGACCACAGCCCACCACGCAGACCCAGTGCGGTTTGGTGGTGATAACGGTTGCAGATGCAGCTGGGATCACCCGCTTGATATACCTTCCGAAGCATATAGGTACTCGAGATGGTAATGGTCGACCACCCATCAGATGACTGACCATGCATGACACAACATATTAATAAAAAAATAATAATAATATTCAAAACTTACGAACATTATTTCGGTGTATATCTTCTGGATGATTCTCGGGGCGAGCGACGTCGGAGTACTGAAGCACTGACTAGTGGTCGAACTACTGGGCTTGGCGTGTCTACTAGTGGTCAATCTGACTTAGGAAGCACTGATACGACGACTACCATTTTTCGGGTATTTATTGGAGAAAAGTGTTTAACAAGCTATTTTACTAGGCAGGAGTGATCAACTTTTTTTTAATTTATTTTTAATTTATTTTTTTCATTTGTTTGTATACAACTAAACTACCAGTGCTAGTTTTTAATTTCAAGATTACATACACCGTATGTAAAAACTGTTAATTCCAAATACTTTTTTTTTTATTTTTACCTTTAATACATAGGTACTTAATACTTATTGGTCTTATAAAACACATCAATTCTAAGTAAGACAGGTTTAGCCGATAGTTTGACCTTCTGTACTACAATCAGTTACGTATACGATATACACATAAATGCTTGCATTCATCAAACAAAATGCTGCTACTAGCATTCAACTTGAACTGAGCCTTTTTCGCGTTATAGTCAAGTATCTAACCACTACATTAACTACCAGTTATATTTTACGAGTTATATTTTAACGAGTTTACGTTTAAGCAAAAGTATTTAATCAAGTATTGCAATATAAATAAATATGTAGGTTTTATTAGTAGCAATGCAATTTACAAAATTGAAGCAATGTTGAAAACCTCTGGTTTTTTTAATATTCAGCAAATTATATAGTTTATCGATTAGTGTGAAAAGTTGCAGCGTAAGTAAAGTATAACATACATATTTTAACATTTGCTGTGTAAAAAAGGTCAGCAACCTTTCGATAAAGCGCTGACAGCGATTGTCCGGATGTGCAACATTAGGACTGTTTTCACTAAGCATGAAATTTATTAATACATTCCATCTCATGATCGGTCTTTACGAGAGTTGCTTAACCACCACAATCGCTGATCGAGTTCACCACTGCGCCATCGAGCTCCTCACACTCTAAAATTATTTTCGATGTACTAAACTAGACAAATGTCTCGGTAACTTTAAAGTTAACCGCTCGGATATCGAGAGACGCAGGTTCGATTACCGTGAGGCAGTCTATTTTTATAACTTCTGTGTTTATGTATATGAATACATAAGATGACTTATTCCCACAATAAATAAATCTAACCATATTTAATGGGTACGTATTAAAATAGACATTTGCATTAATAAGTTAAACCATGAAAAGGTACTGTTATGGAAATCCTATCTGATGACTTGTTGCTAAACGTGGCTTCAGCATGACATAATCGTTACCTGTTGCTCTGTCTATCCCACTTGTGGGAATATGGCGTGATGTTTATGTTATTATGAAAATTTATGTTTAATGCGTTTGTCAATTAAACAGTATAAACTTAGCTTTATCTTTTTAATTTTGTTTATATTAAAGGGTTATTCCCATTCTCCTCCAAGAAATTGTCCCAAAGTCCTCCACAGAAAAAATACGAATATAATAATTTGTTAATCGATTTTCATTCTCCTCCGTAATTAAAAAAATGGTAACCGGGTTAATCTCAAACTCCGCAGACAACTTCAGAAAATACTAATTTTAGCTACTCTGAGGACAATAGAACTAAAAAATTATACTAATATTTCATCAACATCAGCCTATAAACGATCCACTGCTGAGCACAGACCTCCCACGTGGACAATAGCACGTGAGGATAATGGGTCATAACCCACCACGCTGGCCCAATGCGGTTGATGGGTTTTAGCGACTATCATCTTACGACAACAACCGAGACCAACGGCTTAACGCGCCTTAGCACGGAGGAGCTCGAGATGTTTTAAATTTGATCACCCATCCAGCGACTCAGCATTGCGAAAGTTGCTTAGCGGACAAGATCGCAAGCCGAACGCGCTAGCCGCTGCGCTATCGTGCTACTATACTAATATTTAAATAATATTTTTTATAATAATCTTTGGAGGAGTCTAGGAATCAATGTTTGAACTTCTTATATTTTCCAAACAAAAGATTGGAGGCGTTTGGGAATAACCCGTATTAAAATTGTTTTTGTCAGCATTGAAATGGGAAGTAGTCGAACTCGTAGGTAACGTGTGTGAGTGTGTGTGTGTAGTGATTGCATACGTCGTTGTTGGTGGGATTGATATAAATAAGGTAACTAATAATTCCCTGCACAGTTGTCTGCATTGACTTAGATCAAAAAACACAAGTGTTTATCTATTATGAAAACCTTGAAAATGTGTTGAGTAGATCGGAGTCGATAAAGACAATTGGCAACTGATTCTAATCAAAATACACAAGTGTTTTCCTATGGGTTGAGGTACTACTTTGACAAATGTTATTCATAGTACTAACTTATTCGGGGATCCAGTCCTGGGAGACCAGGAGCCCCATCCAGTTTAAGTTGTGCTGTAATTCCATGTTGTTAAAAACCTTTGCATCCAATAGACGAAGACCTTGAAAATGTGTAAAGTAGATCCTAGAACCTATATTTAAAAAATCTTAATACGGTGGTACGACCAAACTGGCTGGAAAGAATCTTGAGCAATCAGCCACATGTTTTAAAAATCATTTTAAAAGCATGTGAAGATTTCGTTTCCAGGTACCTATATTTAGAAAATCTTAATACGATGGTACGACCAAACTGGCTGGAAAGAATCTTGAGCAATCAGCCACATGTTTTAAAAATCATTTTAAAACCTTGTGAAGATTTCGTTTCCAGGTACCTATATTTAAAAAATCTTAATACGTGGTACGACCAAACTGGCTGGAAAGAGTCTTGAGCAATCAGCCACATGTTTTAAAAATCATTTTAAAAGCATGTGAAGATTTCGTTTCCAGGTACCTATATTTAGAAAATCTTAATACGATGGTACGACCAAACTGGCTGGAAAGAATCTTGAGCAATCAGCCACATGTTTTAAAAATCATTTTAAAACCTTGTGAAGATTTCGTTTCCAGGTACCTATATTTAAAAAATCTTAATACGTGGTACGACCAAACTGGCTGGAAAGAGTCTTGAGCAATCAGCCACATGTTTTAAAAATCATTTTAAAACCATGTGAAGATTTCGTTTCCAGGTACCTATATTTAAAAAATCTTAATACGATGGTACGACCAAACTGGCTGGAAAGAATCTTGAGCAATCAGCCACATGTTTTAAAAATCATTTTAAAACCATGTGAAGATTTCATTTCCAGGTACCTATATTTAAAAAAATCTTAATACGTGGTACGACCAAACTGGCTGGAAAGAGTCTTGAGCAATCAGCCACATGTTTTAAAAATCATTTTAAAACCATGTGAAGATTTCGTTTCCAGGTACCTATATTTAAAAAATCTTAATACGTGGTACGACCAAACTGGCTGGAAAGAGTCTTGAGCAATCAGCCACATGTTTTAAAAATAATTTTAAAACCATGTGAAGATTTCATTTCCCGGTACCTAAAATAACTTATGACTTATGACGATGGTACGACCAATCTGGCTGGAAACAATCTTGAGCAATCTACCACATAACATAAAAATTATTTTAATATGTTTTAAGTATAGCTCAATGGTTTTAAGTACCTTTAAACATATAAAATAATTTATTGTATCTGGTTAATCTGTAATCTGCATTGTGAAGGTTTCATTTCTGAATGACTATTGATTTTTGTTCAACAGCACATACCTCATCAGATACGCACCTTAAAGTAAAAGACATTTCTTATTATAATATTTTGGTGTTACCTAATGCGTAATGTGAAGTCAAGTGAATGTCCTGATTCTAATCAGTGAGTAGCATTTTTAGTAAACTAATTTTTAATTTTTCTCAACGATTATTGTCCAAAACACGAGTGGCGTTGATTTTTCAATCGCGCGATTATTGGACATTCTACTTCGCTTTTTCCAGTGAGCGAACGGAGTGAGCGAACGATTAAGAAAAAGTGAAGTAGAATGCCCAATAATCACCTACTGCTGTCCCATAATCTGACTATTATATGTAGGGATTCGCCTATTCGTAATAATTTATTTTTTTATTTTTTATAAAATAATTGAACTTAATTAATTAAAAATCCCAGGAAATTAATTAATTGCAAATCTTGGCATCGGGAATTTGCATCGGGGCACGTATAAATTATTAAAAGAGTTCCTATTAAAGGAACGCACGTGATTAAAATAAAATGATACAAGCTACCAAACTAATTATGAGACAACCAACACCACAGTCACCTTGTGACCACGGATCTTGCAAAGGGTTCAAAACGTCAGGATAGACATTAATTAAAACTAATGTATAAAGTAAACGCGAGTAGATCCGTAAAAGTTGTTTCATTTCAATACATATGACATTGACTTTAAAAAAATGTCTGTGTTTCAGGGTCCCAGCGAACCAGCGTCGCTACGTCTACTGCGTGGGCTTGCGTGAGGGCAACAGCTCAGACTACGAGTTCCTTCTGTCCCAGTACACCACTTCAGAGAACACCGCCGACATGGTCGTCATTCTGCGTGCCCTGGGCTGCACTAGGGACAACTCTTCTATAAGCCAGTAAGTTTTTACAAAATTAGAGTAAAAGAGATGAAACACGGAATTCGAAGCTTATTTTTGTTGATTGGTCCTCCTTATCCTTAGGATGGATTGCACCAAAACTTCGGTTATTGTTATTGTTAATGATAGTTTCACATTGACGATTCTCACAAACAGTGGCATCTAGCACAATGCGTTGCACCGTACAATACTTTGCTAACGTTAAACGTAAAAGGGTTGCTAGTCAAATGAGATACATTTGTCCTCAAAGCAAGACTGGGAAAAGTTGAGTCCTACTTTGACATTAACATTAGTTTAACCAGCCAAATTGAGCAGTTATGATTAACGTTAAAATATGACGCTTATCACCGTCTTTTTTAAATTGTTACATGGTGCAACAATCGTTTCGCAAAACCATTGATTTGACAGACGATTTGACAAAAACGTTGGATGGTGCAACTCAGTCTTAGAGTACCGATTCTAAAAACTCCGTGGATGCTAACTTTTATAATTTTGTTTGAAATTTGGCGTTCTATTTCTTTTTACTTCTGTTTTACATCTTGTATCTCATATCTATCATCTCATCACATACCTATCATTACTTGCTACTATCAATTCCTTTCATATTTTTTATCACAAGTGACATGTCATGTAAGGAAACGATTTTTTCACGCATAGTCAATTCATTATAATAATCACTCACGTCATCAACTTTAACATTAATGACAACTTCTGAATCATCATCATCATCATCACCCTAAATTAGTTTACTGCTAGATATTATGTAACTAACTATACCTACTATACATAAAAATCTTTTAAACCAACGTTTTTGTCCACAGTTTCCTCCACCAGAGCCTTACCAACGACAGAATCCGTGCTCACGACAGGACTAACGCCTTCTTATTCGCATTGCAAGGAAACCAGGAAAATCTAGTCCATGTTTTGGATTTCTTGTTCGAGAACTTTGAAGAGATCAGAGAAGCGTAAGTTCACAATTATTATTTTGAGTTAGAAATGCTTGAAATGTTTAAGTATGTTTATTTATTTATTTTATTTTATTTGGAAAACGATACAGTAACTAAAAACACAGATAGACATAAAAAACATAACAGAGTACACAATTACAATGTTTTCACATATAGAAACTTACTTAGCTCATTTGAAAATTATATGTAAACAAAAATAAAATAAAAAAGAACACGCTTGGGCCACTTCTCTAGTGACCCTATAATAAGTAATACATAATTAAATATAAATATGATCTTAATCATTCATACGTATACTTACATACATTTATATAAACAAAAATCAAACCTAGAAGTATTGAATATAAATATTTGACATTTGGCGTTCCAGAGGATGCTTCGTGAAAAATAAATTAGTGAATTAATTATAACTACATATTATTTTATTTCATATTTTGAAGTCATTTTCAATGGAAAAAGCAACCCCTCATTCCATTTTTTTTAATTTCTTAGTTTAGTTTCTATCTTACAATACCTACCGTAAATTGATAATTCGCAGAACACATGAAATTCGATAAGATTTGGAAAGTTTATATGTATGTTTAGTGCAGAATAGACGTCATTCAATTGTTATCTCATGTCGGAACCAAACGGACTTACCTGGAAGGGATTCAAAAGTTATTAATTACAATATAAGCTGCGTTTAATTACGATTAACATACAATTGTTTGTCCGTTTCAGACATGGTGGACAAGCTCGCTTCAATGTCAACATTAACAACTTGGCTACATTCTTGACTGACTTCGAGGATATTCAAAGAGTAAGTTATATTTACATGGCAGATGATTAAAATCCGTTGTACTCTTTGAGCAAGTGGCATTAACCTGTAGTATAACGGGTTATATGATAGATCACACTATCTACCATAATTATGTTTTGTTAAAACTATGATGCATTTCTTATTTTTTTTCAGAATTTTTTAAGAGGTTATTATATAGACAATTTCATAGTAGAATTTGGAATTTAAGAATTCTTGACTTGTATTAGGCACTATTAACCTCTTGCGAAGGATGAATTTCGTTCATCTATTGGTTCTTAACTCAGTAGAACCAACAAGAAACTCAGCAAGGATCCTTTCTCCCTTTCCTTTACAGCGTCAGAAATATAAAAAAAAGACATATTTTATCGCAGAAGGATACTTTTAAGTCAATATACAAACAAATATAGGATTACCTAATTTTGTAAGTTTATAATATCTCGCACTAATAGGGTACCAAAAACCAGCTACTGAGAGGAACCTGTTCCAACTGAAATTCTCTACAGTTATATCAGAATATTATGGTAACAAAAGCAGAAAAGCCGGAACACCTTTACCTCGTCCCAGCTAAGAGCACATTGTTTTAATATATTTTTATGTAATTTGCAGTTCCGGACGTGGCTGAACGAGAACCAAATCGCGCTGGGTACCGGCTTCGACGCCGGTGTGGGTGTCTTAGGCACAGCCATCTCTAATCTTGAATGGGGAAGCAGCTCTGCGCTGGCGATCCACACAGTTCTCCTGGCAAGAAGCTCAGCAGAGGCCATTACGACGCCATTCGTCCTCCTTCTAGCTGCTCTAGCAGTGCATCTGTTACATTAACTTTTCAAGCCGTCTGATTACAAACTGAATGACAGCGGTGGCAGGAGTGGCGGTGACGATGGCGGCGGCGATATGAACCGAGCCTCAACTGCTATTTAAAACGTCCAGAGCCCGTAGCCAAAGTAACATTACAAAAACGATAGCGAAACGATAGCGAAGTTAGAAAAGAATAAATGTATGGGATTGACATTACGTTGACCACGTGATTTAGCGCGGCTTATGTCAATCCCATACAATTTGTTCTTTTCGAACTTCGCTATCGTTTTTGTAATGTTACTTTGGCTAAGGGCCCAGAAACGTATGTCGATGGCCGGGTTTTGAAAACTTTTCCATATTCCTAACGATAAAATTAGACTGCTAACACTATTGTGACGTTTTAATAAGCAGACTTGATAGTTACTATTCCGCACCGCTGACATTAAAACAGCGGAAACTCAATAGAAGTCAATGCATTTTAACGCCGGCGCTGGCGCCGCTCCCGCTGTCATCTTGTTTAATGGTCGAAATGGTTTAGTTAGACACTATAAAAGTTTACGTTTAGATTATGGAGACAGCACTAGTGCGGTTAACTTCCTATGTTTCTTTGTCTTCTCCAACACTTGCGCTGTGGTCTTTAAGTAGTATAAGGAAATTGAACTGCAAAGTTTTTGTATTAGAATTATTTTGTACATTTGTACTTAAAAAATAATTTAGTCTAAGACATGTGTTTTTTTTAAACCATTTGCAATGTGGAAAATTGTAAAGCAACGGTAAATATTTTATTATTACTGGCGGTTGTAAGACAGCATTTTTATTCTGTGAACATCTTAGAATTTAGATATTAGTAAGCAGAAACACTGTACAAGAAATTATTTATTTATTGAATAAAATTTTACTTAATTTTGTGACTTTTATAACGCCAATTTTAGCTACTGCATTTCATCTGACATTTAGAATAACATATTCACAACTTCACGTTACGTGTCCATAAATACTTATATATTATTTTATAATAATATACCGATATCCTCTTGAAACAAGTCGTCGATTAACTTTTAACCTAGATGCTAACTCCAATTTTAAGGATTTAACTTTAAATTGATAGATTGCCGTACAGCCAAAATTAGGTTGCATGATAGAATTTAGTTCATGCGTTGCATGAGAGAAGTTAGTCCCCATAATCCGCAGATCTCTCGAAAACTATTGAAAGTTTTATAGCGTGGAACTTATGTGGAAAATTGATAAAAACCCTGGAATAGATTTTAAAATATTTAAAAAGGAAACTAAAATATTCAGTTAGAACATTAAAATAGCATAAATACAAATTCTAATACAAATTCTAACTTTCGTGAACGTCATCGAATGGAGAATACAACTCACATTAGCCTTGATGAGGAAGTTCACAATTCACCAGCTAGCTTTCTGCACGACAACGCGTGAACACTCACTGTCTATCAGACTGAATCCAAGCAACGGCTAGCATAGGAACCTCTTCACTATGCAGCATAGTCAAACCTTGCACTAACTGACATTCTTTAACTATTCCTGAATTCTGACAATATCTTGGCTGCAAATATATAAACCCGCAAAGCAGTTAGCCTTTGAAGACATTGTTGACGATTTTTAATAAATGTGGCATATAAATTTGAAACTGCGCTACGCACGGGTTATTCTTTGATTAGTAGAATAAAAGAAAGTAAAAATATATGACAAAATACCGATAATAAATTATAGGCAAAACATTCTGGAACAATACAAAAGCGCTTATCAAATAAGTTTAAAGATTCATTTTATTTCATATGTATAAACGTCTTTTTTATTTAAATTAACAATTTCATCGGTATACATTTAATGAGTAATAAAATTGCAATAGCGTGTACAAATATAAAAATCCACTCAGATAAACAACGCAGGCACTTTAAAGAAAAGAGTTTATTTATAAAGATCTATAGGTATAATACAAAAGCTCAAACGAGCTTCTAATTAGATAATTTAAACTTATCATACAATATAGCCTTTATCCAACCATCTCAAGTATATCTCAAGCCTCCCTAAGCTGGTAATCGATAGTCTACCCACTAGGTCAAAGAAGTACATATCACGGGTTGGAATACCGCAAGAGATGATTGGCACCGCAGATGGTTGGTTAAGAGCTATCTTATCTAATGCTGTCGGCATATCCAATGTTTTCCACATTGTCGTGTTCCGACAGATATAATAATAACCTGGAGTACTTCAGGACCTGAAGATTTCAGGTACAGTGCGCTTTCACTTTATCATCACTTATCGTCATTGTAATTACCTCAGATAATGACGGTTAAGCGCTTCAACGATGTAGAATAATAATCTCGCAGAATATCGGCGTAAAATAATGGCATTCGTTGCTATTGTGTTTCGACAGGTGAGTCAAAGTACTCCCCCTCTTCCTCCCAATTCCTACTCCCTCCTCAAGATCCAACTCCTTCCTCAAGGCCGGCAACGCATCTGCGATTACTTTCCATCAGGTGACCCGCCTGCTCTGCTCGTTTGCCTTCTTTTAACATAAAAAAAAAGATAATTTCAATAAAAACCTGGTGGTTGTTAGAGGCGTCTATTTTGCTTATAAATAGGGTTGGCATCAGTATTCGCTTGTCATGTAATCTTTGATGTAAAACAAACTAAAAAGCCTACATCTATAAGAGGAGATCGATGGCACAGTGGTCAACGCGCTCGGTTGCGATTGCTGAGGTTAAGCAACTTTTGCAAAGGCCAGTCATCGGATGGATGACCAAAAATGTATCCTCTCGAGCTCCTCCGTGCTTAGGAAAGCAGGTAAAGCCGTTGGTTTCGGCTGCATTAGCAGTCGTTAACAACTACCAATCTGCAATGGGCTCGCGTTGTGGTGGTTTTTAGTATGTTCTCTTTATCCATCCATGAAGGCTCGTTTCCCAGTAGTGGGGATGTAGAATGAGCACTGTACGAGTATCATTGAAATAAAGTCATCGCTATAATTGGTGAGCATTGGATAAATCATCACGCTAAGCACTTGCCAAGTGTAGGTAGATCACCACAAAGCAACACTTCGCATCGACATTTTCAAAACTAATAGTAGTCCCTAGTTCCTGAGATAAACATCTGCAGACAAATGAACAAACAAATAAAATTTACCTCTTGATAATGTTAGCTACGATACTTCACATTCACTCCAACGATAAAAATGTAAATTAACTACTTGCTATTTTCTGATAACGATAAAGTTGAAAAGCATTTTAAACGATATTAAAATGCTCTTATCTTCTTCATTAAAATAATCGATACAGATAATTCAGCTTTAGATAATTTCTTACAGCGGTGTACCTTAAGACTGTGTTGATTATTTTTTTAATGACATATATTATCACGCTTGAGCTCATTTTGTTATTAACCTCGTTTAGCAAACAACAATTTAGTAGTAGATAATTGAAACAGGTTAGTTATTTTTTTTATACATACAAAAATCTTTTTGGTATCGTTAGTGAGAATTTGTGGATTATATTTTGTTGGTGGACTGTGTGAATGAAATGTTCTTATTATTATCAAGTGGCGAGCAGACTTTTTCCGCTTGAAAACACCCATATCCCATGATGGACTTCTATTGCAGCGCCAACTACCGGGTCCAATTGTGAATCGAATCTTAGAGACCCGATCAAACAAGAAACACCCCAAAAAATCACCAAAATCGGTCCAGCCATTTAGAAGGACTTCAGTGGCATACACACACGTATTGAAGAATTAAAAATAAATATGTATATACCATAACTTTCTCGCATTAACTTATCTCGGAAGAAAGTGTTGAATAGCAACTAACATTGGAGGTATTTTTTTTGTTTGGATGTATGTATGGGTCTCTGAACTAACCTGATTCAGAAAATCTTTTATAAATGGGTAGACCTACACACACTGCGCCAGAGTAATAAAGATTACCTTATATCCCGGTCAACTGTTTTGTTTTTTATTTTGTAACAAGTACGTATAATAAGCACCTGGTCATGATCTCACTGTATGTAAAGTGATGAAAAAGCTGAACGTGGAAATGCACTTCATCCGGAATACTCAACTGGCTATCTTATCTCTTATATTCCAATGAACACGCGATACTAAAAGCTTGCCGAAATAAAAAAGCTCTTGTGTTTGTTTTCTAAGACTTCTTTCATTTGTTTTTTGTAGCTCCATCAGGGCTTATTCTAAGTTTAAACCAGCTTAGTGCTATCAAGTCTATCAGTGCTTGAATGTTTAATGTAAATACTTTGTAAATGAGTTTGAGCTTGCAATGAGTTTTTACTTCGGGTTTTACTTCTGGAAAAGAATTCGAACACTTTCTCATTATATAAAACAAAAGATGCTTTAGTCAAATCTCGTTTAAAATAAGTAATAAAAAAGTTCACCATCTAAAGATTATTCATTTATTACAGATATGTCTTATGTTGTCATAGCACTAAGCTTGGCGCTCGTAGTGCTAACAAAGGCTGACTACCCTTTTAACTTGAACGGCGAGTTTGAAGAATATGCTCCGGAAGGTCTTGTGACCAGGAACAATGAGCAAATATACAGGTTACCAGAAAGCGTTATACCTTTGGAATACGATATCCACATAGACCTATACTTTAGCGAAAGAACTGAAAAGCCGTTCAGTTATGAAGGACGAGAAACAATTGTTGTTAAGGTATTAACTAATGAGATTGATTCTTCCATCTTTGACCTGAACTGAAAGGCTGAAGCTTGTTTTTGTTAATTTAAATAAATAGGTTTAGCTAGAAAAATCCAAAAATATATATTTTTATTATTTAATTTAACAGTGAACAGGTATAATAACTGAGAAAGTTTTTTAGCATCAGTCATTTCAAGTTTAGTTATTATTATGATGATTGATTGATTGAAGTGATTTTTAAGGCCATTGAAGAAGTTAATGAAATAGTGCTACATGCTAATGTTGATGAAATTAGTGACGTCACATTGCAAACCGAAGATGGCTCAGAAGTATCTATTAATCGATATTATACAGAAAACCAGTATCACTTTTTGAAGATCAGCTTGAATTCAAATTTGACACCCAATGGTACTTATATACTGAGTTTAAGCTATTCAAGCACTATGAACGATGGGCCAATGAAGCGAGGGATTTGGAAAGGATGGTACATTGACGATGATGACGTCGAAAGGTAAATTAAATGTTATCACATTATAAGTTTGTGAAAGTATTCCGAATCTCCGTAACCAGATATTGTATGTATTAATCTTAATAAAGTAAATGCAAGACAGACTATCGAAAGTTTATGTATAAAGTTGTTCGGCAAAACTTTTCTGTTCTAAATGTTCCTTTATTTTTGATGAAAAGATTCGCTTGAAGCTACGTATTTCTTGTGCCGTTGATTAAGAGTAACTGTTAGGATATACGGATCGCTTGAGCAGTCGTAGAAAAGCTACCATTTCACTTAGCTGCTGACCGTCAGGAGCAATCGCAACTGCTTGAGCGGTTCCATGTTTGTTTGTAAATAGAAGACTGAAATTCACTATGCACTATGCCTGTGTATGGCCGCTATTTGTGTTTGTTGCAGTTTTATTACTGCTGGATTAATTATATATTTGATTGGTTACAGGATCTATGCTACAACTCATTTCCAGCCCTACAATGCTCGTCAGGCATTCCCATGTTGGGATGAACCTTTGTTTAAATCTGTGTTTGCACTGCATCTATCTAGACCTACGAATTACTCAAGCACTTATTCTAACACAGCTATCAATGAAACTGAGAAGTAAGTTGTCTTTGTAGCTTCATAACTTAGCAGTACCAGAATTAAGAAATTCATCGATACTTTATCCAGATTCTCCTTTTCTTATTCTAAGATATGTAGTTTGCACTTTTTTTTTGCTTAAGCCGTATTATGTACTTATTACTAATTTGCAATAAAATTCTTACAGCATTGGAAATCGAACAGTTGACCATTTTTACCCGAGCCCTGTAATGTCATCGTATCTCGTAACATTTTTAGTCAGCGAAAGCTTTGCAGTCATTGCTGAAGATAAGAGTTTCGAACCACCAATCAGAATCATTGGAAGATCTAACACCGCTGGCTTGGGTGACCAGGCGTTGAAACTGGCTGTTGGGATGACAAAGTTCTTTGATGAATATTTCGAAATACCGTATTCAAGTTTACATCCATTCCTGAACAATGATCATATATCATCGCCTGATTGGGCTTCTGCTGGCACAGAGAATTGGGGTATGGTTAGTTACAGGTAAAGTTTTTGTTAGTATGTAACATTAAAACTCACATATTTATAACTCTAGCAAAAATCATAATTGTAAAGATATTTTAGTAGCATATTATGATTATTTATTGTTTTTAGCTATACTATTAAATTATTTATTAAAGTTCTTAGCATTTTAAAAATGATATTCTATTTTTAGAGAATTGTATATGATTCTTGATCCACGAGAAACAATCATGTCTGTGGAGCATTATGCCGCGACTCTCGTCTCCCACGAGCTCGCTCACAAGTGGTTCGGCAATCTGATCACTTGCTATTGGTGGAGTAACACATGGATCAATGAGGGCTATGCTAGCTACTTTGGATACATGGGAGCTCATGAGGTAACTTCTAAGAAATTCTAATTGCTTCCTCATATTTGCGGGTCCATATTGGCTCACCTAAAGCTTTTACCCGAAATTGTTATTCCTACAGATTTGTAAACCGAATGATCACTCTTCCTAAAATTTTTCTTCCTAAAGTTTTTATTCATACAATTTGTAATACTACAGACGATGTTCAGAACACTCATGTTTAGAGAGTCGAAAGTCTGTACATGGAAGATATTAAAAAAAAAGTTGGCTGGGGATACTTAAAATCGATAACAGAACACGTTCCAACAGTTTTTAGAATTTTTGTCTGTTTATCTGTTTATTTGATCGCGCATCACGTGAAAATGGCTAAACGGATTTGCATAAAAGTTTGCACATAGACAGACCATGACCCGGACTAAGATATAGGATACTTTTTATCCCGGTAACAGGTTCCTGTGGGATAGTGTAGTCTTCGCGAACGAAGTCGCGGGCGACAACTAGTTAATAATATCACTAATGTAAATATATTTAAACTCCTACTGTTGTTTTTCATAACACTTTTATCCCTAAACATAATTTCCATTGTAAAGTGATGTATATTAATGTGAGAAACGCCCTAAAGTCGCTTCTGGCACTCGCCGGCCGCTGCCGCGGCACGCTCGCTTTGCTTGCTCGGCTCGTGCGCTGTATTTGTGTCAACTTAACCCGCTCGTCACTTCGCTCCTCGCTACCATAAGCGAATTTATTTTTAAACCGCTTCAAATAAAAAAAACCCGCCTGCGTAAAAACTAATAAGTAACTAAATATAAAATCAGTTGATTTTCTATTTAGTTACTTATTAAGTTATTAGTTTTTACGCAAGCGGGTTTTTTTTTAATTTTTTTTAATTTTATTTATGAAACTAAAAAGTAGTTAGACAAATTTCATGATATACCTTTTTGAAATTCTTGTGTTGAGCCCACTAATTTGATACCCATAATGTAGTATTCGAAAAAAATATATTTTTCACCAACTCTAATGGCGTCGCACAGCCGCCATGTTTTTTTTAACGTCACCTATCTAAGAACACTTGGCAGCTAAGACAAATCTAACGATACCTCAATTATGTAAATCCGTTCAGCGGTTCTGGAAATATGAGGTAATAAAGAATATTACATACAAGTTAGGCGCGAAAAACAATACCCTTCCTTTGCAGTCGGGTAAAAAAGATATGACTTTGAGTAATAGTGTAAAAGACGGTTATGTTAAGAAAATATAGGAAAACAAATAAAACGTGGCAATGCCGCCAGTCTCTTGGCTACTTTATCAGTCGACTGCGACGCGGAGGAATTTTTTGACGCCATATTTTAGTTTTAGTTACTTTAGGTTATTATTACACAATATACAAAATTTTGTTAACTATTTAGAATGAAGTTAGTTATTTTGTGTATAGTTTAACAGATGTTTATTATGATGACATTATGAAGTTGAATGATTCAGAATTATAGTTAGGAATTGTGATTGTTAGGATGAAAAATGTTAGGAAGAATATTTTCGGAGTTCCAATTATCGGAATTGAAAATTTAGGTGAACTTTGGCGCACCCCATATTTGCATTTTAAAAATATGCCAAAAAACAGGTTTATAAGATTAAACAAAATTTTCTAATAAACTACTTATTTTCCGAAAATTTCCTCGCGTACACTGCAGAACTTGTGATTGATGGTAATAAAGGTCAAATTATATTTGATAATTATTTTAGACTTACTCAAATTGACAATCATTGAAGAATCACCATTTACAGCAATAAATGAAGATATTATACCTATACAAGTAATAGAAATAATAATAAATTTCAGATGTTCCCAGAATACGAGTTGCACGAACACTTCACTTCGCGTTACCTTCAAACCTCGTTGTCTTTTGATTCAGGAACGGGGACAGTCCCTATGAATCATGACGTCAACACCCCCGCCCAGGTCACCGGCCATTTCGGCACTATTAGTTATTCCAAGGCCGCAGCGTTCTTGAGGATGACAGCTAATATGATGTCATTGTCTACTTTTAGAAAGTCATGCCAGTACTTCTTGAGGAGCAAGTTAGTAAAAGCACAGTTATTTTAAATACTAATATTTGTATCCTTTATTGCACATCCATAAAAAATCCATATAGAAAATAATTCTAGGCAATGATGAGCTTATCGCCGTAGACTGAAGAATCGATAGAAGAATTAACTACAGAAAATGTCAAATGACAGCATAAAATAAATTGAACAGACTTAAAAACTTGCACCTCAGACGATATTACGAGGATTGACAAGGTTCATTATCTGTTTTCTGTTTTAGTCTATATGAAGCAACTGACCAATACGACTTATTTGAAGCATTGAATGATGCTGCCGCTGAAGATAGTGCCTTCGACAGTTATCTCCATTTTAACTTCACCGAATATTATGACGTTTGGGTGAATCAACCTGGATATCCAATTCTGATCGTTGACGTTGACTATTCTACCGGCGAAATGTCACTACTTCAAGTAAGTACAGCTGATTATATAAAGATTTATCGATTACATACCTTTTTAATTAGTTTCCAATTTATTAACAAAATTAGACCTTAACTTTACACAGTTGACAAAATTAATCGAAAAAACCGTAAGATTTTTTCCACACTTCGTGCAACGCTATCAATGCCAGGTCAACCAACGGATGAGAGATCAAACTCAAATATAATTAGGAGCTCAAGATATTTTATTCTTGCTTCAGAAGGCACTTTAAGCCTAGTTGTTGTCGTAATGTAGCCTACGATAAAAACCAACTTGCTTTGAGCCAGGGTGGTTGGCCTTGATTTCCCCATCTATTGTTCCTATAGGAAGGCGAGCCTAGGAGTACGGCGTTGATAACATCAACATCATTACCAGCTCATTTATGTCCCCACTGCTGAGGACCCACCCGCCTTCCCTATGGATGGATAGGGAGAACGGAGCACAAACCACTGCGCTGGCCCAGTGCAGATTAGTAGTTGTTAACGATTGCTTATGAAGCCGGGACCATAGTCCTTACGTGCCGTCTTAAGCTCGAAGGAGGCGGTTAAATTGTTGTTTTTTTACACAGGAGCGATTTTTCATAAGTGCATCAGCGGAAAATACTGGTCAAATCTATCCGATCCCTATCACCTACTCCACAAGGTCAAACAGGAATTTTGAGCAGCTCAAACCTTCAGATATGATGACTGGCGAACGTATGGTCTTAGAGAAGGAGGGTGGGGAGGAATGGGTTATCTTCAATCACCAGCAACAGTGTATGTATACAGACTGTTATTTGGTGAACAATTTGATGTCCTTTTGAAATGTAAATTTTTTCACGAATAGTTATGACACACGAGTAAAGGTATTTACTCATGAGGTTATGATCCCAGTTTACAAGATTTTGGAAATTTCAGTTCAGTTTTTGTCTCTTGTATTTTTATTCCGCAACAGTAAAGCGGATTTTGGCCTTCATTTCACTTGATAGTCTAACTCTAACTGTCTCTAACTTTCGTCATACATAAATGCTACCGAAATTCATGTTAATGCGAAATTCATTCTATGACTAAGAAAAGATGGGGTAATGAAGCCAGGTTCGAAACAAGCCCTACCACCTACTAAACCATCAGCCACCAACCAACAACTGCCTCTGTGGGCCCGGGTTCGATTCCCGGCGAGGGGTACATGTTTGTGTACTCGGTTTGGTTGGTGGTAGGGCTTGTTTGTCCGCCTGACTAGCTACCACCACCTTATCTAAATATGTCGCCATAATATGAATGTTTGTAGCATTGTTGTGTTCCGGCAGCTAGAGATAAGATAGCCAGTGCCTCACTAGTTAAGGATCCCAGGTGAAGTGCGCTTCCATCATTGGCCTTATCATCACTTAACGAGGCGAGATCAAAGCGCTGAGCTTACACGTAAAATATAAAAAAAATCATAGTATAAGTATTATTATGTTATTCTCGTTTCGAAAAAAAATACCTATGTTATATATATTATATTGTCCTTCAGCACATTATAGAGTGACGTACGATGATAAAACATGGAGATTGATTGCCGAAGCTTTGCAGAATGAACGAGCAACAATCCATCATTTGAACAGAGCGCAAGTGAGCCAATACCTAAATAATTAAAATATTAAAAGATGCTAGGTATTAAAAAAATACAAAAAGAAATATAGACAAATTCATGTCAATTATTACAATCAATCGTATTTGATTATTAGACCAATGTATACAGAATGCCTAGCTTCTGGACAAATAATAGCACTGCACGTTCATTAAGGTGTTACAAAAAAATATGAGAAATATTATAACAATCGGTCAAGTCAACCGAATCAATGTTTTTCAATTAATTACTTTGGAGCGGCCTGATGTATGTAATGTACCTTTTAAGTGACATAAAATGGATTTTGGTTGTTTTAATAGAACTTCTTTTCCTTGAAGGTGGTTGATGACGTGTTCGCTCTCATGAGATCGGAAAGAATGAGCTACAGCCAAGGCTTTGGCATCCTCAGATTCCTCCATCAAGAAGACAACTACCACGTGTGGAACCCTGCTATATCTGGTTTCACTTGGCTGAGGAACAGGCTGAGGCATTTGCCCGAGAGCCATGCCGAATTTGACGTAAGTTGTTGTAGTAAGTCTGTACAAAGGAAATGCTCAATTTGTCTGGGTCAAGCAATATAGCGGGTAAAACTTTTTATACATTTCTTACAAGTAAGCATTTGGTCTTCACCTCAGTTGATGCAAAGTGATGATAAGACCGAAGGTGGAAGCGCACTTCATCCGGAATCCTCAACTACTGAGTTAGCTAGCAAAGAGCAATTGAGAGGGCTATGCTCGGGGTTTCTCTGCGTGATCGAATCAGAAATGAGGAGATACGCAGAAGCACAAAGGTAACCGACATAGCCCAAAGAGTCGCTAAGCTCAAGTGGCAGTGGGCGGGCAGGGCACATTGCTCGCATGACTGATGGCCGCTGCGGCGGAATAGTCCTTGAGTGGTGACCGCGTACCGGAAAGCGCAGTGTGGGCAGGCTTCCAACAAGATGGACCGACGATCTGGTGAAGGTCGCGGGAAGCCACTGTATGCGAGCAGCATAAAACCGGTCGTTGTGGATATCCTTGGGGGAGGCCTTTGTCCGGCAGTGGATGTCTTTTGGCTGAGATGATGATGATGATGGTGAGCTAGCTATATAGCGAAAGATAGCTAGAGATTAGATAATCTTGGCTGGAACAACAATGCTACAAACATGATGTTATGACGATATATTTTGATCAGATGGTGGTATCTAGCCAGGCAAACAAACAAGCTGTACCACAATACAAACGAATTACACAAAAATGAACCCCTCGCTGGGAATCGAACTAGGGACCTCTGGGTCTAAGACCAGTGGTCTTAACCACTAGACCACAGAGGCAGTCCAAAATCTGCCCAGATTCTAACTGAACATCGACCATTTGGCTTTTTCGGCCGCCAAGCATTGTCTCAATGCTGTGTTCCGGTACTTGATCCATTTGCTTGTTTGTCAGCTCAGTAGCACAAGGTAATAAATAAAATGTACTTTGGCAGTTAACGCAACTGCCAAAGAAAATTTTATTTATGCAGGTGAAAATGTAATAAAAAACAATTCTTCAATTTTTGCTTTTAATAAAGCAGTTGTGAATGTCACTTTCAGTTCGTTGGTTGTCCAAAGTGACTTCTCGATAATTAAAATAATAATTCTCGATTTTTCGCATTCCATCCGAGCATCTGGGCGCTTTGTTTATTGCAGACCAAAGACATACAAAATATATTTTTTTTAATTTATCAATTTATAAGTTATGAAGAATTACTCCGAATATATTTGTAATTTTCAATTTAAATTGAAAAAATTTTTTATTTTACATATTATTTTAGCCTGCCATTTCGATCGTATCAATTGTTTCAGAAAATTATCTTGAGCCACATGGAACACGTTATTAGCAAGGTGGACTTCGAGCCGTCACCAAATGAAACGCCCACTGAAAGCATGTTGCGTCAAGAAGTAATGCAGTTCGCCTGCAATCTTGGATATAGTCAGTGCATTGAGGAGTCAGTTCGGAGATTTGTCGATATGCGGGTTAACGGTGCTGCGTAAGTATTTGGATATTGGCTGTTGGTTGTAGATAGTCTTTACGGCATCGACGAGAATGAGCGGTGTACCATGACGAGTTTTAAAGCCGAAGCGGTGAAATTCCTGAAAAAATTATGATTGTAGTTTAAAATGGAAACCAAATGAACATTTTAACGTACGTTTTTATTTCGTTTGTTTCATCTGTCCAACGTAGGAGTGACTCGAAGACAGTCCATATAATTTTTATTTTAATAAAAAACATAAAAATCTTAATGTAGATACCTACATAGATAGAAAGATAATAATTTTATTGCAACACTATAAAACATAAACATGAACTAAAATAAATAGTTTACAAAGTTACAATTTGGCGGTCTTATCGCTTTCAAGCGATTTCTCCCAGCTAATAAACTGTAAGATCAGAGGTGAAACTACTGTACTTTATAAATGAAGCAAAATAATAATAATAATGATAAATATATAGTAATAATAAAAATAGTGTAACATTTACCACATTCTAGTGTGGACCGTCGCATTCGTCGGGAAGTATACATGAATGGCGTCAGGGAAGGTAATCAGCAAGACTTTGAGTTTCTGTTAAACCGTTTCCATGAATCCAACATTGCTAATGACCAATTGGAGATGTTGAGAGGCTTAGGATCAGTCAAAAACCCGCAACTGCTGACCCGGTAAGTATAAGTCTTCATAGTACTATACGTAAGGCTTGGCTGACTTCTTATTTTTAAAATATGTAATTAAGGTTATTGACAACTTTGTTTAACTTTGCAAAGCGGTAATAAACTGTTATTACTATAAAGCTTTCAACAGTCTTATCTCGAAGGCATTGGTAAATAGCAGGTTTATAAGGTTCAACATAATACAAAACAATGCCATGGATATCAAAAAGAGTAAGTAATTTTAACGATACGAATCGAACGAATGTGTTTGGCAGCAAAAAAGGTCCTTCTGACGAAAATCTAAGTTTACAAAATGTTTAAATAAGTATAACGCAAATTTTGTTGCGAAACAAAAACACAAATGTTGAAAAAATTTCCACAAGCAGAATTTGAACCTGCACCCTTCTGACATACCGGGTCAGGTGCTCTTCCAATTGAGCTATCGTGGTTCTAACCAGCCCGCCGAAATTATTCAACACTATTACTTTTTACTTTGAAAGCCAAAGGCGCCCATTCAATGTCAACAACTACCGTCATTAACATCCGATCATAATATTTTTACAAATACTAAAGACCAGTTAAGAAGTAGGCAAGCTATTATAAAATGTTTAAATAATTATAACGCAAATTTTGTTGCGAAACAAATTACAAAAACACAAATATTCAAAAAATTTCCACGAGCATCATTTGAACCTGCACCCTTCTGACATACCTGCTCGTGGAAATTTTTTAAACATTTGTGTTTTTGTAATTTTTTTTATCTAAGTTTACGTCAAAAGGTATTTCTTTAGTATCACCATCTCCTGACTAGTGGAAAAAATCTGCCAAAAGGGGTGATGAACGAATTTACCAAAACGACGAGCTTAATATTTTTGGCAATTTTCAGATACCTGCAATTGACACTTACCCGAGATGTAAGATCTCACGACAAACTGACCTCATTTAATTATGCTCTTCTGGGACATCAAAATAATGTTGTCACCGTATTGGAATTCGTTAAGAACCACATCGACGAAATGAGAGTGCAGTAAGTACCTTAATAAAAAAAAATTGTTACTTCAAATCCAATCGATTTTGACGTTGTATGATTTGCACGAACATGGTAAAGTATGTGGAATTAGTCATGCAATTATTTGTTTTATCAAAACCACATATTTCATAGTCACTGCTAACTTGCTTCTGACCAATAAATTCTAAACTTGTAAAAACAATATCTTGATAGTATTCTTATTCCACAAGAATTTTAAATTAAAGTGGTTTCTGATTTACAGGTACGTTGAGGATGCTCCACCAAATCCTGTACACTCTGCATTGTCAAATATTGCATCATATTTAGACGAAGCAGGCTTGGACGAGGTGAGAAATATTGATAACTAGCTTCCACCTGCAGCTTTACCTGCAAAATTTGATATGGCACCATAACTTGAATCATAATAGGAAAACAGTTTGGATGATCAAAAAAGTACATTTTAATCTGCAGAGCTTCCTATTAGTACAAAGAGTTAATCTAATCTAATGCTGTAGTGTTTGGTGGGTATTAACAACTGTCATCCTAGTAGTACTCGAGGGACTCGAGGGATCAAATTGCCTTCTTCAGCACGTAACTTTGAGATAATTAAACCTTGGTTAGAATTCAGGAGTCCTTTCTTCCCATTTCGCTACTGAGAATCGGTAATTTTTACAAGAGATACTTGGCACTTTTAAAAAGCGTTGTTTTATCGTAATGTACAATGTAATTTTTTGTTGAAGTATGAAACGTGGCTTCGCGCTGAACAGTCAAATAGTAACCAGTTCAACAGTGCGATATCAGCCATCACAACGGCACGCAACAACATAGAGTGGGGCACTGCCAACGCTGAAGACATACTCGAAGCAGCAAGAGATGGGGCGACCAGCGCTGCAGTCTCTGTAGTCTTGATAACCGTTGCTGCTATTTTAGCTACATTTGCTTAATTGTAATTTGTTTTAGAAATAAACCTTTATACTACAAAATTGGTTATCTTAATACCCTTGTTTCTCATTGCCTATGTTATCGACTCTGTTATCTTGATTAACAAACTCTGTTGTTATTTTAGCTTCTTTGTTTTATTTAAAATGTATATATAAATCTTTGCTATGTATCAGTAGCTATTTCAATTTATTCTTTTATTATTTCATTGGTAATAAATTGTTGTAAAAAACAAAAAACTGTGATAGTTTCTTTTATATTTGAGATTGATTCGTAAAGTTATTCTATGCTGTAGACTTAGAATAATATCGCCCCGTAGATGAGAAAATAAAACTTACACCCGTATTTATAAACAAGCCATTACTTAGCAATTACTTTGTCCTTAGAAATATCACTAAGATCTAATTTCATTTTATATACAAGTAACGTTTAAATTAGGATAGAAGTTTTCTTATTCAATCAAATAAAAGTATTATTGTGATTATCAAATTCATCAATTTTATATTATTTTAGACATAGCACAAGCTATCACACGGAATATAACCTCAATTCTAGCTTGTCACTATGAATTCAATTGCATGAGTAAAGTTATTGGTGACTATTGCAAGAAAACATTACTAACAACTTACTAATAAATACTTTGTGTTTTATCCACAAACCCGTATATCTTTATTAAGAAAATGTGGCTCATTTTCATTTTTTTATTGATTTACGCATTTCTGTTGGAAACAAAAATAATTCCACTTTATAAGCAAAGTTTGTAGACTTGAAAAAAAGTCAGACTCGCGCACCGAGGCGCGAGGGCTCCGTTCAAACTTGTATGTAAATAGTTCGTTCATCACGGTGATCGAGTGTCTCCACACATCGACATAGTATACCAACTGCAAATAAGTTTGTAAATTTGTAAAAAAAAATTGTCTGTGATGGAACAACAAATTAACGATTATAAGTCATTTTCCTTTACTTGTACTGTAAGACTTTCCTTCTTGCCAAATTTTATGATTCTTGGTCTATTGGAAGTAGGAAGCGTTCCCCTGCGAAATGTTAGAAAATAGGGCTCAAATGGCCGTATCTTTGGATTGCGTAGATTTAGAAGCTTGAATTTTTTACAGCTTCAAGGCACCGCAGACATAAGTATTAGATGTTATTTTTAACTTGATACCTCCTCGCGTTCTTAAAAAAGGGTCTTGTTCCGTTTTTCCTTTCGTGGTACGGAACCCTTAAAACAAATTTAACTGTTCTGTTGCTAATTGCAGCACCTGAAAACTGTTGTCGATCATCGAAACTCGCTACTAGAGTTACTATTTTGCGCAGTTTATTATATATATTTATTATATTTAGGCTATATGGAAACAGCTAGTTGGAAGAATTCTGTTTCCTCAACACGGAAACCAAAGTTGCTCTGTCCGCAGAGCAACTTAGACTCTGTAATTTTATTGGATTTTGTAGCCCTAAAAGCAGTTTTAGCAATGTTTTTGCCGTTATAAGAAGGATACTCGTGTATGCTGTACGCCGTTATACGCGTCTCATTTTTACAAAAAAACAACACGGCTAGAATACTGCTTTAAGAGTTTAGCTGGTAAGCCGCCAGGCATGAACCTAGACTTCATTGCTCAGGGTTTTCTATCGTGAACGCAGCTGTTGATTATGGGTATACAGAAATTTAATCAGCGAGGGTATATTCCAGAAAAAGCACATTATACTCAATAATTTTACGTACCTATTACAAAATTTCTCAATAGATTTTATCATTGTTTGAGACCAACAATCTTGTAGCATCATTAGATGGCTTATTATATTTTATCAAAAAACTGCTATCACTATTATTATAATTATCAGGCACTATCGAAAAAAAATCCAGATAGCAAAACAATTTAATCAGCACTATAATTTAGTCGACGTATGAATATATTAACGATACTGGATTTCTCAACTCATTTTGTGTTTGAGCAAAGGGCATGTAAGTATACATCACATTATTTAATCGAATTATTTTGTTTTATCGCTATATCTGTGACGTTATGCAAAACATAGATAAATTTATTGCGGCTTGCATATTTGTTGTATGCTCTTTTGCATATTTGTAAATTTTTTTTTTAACTAAGCATCTTTTTTGGACTCTTTTTCTCGCTATGGCAGTTACAAAATGCTATCTTCGGTTGACAGAGACTTTAAAGAACTTTAATTGTTAGTATGTAAAATGTTCAAATAATTTTTAACGCAAATTTTGTTGCGAACAAATTACAAAAACACCCGACCTTCTGACATACCTGACCCGGTATGTCAGAAGGGTGCAGGTTCAAATCCTGCTCGTGGAAATTTTTTCAACATTTGTGTTTTTGTTAGTATGTAATCAATTTTATAGCAAAGTATTAAACAAATATCAGCTGAATCTAGTTAAATCAGTATCGTGGTTAGTCACAAGAAGACAATTGCTTTGGTTATGGATAATACTTATTATGTGCTCTCAGTCAAAGTTGCATTGTATTAACTTGAATGCGTTGATGAATTCTGCATAAACATACAACACCTGCGTAAAGAAAGGATTAAAAATGATTGTATAAAACCATCAGCATTCGAAACATTATTTTTGTAGTTTTCACTGCATTAACATAAGTGAATGCGTGAAGAAAAAATAAATTGAGATTATTTATCAATAAACACTTTGAAAACTGAAATATTTAATTAAACATTTGAAAAGAAATAATTCGTTTTATAACAATTTTTTTTTGTGGTCCTGTTAGTGCAATCTTTAACGCATATTATTACTCCGAATAAATTAAACTAACCGCAGATTTTTGTCCGGAATACTAAGATGCTTTCGATTCAATTCAACCTTCAATATATTCTTAAATGTATTTTTTTGTCTGCGACTTGTATCTTCAGTGTTCTCAAATATATTACTTACTTAACAGTACAATTCAGTAAGTAAAACGTAATGGGTCACCAAATTATTTATACAATTTTGGTTGATTTTGTAGTTTTTGTAACAAAATATTTTTATTTTCAGCAATTATGGCCTTGGTGACGGTGGTGTTTCTATTAGCGCTGTCAGCTCTGGTAAAGTCTGAATTCCCCTTCGATTACAATATCGACATTGACTTAGCGTCGGTGTCACTTAGAAATGACGACTCAGAATCCTATCGTCTACCTGAGGACTTCGATCCTATTCACTGTGACATTGAAATCACACCATATTTCGAAGAAGCACCTGAAAGTAAAGAACCCTTCACTTTTGATGGAATAGCAGTACTAACTATTAAAGTAAGTTTGGGAGTTAAAATATTGGGACGCAATTATGTAATTTTTTAACTCATTTCAACCTATCGCAATCAGCAATTTTTTTATGTTGAGTTAGCGATATGTCGCAATTTATTTATTTTATTAACTATAGTAAGTATATTTTAATAGAGTAAAATTAATGCAAGAAATATTGCTATTAACTAAATGTGGTTGTTATTTCAGGCACTTAAAGGTGATCTTACCAGTGTGATTGTTCAAGAAAATGTCAGACAAATAAAAACTGTAGTTCTCACCGACGAAAATGATCAGATTATATCAAATGAAATAGACTCTCATGAACGTATTCGGGAATTCCACTTTCTAAGAGTAAAATTAAAAGACGGCGTACTTCTTACAATAGGTCACAAGTACAAACTCAAAGTAGAGTATGTTGGAAATATTAATGAGACCCCACTGTCTAGAGGAATGTTCAGAGGTCACTATCGGGATGCAAATGGAACAGTTCGGTAAGTATGAAAATTGATTTAAGTGGTCGCTAAAATAATTATTATAGTTGGTAAGAATACAACTTTTTTGATAAATCTAAAAATGCAATCTATTTAGTTACAAATGTGAATTATCATTTTTGGTATTTTAGCTGGTACGCGGCAACACATCTACAGCCGACACATTCGAGACAGCTATTTCCCAGCTTCGATGAACCAGGCTTCAAGTCTACATTCAATATCACTGTAAACAGACTAAAAAACTTTACAGAAACCTTCTCTAATATGCCCATTTTTGATGTAATAGAGTAAGTATTCTTTTTATTTGTCTGTTGAAACTGATAAAGGGCCGCATGCAGAAGAAATGGTAAACGTTCCGCGAAAATAAACTGTATTTCCTCTATGTTAAGAAGGAAGACGACCTCCTTGGTCGAGTGGCTTGCACACCGGTTTTCATGGTATCGCTATCTCTGAGGTCCCGGGTTCGATCCCCGGTCGGATCAATTTAGAAATACCTGTTTTTCTATATTGTTTCGGGTCTGGGTGTTTCCTATGTATAATAAGTATGTATTTAAGTATATTAAGTATGTTTATCCGTTGTCTAGTTAACCATATAACGAGTTTCTTAAGGAAGCTTTTCTTGGGGCTAGATAATTGGTGTAAGTGTGAGAAACATTTATTATTATTATTATTATTATTATTAATATAAATCAGTTAAATTCAATAACACCCATGCACTGGTTCATCTTTATTAGTATTTCTTCATTATTCAGTAACCTCAGCAAAAGTTCCATTATTAAAAATCCATTTTACTTCACAGAAACGAAGACCGCGTAAAAGAAATCTTCCACACTACACCAAGAATGTCTGCTTATCTGATTTCTATCCACATAAGTGACGGTTTCAAGGTTATCGCTGATAACGGGGATCAGGAAAAGTCTTACCGTATCATTGCAAGACCAACTGCCGAAAACCAAGGACAATATGCATTGGAAGTTGGACCCCCGTTAACAGAATGGTTTGACAATTATTTTGGCATTAAATATTACGAGATGGAGAATGGTATAAAAAATGATCAACTTGCTTCTCCTTTCTGGGCATCTGGTGCTACTGAAAACTGGGGCCTGGTAACTTACAGGTTGGTTCATTAATTAACATTCCTGGTATATGGCATATTATTATTATTAATATGGTACGTCTTGGATAAAGTATTTACGTAGGTGGAAAGTTTATTTACTAATTTGTTTGTCAATTTCTAGAGAAGTTCGTTTGCTTTATGACCAAAAGGAGACTAGTGCGCTGGATAAGATGTACATTGGTACAATAACAGCACACGAGCTGGCTCACAAGTGGTTCGGAAACTATATAACCTGCAGATGGTGGGATAACGTTTGGATCAACGAAGGTTTCGCCAGTTACTTTGAGTATTTTGGCATGCACGGTGTAAGTGGATTTTATAAACTTTTTTTACTTGACATACACATAAAAGTGGTAAGACATTTTTCCTTTTTTATCTTTGACGCTGAAAAAAGAAATGCCCTTGCTGAGATTCTTGGCGGTCTTTCTTAGTACAAAATCTCCCGCCCTGCAGACTGAATCGATGTCGTAGTGACATTCGTAAGAACAAATTTTGAAGACTAAAAGAATAAAACATTTTGTATTTTGAAGTAATATCGCACTTATATTTATAGGTTGATGAAAAACTAGAGCTTGAAGATCAGTTTAACATTATGTACGTCCAAAGTGCTTTGTCAGTGGACGCGACAGCTGGCACGAGAGCCTTACGGCACCCTGTGAACAGCCCATCGGAAGTAACCGGTCACTTTTCTGGAATTAGTTACTCTAAAGGGGCTTCTCTTTTACTGATGCTTAAGCATATGGTAACCGAAGACACCTTCAAAAAAGCTTTGAATCGGTTTCTAGTTGACAGGTAAATAACATCAAATAATTTTTGTTTATATTTCTTTATTTTAGATATTTATATTAAAATTACATTAAAACATTTTAAGAAACATTCCTAAAACAATTAAGATATTATTAACGTTCTGAAGTAAGTATTACTTTTAATTCACAGAGCTTATGAGCACGCTTTTCCCGAAGATTTGTACAAAGCTTTCCAGAACGCAACAGTCGAAGACGATATTCAGATTGAAGGGCTAGACATCACAACTTTCTTGGATACCTGGGTAGACCAACCTGGATATCCTGTCCTCACTGTCGACGTTGACATGAGCACTGGACTCTTGAAACTAACTCAGGTATATATTTGCTTTTCCTATAGATTGCTTTGCAATGAGTTTGCGTTTGTTTAGACATCTAGTTGTATTTTTAATATAGCGTTGTTTTATGAATATCCAGACGGTCTATCATAACTTCCTAAAGCAGCGGTGTAAAACGTATATGTCAGTTAATACGAATAAAGGAATTTCCAACACTTTAAAAAAGCATTTGATGTTAGTTTATTTGTGTAAATTGTTTACAGGAGCGTTTTTACGTTAGCGCTACCGCGAATCAGACTGATGAAGTATGGCCGATTCCCATAACGTTTACCAGCGGAAGCAACGTTGACTGGAACAACCTGACAGTAAACTATGTGCTGACGGAGAAGACCGGCGAAATCGAGAAAGATCCTGGCCATGAATGGGTCATTTTCAACGTGCAGCAAAAAGGTAATGGTATTTTGACGTATGTAACTTGTCTTCTATTGCCACACAACCAGAATTATTTAATTTATAGGTCATTTTTTTCGAGACTTTCAAATTCCGATTAATTATGTTTTTTATTAGTTCGAGCGCAACGATGGATTACACTATGTTATAAGAAAACATAGGTTGAAAAAGTTTTCAGTTTTGAAAAACAGAGATTTCAAGCTTAAATAACACTTCTATCACAACAAAATTTACTAAGAATAGGAGTGTTTTCAGTAGTTCCAGAGATTAGTGACTCTTTACAAAGAAATACATTTTAATTCGTCATAATATTATTGTAGATAATTTAAAGTTGATTATCCGGACATTTCAGGAATATACAGAGTGAATTACGACGACCATAACTGGCTGATGATTGCCGGTGCACTCAACGCCGACGTGAATAGTATTCACCACTTGAACAGAGCTCAGGTAACTAAAAAAAACCATTCAAATTGGTGCGTAGATGACGATAATATTATGCGCAATTTAAAAAACCACACATACAGACGATTTCAGAACCTCCTCCTTGTTTTAAAGTCGGTTAAAACTAACTATCCTTTACGATTGAATATGAATTTAAATTCTTTTTCCCTGTTCTCCTCTGTTTCGTTATTTTGATTGGGCGCAATTATGTTTACTCTTCTATTTTCCTTGTTACAAATCGGAATGAATAAGTTTGCTGGTTTCTATAAATGGGTTATATTAATCACAATTACGGCTTACGGCTAAAACACAGTTTTAAATTATAATTTCAAAAGTGCAGTTTTAAACGTATGCAGCTTCTAAAAAATTCTAAAATTCTAAAAAATATAGGAAAAATTAATCGAAATTAATCAACATTATAGCTACTCTTATTTTCTAAGCCAAAGGAGCCTCATTCAATGTCAACAACTATGTCATCAACACCTGACCTAAATTTATTTTTACAGATATTAAAGATCAGTTAAGAATTAGCCTAGCTATATTTATAATTGTTATAACTATTATATTTACACAAATTTTGTTGAATTTGAAAAAAGTGTTGAAATCTTTTATGACGAGCGGATTTTATTTAATAATCCCCTGGCTATCAAAGTAAGAGTAGATAGTGTTGATTAATTTCGGCAGATTGGACAGAGCCGCGATAGTATAGTATTATTCTAATATATTATTACTCTATCCCAGAGTCGCTCTGTATTTTCTACGGTTTTCTTTTATACCTAACCGACAACGTTCTTAAAATGTTCAAATAATTTTTAACGCAAATTTTGTTGCGAACACGATGGTTAGAACTGCTCGTGGAAATTTTTTCGACATTTGTGTTTTGACAACGTTCTTGCTAACAACCTTTTCTCGTCACTTTTTGCTATTTGATATTATGTTGTGCAGGTTAATAAATTTTCAAATTCGATAAAACCAGAGTAATCTAAGTGACATTTTTACTATTATTGAGATTATTACACAATGGCATAGAAAAATCATAATTCTTCCACGCCACACTAATCTAAGTGCTCTTTAGTGCTAAGTAATAAGATGCACTTTGATCACTGTGGCCCCTAGATCACTCTGGTTTTAACGTAGTATTCTATCTTTATTACACGTTCTTACCAAAGCAGTCAGTTTCAGGAAAGTAAAAACAAAACAATGTATAGTGTACAGTATACTTCAAACTACTATTGGCTAACAGAATTTAGCATTTGAGAATTACACCCGTTTTCAAACATATGTAATTTTTTTAACTTATTAGCCCTTGTTTTTGTCATGGTTTAAAACGGATGTCTTCTATTTTTATTAAGAAACACAAGTCATATTGGAGTAACGGATACAGACAATAATGCATTAGTTAATAACAAAAACAAAACTTAATAACTAGAACACATTAATACTAGTGAAAGTACTTGTAATTTATTGACTAATACTATCCTTGAACTATCGAAGACTTATCGTCACCGATAAGACTTATTATCACAGTCAGACTAATCATCAAGGATATTATGCCCTTTGATAAATGGTAGCACAAGTAACAGCTTTATAATTATTTCAAGGTGTTTTTCTATTATTCTTTTGAATAATTATTAAATAAAGTGAAAACATTTAATATTTAATATTTATTTTGCGTTAGTGCAGCAATTGCCACTTAAAAACAAAAAATAAAATTTACTATAGCGTTGTGTTATCAAATTTGTGGTATTTCATCTGTAAAGATGAATCTTCATAGCCAATCGGTTGCAATAACCGTTGGATAGATGTCACTACTGCCGCTAAAAAGCAGCCAAAATTAAAGTAGTGAAAAAATTCAGTGCTTGCTTACGTCAGTTTCCCGGTAGCATAATGGTCAGTGTAGCCGCCCGGATTGCGGAAGACCCAGGTTCGATTCCTGGCTGGGTCGGGTAGGCATTTAATTTTTCACTATATTTTATAAATATTTAATTCAATTCAATTCAATTCAATCATTTATTGCTCTCCATAAGTATACATTAGTTGTTACAATATTAGTTATTATTTAATTCAGCTTTAGTGCAGCAATAACAACTTTAAAAAAAATATACATAAAGTTTACTAATAGTGGGTTTAGTTTTAACTCTCTCTTGCATAATTATTAGTAATATCACATTTATCACTAGATTTATAACATATTAAACATTTTTTTAATTATTTTAGATCGTGGATGACGTCTTTGCACTGATGCGCTCTGAGAGGATGCCCTTCCAACTTGGGTTCAATGTTCTCGAGTTCCTCAGGAAAGATACCAGCTATTACTCTTGGTACCCCGCCATCAGTGGATTCAGCTGGATCCGTAATCGGTTTCTGCATATCCCTGAAGTTTTGGCTGAGTATGACGTAAGTGTATGTTCTAATCTGACGTTTTGCATTGCTCTAATTTGTTGTCTCTTTGAATTTAAAAGGACAATACTCGAGAAGTATGAGAAAAACCCAGGCTCGGCGCAAACAAAAAATTATCTCATATTTTAGTAAAAAATAGTAATTATGTTCACATAGAGCCCATTCTGAAATTGCATATTGTTTAATGATAGGGGAATTTTGTACACAATTACTTATTGCTCTTTTTTATTGTATTATCTTACATGCTAAAATGTCTAATCTAATATTTTCTCAATGACTGACGCAGGAGCACCAAGAAACTATTGTATATTGAGTAATATACTTTAACAGTAACCATAGGTTGATTATTTCTGCAATAATTTGCATAACCGAATCAAAGCTTTCAATGAAGTAATAAGTATTGAAAAAGATATTTATTTTTGATAAAGAGAAATCAACAGCTTAACCGAATTCCGTGTATACGAGGCAAGAAATTGTGGTTCAATACGACTAAGACTATATCTTAGTGCCTTACAAATAAACAGAGAATAAGCTCAAAAATTCAAAATTCAAAATCATTTATTCAGTTTAGACTACAAGTAGCTCTTGTGAATGTCACTATGCCATCAGTTCGTAAGTCTACTCTGGGCGGGAGATCTTGTACTGAGAAGAACCGGCAAGAAACTCAGCAAATGTCTAGCTCTTTTCTTCCTTACAGCGTCAAAAATATTGGAAAATGTGATTTCAAATTAGAGTAAAAGAGACAAAACACGGAATAACTATTCGAAGCTTATTCTTTGTTTATTTGTAAGACGCTTAGACAACAGATGATTGTGTCTTAACACCAGCTTTCTAAAGTGTTAACAGAACTATTGTTCACAATGGGATTTTTGGTCAATTCTTCCAGACAATTCTCTTCGCGTACCTAGATGCTGTTATCAAAGATGTTGGCTATGATGTGACCGCTGATGAGCCCCTGACCAAGACTTTGAACCGGCTGTTCGTCCTCGGCTTTGCCTGCAGCGTCGGCCACTCTGGTTGCGTTGAGGACGCCGTCCAGAAATTTAGAGCGTTCATAGACGACGGTGTTGAGTAAGTTCTCTTCTTTCACATGACCATATTTCTATTTTCATTTTCAACATTGGACAGTGCTAATTCTGTTAGGGTCATTTTGTATCGTTGAAAAGGTTAAAATACTGTAAATAAAAAAATATATACAAACTCTCATTTAAAAGTCGTGATCTATTTATTTTTTGCAATACTTAGAGCTATTTTTGCTGACTGTTACAGTTTTGTTAAGGCAATTTATTTCTAGTGTCTCTTAGTCGCTTCAATTCATACTCGAATGAATTGAATTCTATTTTTACCAAACGGAATTCCGCAAGGCGGCCGAAGTTTTTTTTCAGAAGGTTTACGTAAGCCTTACTTAAAACTGAGGTATGTTTAAGGTAGAGTAAAAATTAATCATGAATGAAAGTTAATTATTTGGAAAGTACCTATATTAGTAGCTATAAAAAATGGCAACTAAAACACGAGCTATGTCCAAGGTCTGACTGTAAAACTCTTGCGCTGAGTCACAAGATCCCACATATAAAAATGTAATCAGAAAATAACTAACATTATTGTTCTAATACGTTGGAACCATTTGGAACCGTAGGTTAAGTCAAAACATCCTTAATGGAAAATAGATAATTTGATTGATGTCATGGCAGAACAAGCATGCGTGACCGTTTGCCATTATTATGGCAGACGTGAATGCCAATCGTGGTAATGGTGTAATTTAGGGCAATAGGAAATTGTCTTTACTTATACGCTTAGTTCCCTAAAACTAACCATCAAAATATCTCTTTCACTACTTATTACTTCTTTCAAAGACTTCTTTTGTTTTAAGGTATTTGGACTATACGTTATTTACATAAAACGAATCATGAAATCAATGAAAACACATTTTTACGCAGTTCTCGACTTTGTCCGCTTCAGCCAACACCCGTATTCTGTGGAAAACTTCTTTGTACTAACCTTATCTTGACAAACACAAACAGCAAAAAATAAATCAGCCAAATCGGTAGAGCCGTTCTCAAGTGACATAGATGTGCGGATTGATTTTTATTGATATTAGATATAATATTTTTAATAGATGAAAGTTTATCAATTTGGCTAACGATGTTATTTCTTCACTGACAGAGTGAACCCAAATCTGAGACGTCACGTGTTCTGCACTGGTCTCAATGAAGGCAGCTACGAAGACTGGACTCAAATTAACGAAAGAAGGCGGAACTCCAATAATCAGGCTGATGAAGTCGCAATGCTAAGGGCTCTTGGATGCAGTTCTGATGAGAAAGCAGTGCAAGAGTAAGTAACAGCATTTTTCGTAACAAATGGTCTTCTACATGAGCTCTTGAAATTGTCAGTAGGTATTTTAAAGTTTTATGTTACGAAGGAGGAGCCTGATAGCGCAGTGGTTAACGCGCTCGGTCTGCGATTGCTAAAACTAAGTAACTTTCGCAAAAGCCGGTCATCGGATTGGTCACCAAAAATGTATCATCTTGAGCTCCTTCGTGCTTTGAAAGGCACGTAAACCCATTGGTCCCGGCAGCATTAGCAGTCGTTAACATCCTGGTGGTGGTTTATGACCCTTTCCCATCCATCCATATGGAAGGCTCGTGCCCCAGCAATGGGGACATATAATCAGCTGGTGATGTGTGACATGTGTTAAGAAGATGCACTTACTCATGTTTGTTTGCTTAAGTCGCGGCTATGTTCGCTAAAGAATAGTAATATTGTAACTGATAGCTCAGTTCTGGACTTAAATCATTTATTCCATATGTCCAATAAATCATATTTGACGCGCTTTTTTATCTGGTCAGATTCACTAATTGTTAACGATAAAGCTAATTTAACTTATGCTTTTAACACCTGGAATGCACTTGGTATATTTGTAGTTATTTTATACTTTTTCATTGAAAAATTACAAATATTTGAATCCCTACCTACTCTTCACAATCTTTGAAGTATTTAGTTAGCCGAGTGCTCAAACATGCCATTTAGAGCTAAGTTGTCAATGTTGTGATTAATATTATCTTAGGGATTACAAACATACAATAGTAATTATCGAGTGGCTATTGAATGTATAATTTTATCTACACAGAGTCCCGATGAATGTGATCATTAGGTATATTACTATAAAAAAAACTTTTTTTAAATAGTATATAGCTTATGTTACCTGCAAGGAATATAGTATTCTATCAGTAAAATATTTTTTGGAATTGGACCAGTAGTTCCAGAGATAACCCTCCGCAAACAAACAAACGAATTTCACAAACTTTACCTCTTTATAAATAGTATAGATATAGTATGTATGTATATCTACATATATATACATATATATATATATATATGTATATCTATATATACATACATACATTAGTCTCACGTCCTTCTCCCAAAAACGGGAGGAGGAGAGCTTCGAAATCCCCAATTTTCGAGTATACTCGCAATTAGTGACCCGATATCACAGTAAATAGATAACTTCAGTGATGGGTTGCAAACCGATCGCCTGAAGTGCGAGTATCTTGGAACCCTTAGGTACGAGTACTTACAGATTGTTATACAACTTGCAGATTCTTGAAAATGTGATTATTATATTCCAAAACATGACTCGTTGGTGTAGTGGCTTTCGCGTTCGTAATCACCAAGATAATTTTAATCAGGTCAACATTGTGTAAGTTAAGCTAGTTTAGCAGAGCCGGGTCTATGGATGGGTGACCAATAAAAATAAATAAGCCATTGTTCTCGATTGTTATCATAAGGCAGCAGTCCATCACACCCATTACCCTGCATTGAGTCAGGGTGGCAGATTATGACTCGAAGTCTCCATGTGGATTTTATCTATAGAAACACTAAGTTATGTAGGTTTAATATCTTTTGCCTGTAAGACAGTTTGTATTTATAATTTTGACAAAGTTACGGAAACAAATGTGTAGTCTAATACGCTATCCAGACTTTAAGAACAAACGTTATAAGCAAATTCAGTGAGATGCTAAGCAATAGTACTTGATATGCTTAACGAAAGTGTCCAATACGCTATCCAGACTTTATTAATACAGAGTTCGGATCGCAGTGCTCGTTACCCCAGCAGCAACTGACAAGTGCACAAATACGTGTCTAAATAAATTTGACAACTATGCTATCGTGGCTCATAGTTGGCATTGCACCTTACCCGGCATGTCATGGGGTGCACCTTCTAGTCCCGCTCGTGGAATTTTTTCAACACTTTGTCTTTTTTTTAAATTGTAATTTGTTCGCAACAAAATTTGCGTAAAATTATATACAACCATACTCAGATTTAATAATGTTTTTTCAAGCCCAAGACTAAAAATTCAATACTTTTACGAATTGCAATTTGTTTGCGACAAAATTTGCGTAAAATTTTATATTTACAATTATTTAATTATGGTCCTCTTTTCCAGTTACTTAAACATAGTGACCACTGATGAGGTGAAAGCTCAAGACAGGCTGAATGCCTTGACGTGGCTCCTTGCTGGTGACCGGGCAAATCCTAGAGCTTTCCTCACTTTCCTGAATACTGGAGACAATGTGCAGAGAATCAGAGAAGCGTAAGTGTTAATTTGAAGCATTGGTAGCTGAACGAATAGATGATCGGGTTGAATATGAGAAGTCGTAGTACAATACCCATAGCTCTGTTAGACTACTGACGTGAACCTATACAAGTATTTTTTTTAAATATTTACGGGTAAGCACAGTGCCTTGATCTCACCTGATGTTAAGTGATGATAAGGCCATTTGGTGGAAGCGTACTTCCCCCGGGATCCTTAACTAGTGAGGCACTGGCTATTTTATCTCTAGCTGCCGGAACACAAGAATGCTACAAACATTGAAGTTATGGCGACATATTTAGATAAAATGGTAGTACCTAGCCAGGCGGACAAACAAGTCCTATCACCAACCAATCCGAGTACACAAATATGTACCCCCCGCTGGGAATCAAACCCGGGACCTCTGGGTCTAAACCGGTGGTCTTAACCACAAGACCACAGAGGCGGTTAAAAAATAAAGCATAGCATAGCATTATTATAAGTCATATATAAGTGAATTAGGATATTAATTTGATAATAACTCATTTAAATTTTTTATGTAAAAGAAAAAAAATATTGATGAAATCAAATGATTTGATTTGATTTGAATGTCAAGTACTTTTTTGGGGTTTGCTGATTGTTTCAGGCGGCATTTTTAGCTTCACCGCATAAATTTTAGAGAAAATTCTTTAGATCTCCACAAAACTGTTTTCTTTTTGTTTGCAGTGTCGTTTTGCCGTCTTGGTTTGACAGTGTACTCATTAACTTGGCTTCATATTTGGATGTAGAAGGCCTGGTTGAGGTAAGCGAAAATATAAAGTGAACTTTATGAATTACTTAACACTGTCATAATTATTATAACCACAGCATCTATGCTATCAAATATTTAAGAAACAATAATATCGACTTCGGACTTTTGACCTTGATCTCCCTTGATAGTAAAGGATGATAAGGTCGAAGATAGAATTGCACTTCACACAGAACCCTTAATTACTGAGTTGCTGGCTAGAAAATCTCTAACTTTCGAAACATGAAAACTCCACTTATATTGTTGTTATGATCATAGAAGTAGCTAAGATGGTGGGAGCTAGCCAGGCGGACTTAAAAAAGTTTTACTACCAAACAATGTTATGTACTGCTGGGCATCGAATCCGGAATGTCTACTGGTGTAACAGTGATCTATCCGCTAGAAGGAGGCCAAATTCAAATGAGATAAATATTTTTTTTATAAAATACAGTGAAAAAATTAAAAGCCTACCCGACCCAGCCAGGAATCGAAACTGGGTCTTCCGCAATCCGGGCGGCTGCACTGACCGCTATACTACCGGGAAGGCTAACGTAAGCGCTGAATTTGTCCCTCCTTTTTTTAATTCAATTTTTTAAATTGTCATCCACAATTAAAAAAAAAAATGTTGAAAAAATTCCACGAGCCGGATTTGAACCCGCACCCCATGACATGCCGAGTCATATCTTAAGTCCAAACCACAGGGCCTAGAACGCTAAAAATTTCCAAGCAATTCTCTTTCATGGACTAGACAAAGGATAAGACGGGATTTTGTGAAATTTCCTTGGCGAAATTAGATGCTGGTGTTTTCACAAAAGATGTTGCAAATCAATAATCAGATTTTTTTCTCGTTTTTCACTATAAGATGGAGACGTGGCTCAACAACAACCAAGAAGCTGTCCCCGAGTTTAGGGTAGGACTGAACGCCATCGCATCAGCCAGGAGCAACCAGCAATGGGGCACCGACAAAGCAACCACCATAATGGAAGCAGTGAGAGATTCAGCGGCCATCTTGGTGCCCACTACGACCCTACTGATGATGACGTTGCTTGCTCTAATGTTAAAATAGAATTTGTGTTTTATAGTTAAGAGGTTAAGGTGGAAATAGCAATAATAGCCAGGTCTGATTGTGACGTTATTGTTTTGATGCTTCAGAGTTGTACGTCAATTCTCTCTACTCGATAAATCTATACATATGTATCTTTCTATATTATGTTTCTCTTCTTGTGCCTCTCTAATCTTGAAGCAGGTCGTTGTGGATATTTTTAGGGGAGACCTTTGTCTAACAGTGGATGTCTATCGGCTGAGATGAAGATGATGAAATATCTGTATTATCTATTTAAAATAAACGCAGAAGCCCGATTGACTGAAAAAAGGATCAACATCGCACAACCCATGCCGCTGGACCTGTTGGTCCAGCGGCATGGGCGCTGAAAACTTTTGTCTGGTCCCTTTCATGGAGTAGAAAAGAGACGAGATGAAGTTTTCTGAAAATCCTTTAGGATATGAGTGCTAACGCGGACAAAGCCACGGACTGTCGCTTGTTTATTCAACGACAAACTAAGTGGCTAAGCTGTCTATAACTATGTTTAACGTTAGATATACGGACTCTTAAGGCGACACACTGTAAAAATGCACCAACTTTCGTCGAATAGTTTAAGACTATAATATGTCTAACGAATCCGAAATGTTAATGTATCATAAATAATTCAATTCATCATAATAATTCATAAATTCATGTCTTTATCTTGAATATGCTAGCTCAAATATACGCTTGTATAATTTTGACTCGATCATAATTATTTTCGAAAACACCACTAAAAAATCACTATTGTTGAAATTACAACTAAATTACTTCATTTATATGCTTGAAAACTACTCAAATACATTAATAACGTCAATATTCGTAATTTAGTAACTGCATATTTTGATAAGAAAAACCAATAATATATAAAAAAAATAGATTCTGTTAATTTGCGGCCTCAATTGCCGCAGGCGCTACGTATTTTCGATCTTATGACAGCACCAGTAAGGATCAGCCTTTTTAAATGTTTTCAAATTGAAGTGTCGTCTTAACTAGTCCGATTGATTTTAGTGTGCAATTAGTGGTGTCGCTTTAAATTAAAAAAAGTTAAACTAATCGTTGTCCTTGGAAAGAGCTAATGTTAAAATGTTTTGTGGGAATTTATTGTGTTAAGAACAAACCCAAACTTAGCTCTAAATGGCATGTTTGAACACTCGGCTAACTAAACACTTCAAAGTTAGTGAAGAGTAGGTGGTTATAGTTGTAATTTTTCAATGAAAAAGTATTAAATAACTACAAATATAGTGACCAAGTGCAATGTTGTAAGTTGGCCAACCTCTTATATGTTCCTTCTTGTCAATAGTTCTCCGATAATGATAAGGATCATTCCTGGATGTTCCGCAGCACCGATTTCCTCCTATGACCAGCACGTCTTTTTCCTTATAATTATAAAATTTCATCTCAGTATCAAAACAACGTATGTGATTTTATGAAATAGTCTGATATTTATTTATGAAATAAATACATTTCAATTTTAATTATGTTATGAATAAGTTTAAAATAATAAATAATAAAATCTGTATTTTTAATATATTACTGTATTTTATTTGTCACTATCAGATGATAGTAATCAGATGGAGTACAAGATTGTAGAAATAACAAATAGTAGGTATATTTTGATTATTTTATCAATATTTCCAGCAAAACGGTAAAAAATATCTGTGATTTGATGACATACAATGACTCATGTTATGTTTATGACTGAAATTATCTATTTTTTAAAGAGACTGGGTTTAGTCACCGTTAGGAAATAGTACTTATCATAGATTAAATTAATAAAGGGCCATGCAGTTTTATTTTTTTATATTAACGGGTAAGCACAGTACCTTGATCTCACCTGATGTTAAGTGATGATAAGGCTAATGATGGCAGCGCACTTCACACAGGATCCTCAACTAGTGAGGCACTGGCTATCTTATCTGTAGCTGCCCGGAACACAACAATGCTACAAACATTGATGTTATGGCGACATATTTAGATAAGATGGTGGTAGCTAGACAAACAAGCCCTACCACCAACCAAACCGAGTACACAAACATGTTCCCTCCGCTGGGAATCGAACCCGGAACCTCTGGGTCTAAACCTGTGGTCTTAGCCACTAGATCACAGAAGAGGTTGTTTTTTCTCAATAATCTAATAAATTTTTACGGTGGCTGAGTGTCAAAGCTCTCGGTCCGATATCCGAAAGTCCAAGGTTCAATTCCCAGGCCGAGCAAAGCGTGTTTAGGATTTTTCGATACGTGAATAGCCCGGGTTTGTGATCATCAACCCGCATTTGGCAAGCGTGGTGATTGTAGCGATGTAGCGATGACTTGACTTCAATGATGGAGGCCTTTGCCCAGCAGTGGCACATAATATAGGCTATTTTACTAAACATTAATACAAATATTATCGAACATAAATTCAGTTAAACCCTCGCTCCGAGTCATTCCTGATGCAAAAGTTGTCTATCGCTGTTCAACGTGGAAACGCGGCAAGTGTAGGGCACCTTTTCACCTGGAATGGCGCGGGGAGGGTTATTTGATTGAGCAGTGGTTGTTTTAATTTAGTTTTGTTTTACAACAACAACTTTTATAAAAACCTAAACCTAGAACGCCGTCAGCAGCGGAGCAGGGCTCAAGCTAGCGGCAATTAAGACTGCAGAGAAAGAAACCTCCTGACAATGCGTGTCGTGTCCAGGAGTGTTGCCTTCTGTATCTGACCCTTGATCCATGCATCCAGCGAAAGCCTCTTGAGATGTTGGTCGAGACACTTCGCTATAAGGCTGTTTGCAGATACGACTATGGGGACAATGATCGTCGAATCCACATCCCTCATAGCGGTTACCTCGAGAGCCAGGTCAAGATACTTAGTAAGTTTGCCCTTCTCGGTTTTCACAAGGTTCTCGTCATGCGGAATGGTAATATCGATGAGCATTGCCTGGCGCGTCAATCGATCTGTCAACATGATATCAGGCTTATTTGCAATAAGAGTCCTGTCCGTGATAACAGATATTATTATTATTAAGTACGAGATATTTTCTTTATTATAATAAACAATTAAACAATATCTAACTGCCGCATTCATAGACGTCAATTATCATTAATGATTAGTTAGCACCTAAAATTGTATGTTGTAAAGTAGTCTCTAGGTGTGACATTATAAGAACATTTTCGACTGAACAAATTTAGATGTTAAGTAATCATTAATGATAATTGGCATCTATAAGTGCGGCAGTAAGTGACCAAAAAGGCTTAATTGGCAATAATGATATAAAGGGTAACGGCACCATGTCGTTTTAAGCCTTTTTTTGGAGAGACTTTGCTGTTTGCTTTAGGCGACATTTTAAGCGTCGTCGCCAGACTTTAACTTTAAAAGCGCAGTTTTGACAGGTTTTTTCGACAAAAACTAATACAGACTTTCATAAAAATTTTACGGGACATCTAGGAAGCAGGTGGTCTTTATTTTTTTGATTTTTAAGTCTAAAATCAGTTGCTGACTCTTATTATCAACGATTAGCTGACCCGGCGGACTAAGCGCTAATGTAGCATTCTAATAGTGAAATAATTTTTTAAATCGGTCCAGTAGTGTTTGAGTTTTTTCGTTACAAACATACACACATACAAAAATACTAGCAGTGTTATATTAGTAAAGATTAAAGGAAAAAAAATGACGATCGTAGGATCCTGTCGAACACTGTTGAATAGTGTCAACAGTGAAGAGTTTAAAATTCTTTGCAGATAGTGGTTTCATTTATTTCGTAAGACATTGGAATGATACAAAGTTTGTTACGATAATATTGCCTCACCAAAAAAGTAAATATTAATGTTTCACCTCGGTGGCCGAGTGGTCACGAGCCCGGCCCGTTATACGTAGGTCCTGGGTTCAATTCTCCAGTGAGGCACGTTGTGTTTAGTATTTTTCGATGCAAAGCTCTGGTTTGTGATGACCAGCTCACATTTGGCAAGCGTGGTTATCAAGCCAATTCACATTAACTGTATCCACGGCAGCAGGATTCCAACTCGCACAACTCACACACCCTCTGAATCGAAACTGAAACTGAAAATTTTGTGTAATGTTTTTTTTACACATCTTTTTTATTTGAACCAAATTTTTTAAACCACATTCACTGTATATGTTGCATTTAATTTGAAACTTATCAGAATCTCTGAAAAATTTAGCATAATCCTAGAAGCTAGTCTAATTTATGTTAATTATGTTATATTAATGATGATCAAAGGAGCAATAATGAACTGTTAGACATTTTTTAAAATATTATTTTTCTTGCAAATAACTAAACTATCAACAAGTACCTACTATGACACTGATAACGTGAGACATGTGATGATTGTTATCAATTTATTAGTCTGCTACTTTTTAGAACTCTCTGGTGTTTCAGTTCATTTTGTAACTCAAAATGGCGTTGAGAACAGGTAAGCGTTAGTTTTATTTAAAAGCTTGTAAGTAATTTAAAGTATATTGATTTAATTTTCAATAACTAGTTCAAAGGGAAATTGATTGTTTCAACAGTTCTTTGCTGTTTAAAATTTGCATTTTATGCAGTAGCTTCTTTCCGGATATAATTAAATTGAATAAAATATTTATTGGTCACTTAAACCTATATATGTGTAACAAATGCACTGCATAAGAGCATAGTGACAGAGTAGCATAAAAAAAAACAAAATTCTACTAAAATTAAATTTGAAAATAAAAATAAACATAAATATTATTTGTCAAATATCTAGGGTGCGATTATGGAACCGGCCACAATAACTCACATTATTATACCTAATACGAGTGCGTGCTCTTACTGGTGTTCATCACCGGTGCCTATTTGAACAATATTATGTACTTACTTTAAATAAAAAAAAGTTTTAAATAAAGCGAGACATAACAAAAATTTAAAAATCGCTCCCCAGCTAATGCATTCATTCTATGCATATTAATGACTAGAAGCTATTTTACTCGGATTGGATCCAAGTAATCTTGATTCAATCCCCAGATCTATTTTTGAGAGAGTTTGCTGAGTGCCTCAGACGGTATTTTCAGCTTCCGGGCTATTTTGGGGGCGGTGAGAAACTTAAAGTGTTCCTCAAGCTGTGTGAAACCCGTGCCCTAATAGATTCTCCGAGGGGTTTGGTTCGGATCGGACCAACCCCCAGAGGTCTGACGACTGGCGTGAACCGATAATTAATAGCAGCATATAGGCTTTCTGAAAGGATAGACAGGTACCTCTATGTTTTTCTCTTGTTACAGCCATGTATCTATTGATATTGGTATCGTGTGTGCTAATACAAAATGTGAACACCAATCCGAATTACCGGTTGAACACTCCGATCAGACCATCCGCATATGCTATTGTCATTACGCCTTATTTCGACACAGGCGATGAGAGAGCCTTCACTTTCGACGGTGAAGTCATTGTCACTTTCACAACTGACGAAGAGATCAACCAAATCAAAATTCACTCGGAAGATCTCACATTTGTACCTGAAAACGTCACCGTTACTAATGGCAATAATCGAGTTGATTTAAACAATTTAAACCCTCTGGAATACGACACCTTCTACAGTTTTGCTTACATTAATATGCAAAACAATCTTCAAGTGGGTGTTGAATATGTTCTCCGTATAACTTACAATGGTCCAATAAGAGATGATCTTCACGGGTTTTACAGAAATTACTACATCGAAAATGGTGTTAAAAAGTAAGTTTATTCCTTATTTCAACATTAACAGTTAAGTATTATATTTGTATATTTATTATAAGTTGCCTTTTTACATACATACAGATGTATGCTGGTTCATAGTAAAATTAACAGATAGAGACCCGATTATTTGGTTATAGGTTTAAATAATAATAATGAAGAACAAAAAATAATATGGGTTAGGTTTGGAAATTATTGCTCAGTAGTAAAATAATTTAATTCATTGCTAATTTTTTCATGTGTCGTAGATGGTAAAAAATATGCTGCGTTTCACTTTTTATTTCGGACTTGGAAATTAACCTCATACAGACACACTGCTCGGCTAAGGCAATCATTAATGAAATTAAGTAATAATCGCTAAAATTGATGGCTATTTGCTTAATCATTCTTGCCAAATACAGGTTGATGATTTTACATATCGACTATGCATCATAAAATCTGAAACACGCTTTATCTGACCTGGAAATATAACTCTAAACCTCCAGATTTCTGGCCAACGGCTCTTGCCACTCAACCACAGTAGCCTTTCGAGCTTACAATAGAACATTTTATCAACAGAAAAAGTATTAACAAGAGAACCAAACATAAATATAGGATTGGGAAATACAACAGATACATACGGAGTGACTTAACATGGAAAAATACTAGTAAAATTTTAGGCATTTGTGAAAATTGCTTAACACATTCTTTAAAACAGCACCGCTCCACAATCGCTTATCGAGTATAGACAGATCCGATAAATTGGTAGCTCTTAAAGTAGCACTTAAAGATTGGGCTATGCAATATTGATAAATTTCGAAATGTTTACCTTGAAACTGTATAGATAACATTTTCTAAAAAAAGACACTATTGTTTATTGACATTGAATCTAGAGAGTGTATTTAGGGCGGTTTTTCTAAGCAGGATAGAACTTATATATCGTGTCATTTACGAGTTATTATTACTACTATTAATAAATATGTTACACACATTAATAATCAAAATTCAAAATTAGTTTATTCAGTTTAGGCTACAAATAGCTCTTATGAACGTTATTATGCCATCGGTTCGTAAGTCTACTCTGAGCAGGAGACCTTGTACTGAGAAGAACCGGCAAGAAACTCAGCAAGTGTCAAGCTCTTTTCTCCCTTACAGCGTCAAAAAAAATGGAAAATATCTTAAACGGACACTTTCCATCACAAATAAAAACACAAAATATAAAGGACAATCACAACATGTAAAAAAACACAAAAAAGATAAAATAAATAAATAAAATATTTAAGTTTGCAAAAAACATCATTTACCAGTTTAATTTTTTATAATATCATACAGTACTAGTAAAATTCAAAACATGTCTAATCTCCTATGCGTTTAAACAAAAAGTTCCTGACGTATTTAATTAGAGAGTTCTAGTTGATGCAGTTAAGTGTATGATCAATAACGAAATCATAAATGTTCATCTGGATAAAAATTTACTACCTCACGTTTAGTACATATTCAAAGCACAGTAGCTGCAACATAATATAATACATTATAAAACCGCTGAAATAAAATGTCGCAAACTACTCCTTTACTTTATTAGTGCCTAGATTACTACAAGTAATCTAGGCACACCTACGTACCCAGTTTTCGTTAAACATTTTATTTATGATGGCTTGCGATTGTTCCAAAGTGAATTTTACCAGATCTTTTAGGTGATTGGATGGCAATTGTGAACTTTTAAAATAGAGCAACCAACGAAAGCGAGAGTTTAATTTTGCGTTCTTTACCCTACTGGGATTAGAAAACCACAATAGATAGATAGATAGATAAATAATTATTTTATTGCAACACTATAAAACATAAACAAAACAATAATGATGACGAAGAAATAAGGTTTTTCTGCCGCTCCTATAATGTCCACAATCCCATTTACAGATGGCTTGGTGTAACTCAATTCGAGTCAACGCACGCGAGGAAGGTATTCCCTTGCTTTGATGAGCCAGCGCTCAAAGCCACCTTCGCCTTGACGATCGACCGCCCGGAAAACTATAAGCCAACTTTGGCAAACACTAAGCTTCAATCGTTTATAAACTTGTAAGTACCATATTATTCATGTAAAATCACTAAATTGGTGAGAAGCGCAAATGATTTAATAGTAATGATAAAATAATACAATATAGTACAATCATGTAGCTTTTGCATTATGCATCCTAAATTATTTGTCAAAAGTTATAAGTTGTTATGTTATTCATGATTGTAGAGGTATTATTGAAATCGACTGAATTTTGAAGGAATTACAGAAAGTTTTTTTTTTTCAGAAATAACGGATATATCAGAGAGATATTCTACCCAACTTCTCGCATGTCCACTTACTTGGTAGCTTTCCTGGTATCAGAATTTGAGGCAGCACAATATAATATCAGCAGTGATGGAAAAGAGCTCGGTATTTTCACCAGGCCAGAAGCTGTAAACCAGGCTGAATATGCATACGACTTCGGTCTGAGGGTCGTCCAAGCGTTAGGGGACTTTTTAGGAGTCGACTATTACTCCACTAATGAACATTTGAAGTTGGATCATGTTGCTCTGCTCAATTTTGAGGGTGGCGCTATGGAAAACTGGGGATTAGCTACATACAGGTTTGTATTATTAAGAATTTAGAGTAACTAACTATAAATAGTGAAAAAAAGATTTTACATTAAAAAAAGTTTAAACAAGAACAGAATTATACAATTTATGTCTTAAAATCATGGAAGAAATCAGAAGGAATCCAGGATTTCCAAATAGTTTGTAAAATTTTATACACAGAATCTAAGCTTTGTCTCGTCCCATATATCTTGATAGAAAATGACAGACAACATAAATTCGCTTTAATTTTCACTCAAAACAGCGTTTCTTCGACGCGGAAGCGCAAAGAGCGACCCTACAAAAAGTCACGTAACATGATGCGCGTGAGTCTGTCCTATACGAATAATAATAATAGATAAGCTTATAAATTAAGCCGTTGTGTTAGACTTTGTCAAATGCTTTCGCAACGTATGTAGAAGAAAAGAGCTCCTCCTTCCGTGAGATTGCAATTATGGCTGGGCACAGGCCCAGCAGTGAAAATTTATAAGCGATAATGATTTTTACAAGCTTATGTTGCATTGATACCTACTATGTATTGAACCTACTTATCTGCAGATGAAAATGGTTATAAAGATTACGATTTTGATGATGAAGTATTCTGTTAAAATATTCCAGAGAATCATATCTTCTCTACGTTCCTGGGGAATCAGCCCCTTTCTACAAATACAAGATAGCACAGATCATCGCCCACGAGACTGCCCACATGTGGTTCGGCAATCTGGTCACTTGTCACTGGTGGAGTAACGCTTGGTTGAACGAAGGCTTCGCGACTTACTTACAAGATTACATTACCTCCTTGGTAAGTTTAGTTAAATTATACTAATTAAGAATTGGTTGAGGGATACGGAAAATAGGCCTGTGTATTATCTGCAGTGAAGTAAGACAGGACTATTGGTTTTTACTGTTACCGTTTTTCAAACAATTTAAGAAAATTGTGACAAAATATTTTAAAGAGCTATACAATTTAATGGGAGTAATTCTTGTTCCTATTATAGGTCGAACCGGAGGTAGCTTCGGGTAACATATTAGTCACGGGGTCGGTCTACACTGCGTACGATGCCGACGAATCACCCTCATCCCCAGCAATCACTAATGACAACGTGTTTTCACCAGCCGAAATCAATGACCATTTTGGATTGATCACCTACCAAAAAGCTGGTTCTGTCATCAGAATGATACACCACCTAATAGGTGATGAAGCCTTTAGGGCTGGATTAAATGCGTATTTCACTGCAAAGTAAGAATTTTATTTTATTCTTTTCTGCTTTATTATCTTTACTAGTTTCCACCTAAATGTGTCAGTAAGTGGGTAAAATTAGGTCTGTTGCAAAGTGCAAATTTTCAATAGAATAAGATTTCTAAACGAAAATAAAAAAATATATCTGAAAAACAAACATCCGTACTTTACCTTTAAAGATAAAAGTACAACTTTTTCCAAGCCTACTGAAGGATAAAGTAATGCTTTTAAATTTGAGTATTTTAAAGTTATAAACAGATACCTACAACAGCAAATGATAACGACTTTGTATATTATAAATATTTTTTTATTCTCGGTCATGCATCTGACTTTCATCTCACTTAATGATAAGCAACGTTTAGACCAAAGATGGAAGCTTTAACTGAAATCATCAACCTTTGTGTTATTATTACTAAGAGTGGCAATCGTTTCAAGCTCTAACGATTGGAAAACATTATGCTACCAAGTTACTAAAACTGTGTGACTATGTTAATAATTTATTTCCAGTGAATTCCAACCCGGCTATCCAGACTTGCTTTATGCAGGCTTACAAATTGGTGTAGATGTAACTAATGCTTTAGCTGCTTACCCTGGGGCAACTGTGCTTGACGTCATGGGATCTTGGATATCGCAAGCGGGACACCCAGTATTGGATGTTGAAGTAGATTACGAAAACAACGTTGTTACTCTAAATCAGGTGAAGAAATCAGTTATATAAAGTATTGCACCATTAAATTTTTATCATGCTATGTATGTATAGTATACTACGAGTATACTTTACACTAGACTTACTTGAATTAAAGGGTCTGCTTTCTGTTTACAGAGACGTTTCTACATAAACGGATCGCACTCGTCAAATGAGATTTATAAAATACCTATCACATGTACCACTGGTGTTTCTCCTGACTTTATTAATACTAAGCCCATATTTATTATGGAAGAACGAAGTCACTCCTTCAATGTCACTGATATTGGACAAAATCACAGTTGGGTGATTTTCAATGTACAAGAGTCAGGTAAGATTATCTATATAATTGTTAAACAATATAAAAGGCCTAAACTGAAATTTATTTCAGCTAAAACGTGACAATTTAATGCTACTAAGCCTAGTGAATATTTTGTTTTAGGTTTTTATAGAGTAAAGTACGATGAGCATGCCTATCAAATCATTGCAAACGCACTTAAAGGAAACCAACGTGAAACGATCCATCATCTAAACCGTGCTAAGGTAATATTAGATACAGAATGAGTACAAAATTAAGGTAGTATTAGATAACTAAACAAATTTGAACTATCCAAAATAGCAAGTTTTTAAATCATACTCTTTCGATCATCTGCACTATTTATAACAAGTATATTACTTGCTTACTTATTTCGATGGTTTTGTGACACAAAGTATGTCACGACTTTTCATCCTTGGCTCACCACCGCCACAAAGTCCTATTCGGTTTATCGCCACTATCAACCTGTATCAAGCTTGTGGAGAGTCTCCATTTTTTCTTTCCAGCGTTAAAGAAGGCTTCCAGCACCATCCTTTCCTTATATGCTCCTTTAAGCAGCATCTATCCTTATATGCTTTTCAGTTGCATGACCGAGGTAGGCTCTTATGATGTCCCGCTCTGTATGTCTCCCTTTCTCTATCTGTTCTCACTCTCTAGACATGGCTAAGACATCAGAGTCATATATTGTTTCACATTTTACACATGACTTTTTACAGATTGTCAACGACTTATTTGCATTTTTCTTTGCTGATGAAATCCACTTTGGCCTTTTGCATGAGGTGTTAGACTTTTTGAAGGAAGAAACAGACTACTCAGTATGGTACGCCAGTATCAAAGGATTGAACAAGTTGAGGATCATGTACCAAGGCACGGATGCTTTGCATGACATAGAGGTAAATCGATTAATTGACTATTTAGATATGAAGTTTAACCAGCATCTTTTTCAGATCGTCATAAATCTTGTTTACGCTTTTCAAGCTTTTTGGGTTTATGTTTACAACCTAACAATAATATTCGTCCATATTAACGATAAAAGAAATCAGATGTATAGGGAGATGATTTTTTGTAGGTATAGGCAGAAATTTTACAAAACAGAGAGTGTAGTATTATTAATGAAAGGTTTTTTGCAGGCGTACATTCTTAGCTTGTTGGAGAATATCATTATCCGTTTGGGTTACGAAGTGAAGGAGACAGATGATATCGAGACCCTCCGCAACCGCATGCAAATCTTAGAGCTCGCCTGCAAGCTCGACCACGCCGGCTGCGTCGAGCATGCCAATGCCCTGTTCAGGAACTTCGTGGACACTGGTGCTGCGTAAGTTGGCGTTTTGAATTTAGTAGTAAGTTTTATTGCGAACTATATTTTAAACGTCAATTTCTTTTTTCAAGGATCTCACCTAGCTTACGTCCAGTAGCCTATTGTACCGGGTTGCGTTATGGCAGCGCAGAAGACTACGAGTTCCTGTGGCGGCGCATGGCGTCTACCAACGTCGCTAATGACGCCCGCCTCATCGGTGAAGTCTTGGGGTGCGCTACGGACGAAAACAGCCTAAAGAAGTAAGGTTGAATTAATATATTGCAATGCTGATCTATAATAAGTCTTTTTACATGAAATGTATGATAAAACATAATTTGTTGAATTGGATGAATCGAATGAATAAATACATAATATTATTCGTAGCATAATAAGACAAATAAAATAAAATAAAATAAAAATTTTATATGCTATCATTCTTATGAAAACTGATGATATAGACAGGATAAACAAGATATTATTTTATATTAGACAACATCGCATTGATAATCAAATCAAATCAAATCCACTGTGCCCGCATAGTGTTAACGTCCACATCAACAGCGACCATTTTCCGATCTCCAGGTTTACAGGTTATTGATGATGATGGCCAAAACTTTAAAAGAAGATTTCCTTAGTTCGAGGAAAAATTCAATATTCTGCTTTACTAAAAGAGAGACAATAACAACGAAGCAAAAACTAAAACTATTATTACTATTTATATGTAAAAGACCTTCAAACTTTCTTGGGAAATGCAATCGCATATTTGATACAAGTTTTTAGTACCTCTTGAGAGTACTCTTAAGAATACCCAAATGAAGTTTCTTTCAAAAATTCCAATATTTGTGCCCATTTTACAGATACTTGGTATCAATGCTGGAAGAGAACAGCCCGATAAAGTCCCAAGATCTGACAATGCCGCTGTCTGGAGTGCTTGGAAATTACAGTCACGTGCCGATAGTGATCGAAGACCTGAAGCAGAACTTGGCAACGTGGAGCACCATGTATTAACTTGTTTTTATTTTATTTATGATAATAATATGCTTAAAATGAAACACTTTATATGGATCTCTGCAAAGAGTTCGAAACGTCAGGATAAAGTAATATGTAAAATTAACGTGACTACATAGGTGTACGAAGTTCTTCATTTTAAGGTGCAGTATTTTAGGTTAGGTTAGGTTAGGTTATTTTATTTTAGTTTTAAAATAAAGAACTCAGAAATTTAAGGGCGCTTTCAATCAGCTGTATAATTAATAACGACCTTTTTTTAAGGATTTTTTAGATACTAAACTGTCACCAGTATGATCGCCTGTGCTGTGATTTTTCCTATACACAGCCGTTAAAGTTTGTTTTATGGTATTGATAATTTCTGGCTGTGTGTCAATTCTTTGCAAAACCATGCCTGCAAAAGCATAATGTTAAGAGAAGTGAGTTATAGTACCAGGTGGTCAAATGTACTGATCACCATCCGTAGTCTTTTTTCTTTTTTCTGTGTAAGAATACGTTACTTTTAGAGAGTTACAAAGATAGACTTTAGAAATGACAAACCCACAAGCAGAAACACAGCAGAAACAGCACAAGTTGTTTCTGTTTAAAGCTATAGTTTTATTATTATTATTACACTTGTTCAATTTGTTTCTTATATTTCCAGATATCCATCTTTGGACACTGTGTTCACGTTTATAGCATCTGCACTACACACCGAAGCTGAAATCGATGAAGTAAGATTCAAAAATGTTGTCTTGAATTTGTCTTGTCTTATTTATCAAACAAAACATGATCAGACAAATACGTAGTTTAATAATTACCACTCTTTACCTTTACCTACTCGTACGAATAGGTAACGAGTGGCTGATAATAATCACCTTTCTGAATTTTAAGATAAACCTGTGTATATAAAGCTTGTAGATATTGCATAATAGGTATTATTTCTCATAGAGCAAGATCCCAAAGCCATAGAACTATATCATTTTAGAATAGCTAACATTTTCAGAATAAATATGCAAGATATAGCTTAATAGAACTTATCACTGAAATCTAGTAAGTAATAATAATATAAAGTCAATAGCATTACAGTATCCGGATAACTGCAATGTTAAAGCAATAAAACAGCTTTGAGAGCTCATGGTAATGCTTCTGTTGGTTACAATTATTATTTTACACTTTATGAATTAATCGATATACGATAATATAGTTCATTGTTTTTCCACAGTTCGAGGACTGGCTGAGATCTTGCGCAGAGTGCGGCAACAAAGATGGTGCCCTGAGCATGCTGGCTCAGGTGAAAGCGGCTGCTCAGTGGGCTAAGAGTCACATGACAGAGGTCTTGAGCATCATCAGGAACGACGCCACAGTTACTGCCACATCTGTTGTTATCATTGTTCTTGGTTTAATTGTTGCTCGGACGTTAGATTGAGTAACTGCAATGTCTTTTACACTAGATGTTCTTCATCATCTAGAAATCAACATCAAGTCAATAGTGAACGACAGACGAGATTTTTACAGTTCTCTGAAAACAAAATTAATTAAATTTTTAGACAGTGATAAAATTAAATTAAAGATAATTATGTAAAATAAAAAATATGGTGTCAAGAGGTTTTTGAGCAGGACATTCCTCTGGAAAGACCTGTTTTTACGATGCCATTGCCTGAATGTTACTTCGTTTTTAGAGTCATCCATTAAAGAATATTTTTCTGTGAAAATATTTACGCACTCACGAGACTTGTCACTCACTTGTCAATAGTGTGATGGAAAAGTTGTTCTGCAGCCACGATTTCCTCTTAGGGCGCTTTCAAATTAGGCGTTTTGTGTCGGACCGCTGCGCTGTCGTGCGTTTGCACTACGTCCCATATTAAAACAAGCGCGCGGCTGTCATGCGGCTGGCGTTTAATATGAAAACGCACGGCAGCGCGGTCCGACACGAAACGTCTAATTTGAAAGCGCCCTTATGCTATAAGCACGTCTTTTTCCTTGCGATTATATATTATAAAGCAGTTATTACACATACCTACCTATAATTGAAAATCTTCAACTCGTTATGAAAACAAAGTATTGTGAGTTTGTGAAATAGTCGGTTATGAAATAGATACAATTATAAATATGTTTAATTAATGTTACTGTTTCATAAAATTAATGTTTATAAATTATTAATAAGTTTCAAATATAAAAAAATAAGCTATATTTTTGATAAACTGTTGTATTTTATTTGTCACTACCATCTTATTCCAATGTTAACAAATTAATGTTATTTCATTCGATTTAGTATTGCATCATTTTCAGCGTACTATTTGTGGTCTCTAAACATTGGTTTTGAAAACGTGGGCTTAGAGATAATTTGAAACGGTTTACATATAAAATAAATTAAAGCCCATGTACTTAGTTTTAATTTCAATCAACACAAATCCTAAAGCCATTGCTAACTTTGTGTTGAAATATTTAGATTCGAAAAATGTCAATGAAATTACCACCACTGGTAATCGAACCCGCATCCTCTGTAACGCATTAATATTTGCGTAATATTTATACCTATATTTATAATTTAATGAACCATAATAAAAAAAATGTGTCATGAAAAAATCATCCTATTATGGTCATTTATTACTACCTACTTGTTAAAATATTTTTAAACCTTAATAACAAATTAAACAATTATGAAACAATTGACAACAAGAAATAGACGGTTAGACATTTAATCAATATATTTTCTTAATGTCTCTCAGCAAACTTCGTGTTTCGTTTGTCGTCGGATTTCTATCAGTTATTGAGTAAAATAAAGTTGCTACTACTCCTTTTCCTTATTAATAATTTACTTTAAAATAAGGGAATGTACTACTGTGTACATACATTAATGATTTACTATTTATAGTTTAACAGCTCTTTAAAGTTTACACGAAAAAAAAAACAAAACAACAATACATACAGTACGTTGTTCTGAATTCAAATTATTATACGAGATAAATCTAATAATGAATGGACGTGGAAATTAATATTCGATTGCATTCAGAAATGCAATTATTACCGAGAGACGTTAAGAAAATAGAAGCACTGTATTTACTTGCTAACAACTTATTAACTGTAACAGTTATCAACGAATAATCGCGACACTGATAACGCGAGACTTGAGATGATTGTTATCTATTTTATTGTTCAACGACTTCTTAGACTCCAGTGTGTTTCAGTTCAATTTAAAACTCAAAATGGTTGTGACAACAGGTAAGCGTTCATTTAATAAAAATAACTTTGTATTACTTAAAAGAAACAATTGATAAAGTAATACAAATTCTATTAGATTTTAGTTTAAAAAAATATTTTCTTTTATAATTTTTAAAAGTAGGTACAGTTACTATTTTGTTTGTTTATTATTGTATGTGAACAGTTGTTTCTTTGCGAAGAATATAAATAAATAGAATTAAATATTTACTGCTTTCACAATGATTATTATAGCACTTTAGTCGCGACTTCATCCGCGTGAATTTTTGAGTTTAAAAAAACTCTTAAATAAAAATAAAATATAGCCTATGTTACCCGCAAGGAATGTAGCATTCTATCAGTGAAAGAATTTTTGGAATTGGATCAGTAGTTCTAGACTCGACATACAAACAAACAAAGTCCCAAACGTTACCTCTTCATTAATAGTATAGATATGTCCAATGCATGCAGCATGTAAGAACATAGTAACAGAGTTCTAAACTTAAAGAAAAAGAAATTTACAAAATTTAATGAAAATAATCATTATAGTTCTGTGATCAATTTGATTATACACATTTTACAAAAAGACAAAATATCTTAAGTGTGTTTATTGAACCGGCAACATTGAAAAGTCTCGAACAGGTAGGCTACTCTTGACGCAAACTCAATCTCAATACAATTCCAATCCCAAATCTAAAAAAATCAAATGGCACTCTTAAAAGCGATAATAGCGCTACATTGGAATTAAATTGCGTGGAAATTGAGTAAACAAATTATTATCGAGATGGGGCGTTCCAAAATTGCGAAACTTATCCAAATATCGATAGATATTAATCCCATTGGAATTGTATTGAGATTGAATTTGCGTCAAGAGTAGCCTACCAGATTATGCAGTTACACTACCTAAGTTAACGTAAGTGTAAGATGAGATTGAGAGAGACACCACTAGTGAGAATTAAAACTCGCACCTTTGTTCTAAAACATGTCTTCTAACTGTTGGTAGCCAAAAGATAGATTTGAGTTGAATGAAATAAATTGCGTTTAAATCCTTAGGACTCCGTTACTGTCGTAAAATAGTAATAGTTATTTATTAATATTTAAAGAATGTAAACCTCTATGCTTTTCTCTTGTTACAGCCACGTATCTCTTGATATTGGCATCGTGCGTGCTAATACAAAATGTGAACTCCGATCCAAATTACCGATTGAACACCACAATCAGACCATCCGCTTATTCCATCGTCATAACGCCATACTTCGACACAGGCGATGAGAGAGCCTTCACATTCGAGGGTGAAGTCATTGTCACCTTCACAACTGAAGAACCGATCAACCAAATTAAAATTCACTCGGAAAACCTTACATTTGTACCTGAAAATATCACCGTAACAAATGGTAATAATCGAGTTGATTTAAACAATTTAAATCCTCTGGAATACGATACATTCTATACTTTTGCTTACATTAATATGCAAAACAACCTTCAAGTCAGTGTTGAATATGTTCTCCGTATAACTTACAATGGTCCAATAAGAGATGATCTTAACGGATTTTACAGAAATTACTACATCGAAAATGGTGATAAAAAGTAAGTTTATTTTAACAATTTATTTTTCTTTTTTTACTTGCCTTTTCTCTTTATAGATATGTATATTTACGCCGGTTTATAGTTAAATTAAGAGATTGCATACTCCTCTGATACAGATGACAAAAGTAGCAATCATAAAAAGAATTGGGAAATGCAATATGCACAGTTTTTTTTTTATTACATCGTAAAATAAGTGTTAGTCATATTCCAGTCAAAATTTTAGGCTTTTATGTGAACATTGCATAAGACATTGCCATTCTATAATACAGCATCGCTACACAATCGCTTATCGAAAATAGATAGACCCGATGAGTTTGTAGCTTTTAAGTTATCACTCAAAGATTAGGCTATACAATAGTGATAAATTTCAAAACGTTTATCCTTGAAACAGTTTACATAAAATTTTCTAAACAATGCACCATTATTGTCTTCGAATCTAGAGAGTATATGGAATGTTTTAAGAAATAAACATAACAGGATAGACTTATTTGTCTAGTCCTTAACGAGTTATCACTATTATCTTTATAACCCAATCTTTGCGTTGAAACAAAAGATGCTTGACGTATTTAATCAGAGAGTTCTAGCTACGGCACTTAAGTGTATGATACCGAAATCACATAGCAAACAAAGTATTCGTCTGGATAAATTTGCTACCTCATGTTCAGCACCTGTTTATAGCGCAGTATCTAAAATAATTTGATACCTGAAAACAGAAGAAATCAAATGTCGCAAACTGCTTGGAATCTCTGATTTTTGTGTGATTGCAATGCTATCGTCAACTATTAAAATAGAGCGTTTCATCTAGAGCCAGAGCTTAATATAAACTACAATAATGATGATAATAAAATATCGTTTTTCTGCCGCTTTCAAATTTCAACGCAATCCCAATTTGCAGATGGCTCGGTGCAACTCAACTGGAGCCTACGCACGCGAGGAAGGTATTCCCTTGCTTCGACGAGCCAGCGCTCAAAGCCACCTTCGCCTTGACGATCGACCGCCCGAAAGGTTACAAACAGACTTTAGCAAACACTAAACTTCAATCGTCCAGAGACTTGTAAGTATGGTACAAAAACCATGATATTGGTGAATAGCGCGAATGATTTAATATTGTAGATAAGATAGAATCTTCCCAAAGCCTAAAAAATTATATAATATAGTTATTTACTGTGATTTTATGGTCTTAAAATTTAGCAAAAACAATTGTTAAGGGTTTTTTGCCTATTGTACTACTGTACAATTATGTACCTCTTGCATATGCATCTTATCTTATTTGTCAGAAGTTAATATATTATTTTTTTACAACAATGAATAACATACAATGAATGTCCAGATATTACCTAATAGATAGAAACCGATTTTTAAAGACAGTATTATTTTTCTCTTTTCAGAAATAACGGATATGTCAGAGAGATATTTTACCCGACTTCTCCTATGTCCACCTACTTGGTAGCTTTCCTGGTATCAGAATTTGAGGCAGCACAATATAATATCAGCAGTAATGGAAAAGAGTTTGGTGTTTTCACCAGGCCTCAAGCTGTAAACCAGTCAGAATATGCATATAACTTCGGTCTAAGGGTCGTCCAAGCTTTGGGAGAATATTTTGAAATCGATTATTACTCCACCAATGAACATTTGAAGTTAGATCATGTTGCTCTGATCAACTTTAGGGCTGGCGCTATGGAAAACTGGGGATTAGTTACATACAGGTTTGTTTGAAAACATTCGAAGTAAACTACAGTGAGAACAAGATTTAGCTCTGTATTAGAGTGTTAAAGTTCATTTTATCTTAAAAATCGATTCCTTTTGATTATTTAAGAAAGAATTGATAAATCTTATGAAAATAATTTTAACTCAAAATTTATACTTTTTCACATTATGGCGATACAAAGTGACAGATAAGAGAAATTTAAACTTCAATTTTCACTTGCAATATTTGAGTAATAGCACAACAGATAAAACATTGTTAAAACTGAATATGAACTAACCATAAACTTGGTATCGGTTATTGTTGTAGGAATCGAACCACTGAATAGAATGGTAAATTATGGTCCTATACATACATGTCCTTTTATTCACATAGGAAAGCCTATGCCCAGCAATGGAGGTTTATAGGTTGACGACATTGATAATGACAATGATAATGATGATGATTATGAAGATGTTTATATATTCCAGAGAATCATATCTTCTCTACGTTCCTGGGGAATCAGAACCTTACTACAAGTACAGGGTGGCGCAGATCGTCGCCCACGAGACTACCCACATGTGGTTCGGCAATCTGGTCACTTGTCACTGGTGGAGTAACACTTGGTTGAACGAAGGCTTCGCGAACTACTTCCAAGATTACATAACCTCATTGGTAAGTTCTTGATAAAGTTTTCTAAAGAACTAGTTGAGTAGGCGAGGCCTATTGATTGTAGATTGTCTACTGTTTTAAAAATTAAGATGGTTACAGTTTATGAAAAATCTGACAAAATAACTTTTCGATCAGTGATTTTATAAACTTAAATAATTTACCTATTTGTCAAGATTTGGCAAGATGAAACTCTTATTTTTTGTCATTGTTAATACCTACCTAAATTTAGTGTTACAAGATAAAATTTTAGAGAATAATTCTAGAAAAAATCAACTAGTCTCAGTTCCCACTCGAGCTCATAAATTTTTTCTAGTAAAAATTTTACTTCTAACTATATATAGCATGGTAAAAAGTTGTGAATACCAAAAAAAAATAGTGAGCTGAACCTTTGTGTACAATAAAGAATAACTAATAACGACTGTGTTTCTGGCAAATAAACTGATTGAATAATTGACAGGCAGTACGTATATTTCACTTTTTTTGTAATAAAATTGTTATTGTTGTGCCAGTAACACTATGAATAATCCTGATAAATTCTCCTGAAAGCTGATTAATTTGGGAATGGGTTTACTTCAATCTACTTATCTACTTATTGCATCCATCTTTACAGAGGAAGAAGAGTGAAAGGATGGGGTTGCACAAAAGATCCCGATGGGTCGAAGTGTTACTGCGAGAGGGAAACCTCAGCAGGCCCCACAAAGTTAAGATACTTCAATTTACAATTAGGAGTAAACTATGATTTCCCGCATTCAATTTGAGCATCTCCTCGTTTGGCTACTTAAGATAAATCATTCTGATTCAAAATAAAATTTAATGAGAAATCATTTTGTTTCCATTATAGTTCGCGCCGGAGTTAGCTTCGGGTAACGTATTAGTGACGGGGTCGGTGTACGCTGCGTACGATGGCGACGAATCGCCTTCATCCCCAGCAATCACCAATGACAATGTGTTTTCGCCAGCAGAAATCAGTGGCCATTTTGGGGTAATCACCTACCAGAAAGCTGGTTCTGTCATTAGAATGATACACCATCTAACGGGCGATGGAGCCTTTAAGGCAGGACTAAATGCGTATTTAACTGCAAAGTAAGTTACTTTTTGTTGGCTAGTTTTCACCTTAGTAAGTAGGTGAGTGAATAACATTCGGTCTGTAGCAAATTGTCAATGGAATATAACAAAGAAAAAAAAACACGGGTTAAACCACGGTAGTTATTATAAATTAATTAAAATCCATTGAACCGTTTCGACGAGATTGAACAAAAAACAAACGTGGCATACTATAAGCTCTTCTAGCTGTCCTATCCTCGCATCTGCCCCCCTAGACAAGTAGCATAACGTTAATGAATAGAAACGAAATATAATAATTATTGTACGGGATTGACTACAATCTCTTACAGTTATCTTACAGATCTTACAGTATATTTGCTCTCTCCATCCGACTGGTTGTCTGAAAGAAATCGCTTATAAGCGATAAGACCGTCAAATTTTAACTTTGTTATTTTTTTTTGTTCATGTTTATGTTTTATAGTCTTTCAATAAAAGTATTATCTATCTATTTATCTATCCATCTATAATAATATATTTAAAAAAACTTTTTCTATTTAATTTATATTCTATTAGCGTTATGCCACTTTGTCTCATCTTAACACCACTAAGCGCAACACCAAGCGCTGTCATTTTTGTCCTTATTTCTATAAAAAAAACTATAATAATTATTACTGATACGATTGCCAGTTACTACTGGCAATCGTATCTCTAACGGACAGAAAACGATGCTACTGACATTGTTAATGAACAATTAATTGTTTTCAGTGAATACCAACCCGGCTATCCAGACCTGCTTTACGCAGGCTTACAAGCGGGTGTGGATGCAACTAATGCTTTAGCTGCTTACCCTGGGGCAACTGTGGTTGATGTCATGAGATCTTGGATATCGCAAGCGGGACACCCTGTATTGGATGTTGAAGTTGATTATGAGAACAACGTTGTTAATTTAAGTCAGGTAAAGAATGAATTTAGTTAAGTTTTAAACTTAAAACACCAAGGAATTAAGAAAAATATATTTCAAAGTGATATGTATGTAGTATAAGTGCTCTCCTGTTTTATTTCACAGAGGACCAGTTAACATTGTTGACCTTTAAAGTTTTGCATGCATCAGACTTACTTGAATTGAAAATCCTTTTTTTATTTACAGAGACGTTTCTACATAAACGGTTCGCACTCGTCAAATGAGACTTATAAAATACCTATCACATGTACCACTGGTGTTTCTCCTGACTTTATTAATACTAAGCCCATATTTATTATGGAAGAACGAAGTCACTTATTAAACGTCACTGATATTGGACAAAATCACAGTTGGGTGATTTTCAACGTGCAAGAGTCAGGTAAGATATCATAGGCTTTGATTGATTTGAGTTGCCTACATTTTTATTTAATTATTTTACTATAGATATACTTGTATTTAGTGTGACTTTTCTTGGGTTTCAATTTTTTATGTGAAACGTATTATTTACAATTAAAATTTTATTTATTTTGTTTCGTTTTTGACAACAAAGACCTAAGTCTAAATTCTAAAATTTAAAGTTATTATTTTGAAGTTAAAATTTCTAATATCTAAACTGAAAACATTTAGTCACTCTCCACATGATTATTGAGTGTTAAGTATTTGCTACTAAGTCTCGTAACGTTTATTTTAGGGTTTTATAGAGTAAAGTACGATGAGCATGCCTATCAAATAATCGCAAACGCACTAAAGGGAAATCAACGTGAAACAATCCACCACCTAAACCGTGCTAAGGTACAGTATGAATACCAAATTAAGGTACTGTTAGAAACCTAATCACATTGTATCCAAAGTGGTAAGTTTCTAAATTTTATTAAGTTCTAGTTCCATCACTATTAGTAGCTAAGCAATTTAAAATTGCTCTTATTTTCACTAAACCTAGAGCTATGGACCATTCATCCAATGTAATTTTTTAAATTCGAAAACTGTGATGCTACAAACGGCATTTTAATTTTATCTCTTTTACTTCAGTGATCTAATTCGAACGATCCATAGTGCCTCAATAATCTTGTGTCTTCACAATTTATTACAAGTTATTGCTATGTCCATGGCTCTGTGACCCAAAGTACGTCGTAACTCCTCATCCTTGGCTCGCCGCCACCACAAAATCAAGTCCTGTGCGGTTTTGCGCTAGTCTATATCAAGCTCGTAAAGATATTCTTCTATATAGACGTTGGAGTCCGGCACTATCCTTTTATCAGTCGTTTGACCAAGGTACCCTCTTCTGGAGTTCAGCCCAATCTCTCGACATAGCCAAGACATCAGAGCCATGTAAATTGTATTTATATTTTACACAAGCCTTTTTACAGATTGTCAACGACCTATTTGCATTTTTCTTTGCTGATGAGGTCCACTTTGGCCTTCTGTACGAGGTGTTAGACTTCTTGAAGGAGGAAACTGACTACTCGGTGTGGTACGCCAGTATCAAAGGATTGAACAAATTAAGGAGCATATACCAGGGCACGGATGCTTTGCATGATATAGAGGTAAATTGATAAATTGACTATTTAAAACGAGTGTTAACTAACATCTTTTGAATGAATGATCTGAATCATGATCATTAATCTTGTTTGTTTGCTTTATGGTTTTGTGTTTGGTATCTAACAGTTTAAATCGTTAACTATAAAAGGGATCAGATGTATAAGGTGATTGACGAATTTATTCACAGCTAAGCAAAGGTCTCTATTATTGAAATCAAGTCATCGCTACAATTGATGTCTAATCCATTAATTAATCACCTTAATCTTAACCACGCTTATCAAATGATCGAAAAATCCGAAACACACTTTGCCCGATCTTGGAATTGAACCTAGGACCTTCGTGTATAGGGCCGAGCGCTTTGCTACTCAACCACCGAAAAGCTTCATTAATTTATAAAAGATGAACTAAACACATTACATACACTCTGTACAAAACACGAGTGTATTTTTAATGAAAGTGATTGACTGCAGGCATACATTCTCGACTTGTTGGAGAATGTCCTTAACCATTTGGGTTACGAAGAGAAGGAGACAGATGACCTCGAGACTATCCGCAACCGCATGCAGGTTTTAAGGCTGGCCTGCAAGCTCGGCCACGCCAGCTGCGTCGGGCGTGCCAATGCCTTGTTCAGGAACTTCGCGGACAATGGTGTTGCGTAAGATGCCATTTCATTTCTTTTGAGAAAACTATTAATAATGCTCTATTTGCACATATAATAACCATCATCATCATCATCATCATCATCATCATCATCATCATCATCATCATCATCATCATCATCATCGTCACGGCTCATTATATGTCCCTGTCATTATATGTCCATGCTGGGGCACGAGCTTTCCCTATGGATGACGCCATAAACGACCACGCGGGCCCAGTACGGATTGGTGGTTATTAACGACTGCTATTGCAGCCGAGACCAACGCTTTACATGCCTTCCGAAGCACGGAGGAGCTCGAGATGACAAATTTTTGGTCAACCATCCGATGACCGACCTTTGCGAAAGTTGCTTCACCTTAGCAATTGTAGACCTGTTTAAGATAAAACTAGAAAGTGTTTTTGTTGTGTTTAAAAACCAGTGTAGATAGATAAGTAAGGATAAATTCCGATAAAACGAACGTTATGCGTATATACGAGATAATTGGCTGTTGGTTAGTTCACATCTAACCAAATAACCACATTCAGATACACAGTAAAATAGTTAAGAGCCATTTTAAAAATAAAAGAGTGCTATCATAACAAACCGCGACTGCTAACAGAGATGATACACCGCGGGTTACCAACACGAAACGGACTCAAAATAACCAACCTTGGACAAAAAATAAATTATGTGAGCAATTGATCTTTAAAATTTTACATAAAATTAAAATAGATAATAAGTATGTTAGAATTTTTTTTGTGTCTAATTGTTTCACCTGCTTTGCTGTTCAAATTTGGCAATAATTAATACTAAGTAGTAGGTACATTATTATATTCCTATTAATAAAAGTATATTTATTGAAAATTGGAATGATGAGCCATGTAATCACACTTTTAGATCACACATTTAGATTAGCCTTTGAACAACTACTAGCCGTATATTAAAAAAAAACGAACTAGACTATGACCTACTATATCACGCAGCCAGCGATGCTTTGTGGCGTATTTGCTATATACAATTTACCAGGGTTTCAAGAATAGTAATTCAAGTTCAATAGTTCCATTATAGACAGAAGAATGATTTAGACATAAGAACTGTAGAAATATTGTCAAAGTCAAACCATTGAGATAAGACTGTGAATATTAGGAGTTTCTTGAAGCTCAAAATTAAACTTTGTTACTAGCCAGCATAAGTTTTAAAGTTTATTGTCAAACAGAATTCACTAACAAACTGACTAATGTTTCTACAGAACACATAGTATAACAAAAAAAAATTGGTTCTACTTCAACCATTGCGCTGCTTGGTGGTCCAAGATGTCAAAATCTTTTGTTTTTTAAACTTTACTTTCTTCCTTTAAGGATCACTCCTAGTTTACGATCAGTAGCCTATTGCACCGGTTTGCGTTATGGCGGCGCAGAAGACTATAAGTTCCTGTGGCGGCGCATGGCCTCTATCAACGTGGCTAATGAAGCCCGCCTCATCGGTGATGTCTTGGGGTGTACCACCGACGAAAACAGCCTAAAGAAGTAAGATTGAGTAAAATACTGATCTATGATCAATATATATTGATGATATGGATAACACGGATGAAATAGAAAATTTAGAAGGAATACAAGAATTTGATAAAATATATGAAATAAAAATGAATCCATAAAATATAATTCGTATCAAAATCATATTCCTAAAACCAAAATCTCTAAAGAACATTATTATTATTATTATTATTATTTAGATTTCAAAACCTACGTTCCAACTTTGTTGGAAAATCCAATCGCCTATTTGACACAAATTCATATACTTCTTCTTGAAAATACTGTAAGTAGTAGAGAGTTCTTGACGATTTTTCTCCCAAAGATTCCAAAATGTGTGTCCATTTCCCAGATACTTGGTTTCAATGCTGGAAGAGAACAGCCCGATAATGTCCCAAGATCTGACAATGCCGCTGTCTGGAGTGCTTGGAAACTACAGCCACGTGCCGGTAGTGATCGAAGACCTGAAGCAGAACTTGACAACGTGGAGTACCATGTATTAACTTGTTTTATTTTTTGTTTGATAATAATTTACATAAAAAGAAACACTTATACGAATCTACCTGCATCTACTCTGCTAAAGGGTCCGAAACTTATCTCCGATATACTGATGCTATTGAGCACTAAAACTAAACTGAACTTTTTGAAAAGATTTCTATGTTGACACTAAAGTTTGTTACCAGCCCGCTCCTCTGAGTGTACTTAATTTTTTCCTTGGATACTCAGCCCTTAAAGTCTGTTCTATGGTATCCAATAATCTTGGGTTATTTTCAATTCTCTGCAAAATCATAATGTTTTAGAGTGACCAAATTTACTGCTTGTCATTCTTCGAGTTGATTCCATTTTCTGCGTAGGAAAAGGGGTTAAAAACATGACAAAAAACCTTTTGTGATAAATGATTTTGAATTTTGCTATTTGAATTTTGACATAACCTTGTGCTGTTTCTTCTTACAGGTATATGAATTATACCATACTATTCTGATATTTCCAGATACCCATCTATGGACACTGTGTACACGTCTATAGCATCTGCACTACACACCGAAGCGGAAATCGATGAAGTAAGTTTTTAATTTTTGTCAATTTAATTTCTCGTTTTATTAACAAAAAAAATATAAATATACCAAGAGTTACATAAATCGTATCTGCTATAAGGAATGGCGGGTAATAATTATCAATCTGAATTTCAAGAGTAACCTGTATATATAAAACCTGTAGATATTATTAGAGAAAAGGTACAAAGAGCCTCCCAGATCTACCTCACATTAACATAGCTTAGTTTTAAAATAAATATGGAATATACATGTCATAGACGTAAGCGTACTTGCTACTTTGAAAACTTGGGCCCTTTTACAAACAATGTACTAAAGATACATCAAATCTGTCTCTCACAAGCAGCTGGTGTTCATAATGTGTTTTACAAAATATTACTAAAATATATTTAGATGGTTCAAAAAATTTAGTAACCATTTTAGTTGAAAAATTAATAAAAAACTTAATGGCATGCTAATAGTATCCAGAATAGTCGTATTTAGATTTATTTTATAATTATTATTATAAACTTCTCGACCAAAAAGAAAATAAACTTCTCGACCGGTCGCTAGGGTCACTGCAGAAGTAAACACAACGTCGTACCAGAAATTATACTAAAACGTATAAAAAGGCTCTTAGCTAATTAGGTTTAAGGAAATTGTATTTAGGTTAAATTAAAAAAAATGGTTAACATTGTGGCCGTTGTATTTTTACACGTTTTTAAGATAGTACAGAACTATTGTTTGACATAACTTAAAAGAAAAATTACTTTGACACTGGCTAAATGTACGAAGCAACCATGAAGCTGTAGATATAACACAGTTTCACGGAAGCAACTAATTATGGTATAAAAAGTCCATGCAACTTTTCGCTGACAGTTCCCAAATGTCAAACGTAATGGCCGGTGACAGTTCATTAGCGAATCCCTATTGACGTCCAAACAAAGGGCCTTGTAATGAATGTATGCTCTGTCGTGTTTGCCCGGGTCATTGAGGTCGGTAAAATTAGTGGGAAGATAGCACTTATCCGTTTGTTTTCCTACAAATGTTTGCTCTCTTTCGGCTGGGTGCAGTTTAGGGTTGATCGTTTATTCCACTTTTATGACGTCACAATAAGCTTCATTGCGCTCGTTAAATATTTGGTACCAACCTGCTTTATTTTGTGAAATCAAAATAAAAACCATCCCATGTCAACATAATAATTTTAATCATCATTTATGCCAGTGTAAGTCTCCTTCTGGACGTAGTAGGACTTCACTATACGCACGATGGACTTCCAATGCATGTAGCCTAGCCCTGATTGTCTACTCTTTTCATTCAATCGATGTAGCCACTTTGCGTTTATGTAACTTTTTTATGTAAGTTTACTTACCTTAAGAACCTTTGAAGGGGATTCCACGATACGTGTTAGTAAAATTTCGTTAAATAAATTTAGTAAAATATAGTTACAGCCTTAATTACCAAATGTTTATGTAATATCTATGACAAATAAAGAAATATGTAATAAATACCATGAAAATGGGTTGCTTCTTTGTAGGTAACATAAATAGCACATAAAATGCTAAGAAATGATAATATGACTATAACATGCAATAATAATATATGACTAGCTGACCGGCGGACTTCGTTCTGCTTTGACAGTTTCCATGACAACAAAACAAACAAAACGTTGACAGTTTCCATGACAATAAAACAAACAAATCATTCGTCCGCTTAAGAACACCCGTATCCCATGATGGACCCCTATAGCAGCGCCACCTACCGGGTCCAATTGTAAATCTAAACCATTCTCGAATCAAGTAGTGTTCAAGTAACACACACAGAAAATTTCATCCAAATCGGTCCAGCTCTTTGGAAGGAGTTTAATAACATACACACGCACAAAATATTTATATATATAAAGACTAACTGACCCGGCGGACTTCGTACCGCTTTGACAGTTTTCATCATTGAGTTAAATATATATCAATGGTTGCCATGACAACAAAACAAACAAATCACTTTGTATTGGAAAATTAAATTTTCGTTTTTAGTATTTTATACATTAATCTTTTTTTTAAATATAGCCTATGTTACTCAGCGCTAATGTAGCATTCTAATGGTGAAAGAATTTTTTATTTTTTTAATCGATCCAGTAGTTTTGAGTTTATTCGTTGCAAACATACATACATACATACATACATACATACAAAAATACAAAGGTTTCCTCTTTATAATATTATAGTATAGATATACCTAATACAGCGGTCCGACTGTGACTTTGTCGTCAATTCGGAAGTTTCGCGTATGTTCAGTGACACCTCTGAATAATAAGTTATTGTTCTGAGAGTGACACACCTGAAATAGAAAACATATGTAATTTCGCGGAAATAGTGACACCGCGTCACAGAATCACGTAATTTTTAAATAAACCATTACCAAAATATAAGCGGAACTTCTCTCCATACTATTAAGAGTGAAAGTGATTTGCAGTGTAACAGTTGGATGTTGGCCAATTGCGAATTCTAATTTGGACGCCCTTGACAAACGTGCACACAATTTTTTATGCATATTTTTCGATCCGATTGCCTTGAACTTATTTTGCTTTATTTCTTTAATTTGTTCTCCATAAACTTTTAACATATTATAGTAAGGAAGTAATCCCTTACCGCTCGTATATCCTTTGAAACCCAAAAATGTTCTACTCTTCATTCACCGTATATCAATGTAGCTACAATGTGGAAAAAACTGCTTATTTATTTATTCTTTATTGCACAATAAAGTAAAATAAAGTACAAAAGGCGGACTTAATGCCAAATGGTATTCTCTACCAGTCGACCTAAGGGCTAGACAGAAAAATTTGTAAGCGGTGCAACAAAGATCGTAAATGAAACATATACTACATAAATTTATAAGAACTGAAATAATTAAGTTTATTAAATTAAATGATAATAATATAATATACATACCTACTATAAAATCAAAATAAAAAATAAAAAACTTAAATAAAAATAGACTACATAAACATACTTAAACATACCAGAAGAAAAGATGATGGGAATCTCTTACGTGGGTGTTGATTCCTGTAGAAACAGTTTATACACTATTGTTTTAAAGACCAGTTTACTTGGAGCTTGTCTGACTTTTTCGGGAGAGCATTCCATAATCGAATGGCCTGAACCGTGAAGGAATCTGCAACGAATCCTGAATGTTGCAAAGGAGTGTCGAGAAGATGATTATTTGATGAGCGAAGTTGGCGGGCATGAGTTGAGCTAAAGAAACTGAAACTACATTTTATTCTGTATTGCTTATTCGTGAGAGTACATCGGTAGGATCGGTCAACCACAAACTAAAACTACTATTATTACTGCCTGACCTTAGATTAATAACGCCTAGATAGATAGTCTTCATACAAACGCATCGCCTAAAGTGATGCAAAAAGCAGATTAATGTAGGCGTGAGCATTACGTGCTTACGGTCGCCTACACGCACACAAACAAAACTTTAATGTGTACAGTGAATGAGCAATTTCCCCGAAAGTGGGGAAATGTTATACTTACGTGAAATAATAGTATAAGTAGTACAGTAGTTCATGATAATGTCGTTAAAAGATAAGTAAGAAAATAAATGTCTAACATCTTATATACTTTTTGTTGATAGTTTAGTTTAATACGATAATGTTTATATGACATTAATCAATAATAATCAAAAGGACCTCGAAATCAAATATTTAACTTTTCTCTTTACTAAAATTTGTAATAAAAATCAGGAGTGGTGGTAGCTCAATAATCGAAGTCACGCGCCTCATATCCGTCGTTGGGAGTTTGAATCCATGAAAGGAACGAACTGCTAGGAGGATGATATATAATAAAAGTCATAATATGTCATGACGAGGTCCTTTTTTATTATATTATTTATACACCTACGCAATAAAAACACTTTGCGTTTTACAAATAAACAAAAAATAAGCTACGAATAGTTATTCCGTGTTTTGTCTTTTTTACTCTAATTTTAAATGACGTTTACATGACGGGAACAAAACACGAAATAACTATTCGGACCTTATTCTTTGCTTATTTGTAAGGAACTTTAGGTATGACTAATAAATGAAAATAAATATAATTTGAAAAAAACAATTTATTTTAAACCAATGGGGTAAGTATTCAAAGATCGATATAGATGGCATCATCGCCGACCGTTCTCAACATTCGCCATTTTGTGAATTTGATGTTTTTCGCTCTAAAGTTATTTGCTAAAAAATCACTTATCATGTATTCGACGTGGAGTGTAACCCAATTAACAAAGGCTAATAAAGGTGTCGACGAGCGGAAAGAAATCAGCTTTAATTGAACGGTAAACAAATTATCGGCATTTTTATTTTATGCTGGTTATGTTTCGTTGATTTAAAATACTACAATACAAGTAATTTCATGTGTACTAAGAAGAAAAACTACTTAGAAATAAAAGTATTTCCAAGATCTGGGATTCAATAAAAATAAATAAACAACATTTTGGTGCTATTAACCACTTTTAGTGTTGTCTTGTCGGCAACTTTAGTTAAATTAGCCACCTTCATTCCGATAACTGCTCATCATTATACCATTACACTAAATAGGGAAAGATATTATCTTACCTAAGGGCAACACTTAAAATATATTATGGTTTCAATAAATATTTTCAATAAGATTTAATTTTATAACTAACATACACCAATGCAAAATGGGAAAATAATTTCTTCTTACTAGTAACACTTTCATAAAATCGCGGCTTGTAATTTTATTTTTAAAAGTAGTAAATATTTAGCTCAATACAAGTCAATTTGTAATACTTACGTATGAAATGTTATGTTAAAAGCTTTTTTGTCCTTATGCGATGCGTTGTGACACCCATTAATTGCACAAACCGTCATAATGTAATTAATTGTCGGAGATGTTTGCACTAGCGCTTGATCTTGACAACTGACGTGACGTTCGGGCGGACTGAGCCAAAATGGCTTGGTTTGAATTGCTTCACTTTTCTTGCGTCTACTCGGTTTCTATGCGTTATTATTCTAAGTGCCTGACCAACTTTCTTATTGTAAGATTGGAAATACATTTGCTTTACTCTTTCCTTCTGGAAACGAGAACTATTAATGGGAGGAACTAATGGACTAAAATGATCAAAGGCAGGAAATAAGTGGGATTTTTCTATATTATATTAACTTTACACACACGATACCAATCACACAGAAGACAGCCAAAAAACCAAAGCCAAAAGCAAAATCTATAAAAATGACAATATTCAAAAAAAGAATAAAAATAAGAACATAAAAATTATTAAAAAAAAATTTTGAAAGAGTCTGCAACACCTTCATTAACGCCTCGATGGCCGAGTGGCAAAGTGCTCAATTCTCAGATCGGGCAGTGTGTTTCAGATTTTTCGATTCATAGCTCGGGTTTGTGATCACCACCCGTATTTGGCAAGCGTGGTGATTATTAAGGGTTTGCCATCAATTGTAGTGGTGACTTGATTTCAATAATGGAAGCTTTGCCCAGCAGTGGGACAGTTATAGGCTATTTGCTTTACTTTTCTTTAATTATTGCCTTCAACAAATAGTATAATGGTTAGCATTATTGTGTTCCAACATTGTTCTTCCGCTTTCGGTATTATGATCAAGTGCTTCAATTATCATCAGATTGCTTTTTGAAGTCGCAAATTTGTTTGAGTTTATTTTGTTTTGCAGTACCTAGTTAACAATACATTGAACTTGAAAAACATTGTGTCATTTACATAAAGAATAACAATTGTCTCTGTAGTCATGTTGTTAAGTTTGTACGTCATTTCAAAATTTAAACATTAATTAATAAACAGTTGTTTCATTGCATTGACCTTGCAACATCATTCGTCTCCGTTTATAGTTAACTATAAATGTTGTTCTATTATGGTTATGTGGGAAGGTGAGACCATAAAGGCTGATGATGATGATGATGGTGATGTACAAACACTAAAATGAAACACTATACGGATATTTGTTTTATTTTTCTTGCCTCTTTAAACTTTAAAACATATTTTAGGTATGTTCAAAATGATTTTTAACGCAAATTTTGTTGCGAACAAATTACAAAAACACAAATGTTGAAAAAATTTCCACGAGCAGGACTTGAACCTGCACCCTTCTGACATTCCGGGTCAGGTGCTCTTCCAATTGAGCTATCGTGGTTCTAACCAGCCCGCCGAAATTATTCAACACTTTTTTTTTTTTTTACTTTGTAAGCCAAAGGCGCCCATTCAATGTCAACAACTACCGTCATTAACATCCGATCATAATATTTTTACAAATATTAAAGA